>PVIH01001439.1:0-235317 GCA_004025045.1 Sigmodon hispidus
TTATGTTATGGAGAAAAAAAATATATTGGCCTATTTTTCTGACTTTTCCTTTAAAGCAGAACGTTTTTTTCTCTTTGCGTAGTTGTGAAGAAGAAATAGATGATTAAAATAACTGGTTTGATCTCTTCCATTGTACACTGACTGCTTCTGAACATCTAATATTATTTAGTTATCCAAATAAAATGTCTCTAACACAAAAAAAAAAAAAAAAAAAAAAAAAAAAAAAAAAAAAAAAAAAAAAAAAAAAAAAAAAAAAAAAAAAAAAAAAAAAAAAAAAAGAACAAAACACACAACAAAAACATCCATCCTCTAAATAGGTTACAGTTTGTTTAAAAATATGTGTAGGCTTGGAAGAGAAAGGAAAAAGGGTAGAGAAAGTCCTTTATAAAAGAAAGTGATAAAAATACAATAAGCCATATAAAGATGGAAAATACACAGTTTGGATAATGTTATTGTGTTGTATTTAATTTATTGATGGCCAATGAGCACATGATAACTGCTGAAAAACATTTGATTATGAAAGCTTCTAGATTAAACCAACATATATATTTTTAAAATATCTTGACTTCAAAATTTAAGTCAAGAGACATGTTACTTTAGGAAAGAGGTTCTGTTTTTATTTCCGCAGAAAATGAGAGACTCTGGAGTTATTATTGGTTAAGAAAAATCAGGTTAGATCAAAGAAAACGCCCTGAAAAATCTCTAATAGACTGGATGGCCCAGATTACCCAATGGTTCAAAACACCTCTGTTACAGTTTCCTCTAAGTCCTGCGTCCAGAACAGCTTCAAGGCTGCTGGCTGAGATGATCTAGCCTCACAGCTAATATAGCCAAGATGTAACCCTTATCCTAAACTTTATCAGAGTCCCCCAAAGATTACCAGCACCCCAAACAAGAAGGAAGTAGTCTAGAAAACTATACCTACATTCCCCAAAATAAACTATAGATATTTGTCCTTGTTTAGGGAGCTGGTTACAAGTTGTTGTTAGTAATGGTCAGAAAAAAAATGCAAACAAAGGAGATTAGATTCTGGGATCTCTTTGTAATGATATGTAATAGAAATGATAGGATTAAAGGGTATATTATTGAATCTACTTTAAGTAAAAAACTATTAGCCTTACATATTTTACATTGGTATGGATTTTGGTTTATTAATACAAATTTAAAGTTAATTTTGTTATACTCTGTATGTATATTTATACTCTTATTTAGGTTATTTTTTTTAAGATTTATTTATTTATTTTGTATACTATATACAGAAGAGGGTACCAGATGTCATCATAGATGGTTGTGAGACACCATGTGGTTGCTGGGAATTGAACTCAGGACCTCTGGAAGAACAGTCAGTGCTCTTAATCTCTGAGCCATCTCTCCAGCCCTAGGTTATTATTTTTATGTAGGTCATTTAAAATGTAATATATAATTAAGAAATACAAACTAATAGTTATCTATAATAGCAAATTCATAGTCATGTTAGGTATGTTTCCAAGTCATACAGAGATATATTTCAGATAGATAATCTTCAAATACTTCAAAGATCTTTAGAATATAGTACTTAAAGGTTGTTTTGTTTTGTTTTTTAAAAACTTTATTTATTTTATTTATTTGCCTTGGTGTTTGCCTGGAACTGGAACTACAGACAGTTGTGAGCTGCCATGTGGGTGCTGGGAATAGAACCCGGGTCCTCTGGAAGAGCAGATGGTGCTCTTAACCGCTGAGCCATCTCTCCAGCCCCGTACTTAAAGGTTTTAAGAACTTAGACTTTTCTTGACAGCGAGATACATCTGTTCCTGGCAGCACCAATTACTTCAAAGAGGGTGATGGGCATCGAAGAAATGCCATATGGAGTTTGTTTTCTTTATGACAGAAGCTAGCCATGTGGGCAAAGTAACTGCCCTTGCCTCGATTACTGACAGCTACTGTCCAAACTGGACCAGCATGACAAAAAAGGGGACTGCCAAATTTTGCCAAGACAAGGTAGGACAGTCCGTCAAAATTTTCTTCTTCACAGGAAAATCTGTCAGATATGCTAGGCCTGTAGGCCAGACTTGGATGCCCCAATGTTACAGAGGATCTTTGGGTGACTGTCCAGGCAGCCGATGTCCCTGTCATTAGGTAACATTTCACACTTCTGAGGTCTTTCATGGCCATAGTTATAATTTTCTTAGTTACAATAAAAGATAAATTAGATGTGAAACTTTAGACTCATAAAGATAGAATAAATAATAGAGTATTTTCTGTAATTTTGCCAAATGCAAATGAACTAGTGTTACTGTAATTCTTAATAACTTTTGTTATATATAGTTTTACTATGTTAAAGTTAAAACTGTTCTTTTTAATTAGACAAAAAGGGAGAAATGCTATGAAGTAATCCTCTTGTAGACTGTAAAGATTTGTCACTCAAATTGTTTCAATAAAATGCTGAGTGACCAATAGCCAGGCAGGAAGTATAGGCAGGACAACCAAACTAAGGATCATGGGAAGGAGAAGAGCAGAGTCTAAAGAGTCACCAACCAGATGCAAAGGGAACAGGATATGAGTGTGTCATGCTAATAAAGGTACCACCCCATGGCAGAGTATAAATAAGGAATATGGGTTAACTTTAAATGTAAGGACTGCTTGAGCTATTGGCCAAGCATTTATAATTTATATTAGATCTCTGTGTGGTAATTTGAGAAGTGGCTGCTCGGTATTTGAGAAGAGACAGGCAGAAAACATCTGGTTATATCTATATTAGAATGGGGTGTTTAATTTTCATTGGGCATGTTATTAGTTAAGTCAAAGGGAGCTTTTGGTTGCTGGACTCCAATACTTTGATAGCTGAATCTTGGTAGTCAGCCTTGTAAGTATTCCTGGCACTCCACGTGGTTGAGCCAACATGGCTCCAGTGAGATGCACCTTGTACGGAGGCACTCCCCTGGGCGTGGCTGCGTAAACCTGTGCACACCCCTTCTCTTAAAAGGAGACACCACGTTTTGGTCTCTCTCTTCTTATCTCCTTCTGTCCTGCTTTATTTCTGTACCCACCTGGGAATTCTCTTAAATAAACCCTTGTGTGGCCTTTGTAATGTGTATCTCTTCTCACGTGAGAAACCAACAAGCGTCAGGAGGAGGAAATGGCCAAAGAAGGAAATAGACCTTGATGACTAGCTCTGGGAATATAATCTAATGATTTTTAGCAAGGCAGAGGGAAGAGAAGGGCAAGGTCTGCCAGAGCCACGTGTCCCTTCAATATCTGTAAAGCACTCTGATCTCTCTCTCTCTCTCTCTCTCTCTCTCTCTCTTTCTGTGTGTGTGTGAAGACCTCTTCATTATCATTTCTTAATCCCTCATGAAACGACCTGGCTCAGACAAACCCTCTTTTACAAAGACAGAAAAATAATTATAAAAGTTAACTGGATTTTTCAAATAGTTATAAAAGTTATCAATGGCAGTGGTTTAGCCAAGAGCACTTGCTTAACATGACTGAAGCCCTGGGTTCAATTTCCAGTACCTCCCAGATATTCAGAGTTTACATGTACCCGGCAATGTGTACAACAGGCAAGGAGCTGGGCACCCAGGTTGGGTTTTGTGATTCCCACATAACTGCAAGGAGTTGTCACAGTTTCTGAATATACAAAGGCTCAGTGGACTCCCACATTGTTGTACAGCTAATTCCCATGTTGCCTCCTCCCCTCCACTCTGGAATCAGCTAGACTGGAGTGTTCTGTTGCATTACCTGTCTTCAGAGAAGACGTGTAAGTGGCTGGAAGAAAAACAGTATGTGAAAAGGCCATAAGAAGCCTAGGGGTTCCCTGGCTTTGGCCTTATCTGAATCCCACATCTTCAAAGACCCATACCCTCTCTCTGCTCAGGAAATGGCCAAGTGGTGAGCTGGGCCAAGAGAGGAAAGAGCTTGAGGAATAAATCAGGTGGAAGACCTTCACACCAGAGCAGGCCAACTACTTGAGAGTCTATTCTCTGAAAGCTTCGGTCGGGGCCCAGCATGATGGCTCAGTGTCACCTGAGTGACAACTGTCACCAACTCTAACTTCAGTTTGAGCTCTGACAGAAGGAGAAAACCAGCTGACTTCACACGCTCACTGTGTACCACCCCCAGCCCCAAATAAATTAAGTTAAAAGCATCAGTGTGGCCCATTATTGGGTTTTTTGATGTTTGTGTTGCTATTGCCCTCTCTAATGTCACATCAGGAGTTTATGCCCATCCTCTTAAAGGCCCAAACAAAGATGCCTGATGAAAACCCATGGTGGAAATGGGCCACATCTGCCTAGCCCATTTAACTTACTGGCTGGTGTTTGAGAATAAGAGTGTAAAGGTGGCCAGCTGAAGTTCTCTGGCAAAGAATTCTGGGATTTTCCAGGAGGAAGTCTTGAAGAATTTAAGGAGATATTTACGCCCTGTCACTTGCCCTCAGCTTGGTGGCAAAACCTACCACTCCTGTGAGGGCGTTTCCTTGATGCAGAAACACCAGAAATGCGTGTTTTGATTTGGATCTTCAAGGTTTCACGGAGGTGTGGAAATCGTAGTAGGCACCAGCCTAGGGCACTGCTGGAAGCCTGAGCAACCTTTAAGAGGCTGGTCCCACTGGGAAGGGAGGTGGGCAGTATCTCAGGACCCTGGCTCCTCCTCAACACCTGACCAGCAGCTGCCTCTTCCTCTGCCAAGTATTGACCGACCATGGATGAAACTGTGAGCCAAAACCTTTCTTTTGTTTTCAAAAGGAGTTGTTTTAAATTGTGTGCATGTTGCTCACTGGTGCAGGTGCCTGTAGAGCCCAGAGGTTTTAGATCCCCGGAAGCTGGAATTCCAGGCAGTTGGGAGCTGCCCAAAGTGGGTGCTAGAAACTGAACTCCATATTCTACCACACACTAAATCACTGCCATTGAGCACACATGGATGGTAATGACTCTGGGGGTGGAAGTGGGGGTGGGTGGGGTCCTTTCTGGGAGACATTTAGTTTTTTTTTTTTGCCATCAGTACCAGAAGCATGCTCTGCTCAGCTGCAAAGCACCACAGAAGTTTCTTTGGCTTACTTAGGTCTTTTTTTTTTTTTTTTTTTTGGGGGGGGGGGAAGCTGCATTTTTCAGACTCATACGATACTTGTCCTCCATTCCCAGGCTAGATATTTTAAGCATGAAGGGCTAGAAAAGACTTCAAAATGATTAGAAAGACCAAAATTAGTAACTAGAACCAAAAGAATGGAAGCCAGGCCAGTATGGTGCTGTTTGTCCTGCCTTGGTGTCTGGCCTTGGACTTTGCCGCAGACTGCAAGCTCAGTAGAGGGTGGGCACCTTTGTGTGTCCACTGCTCTGCTTCAAACACTAGGATGGTGAGATCAGGTGATCCAAGTTTGCTCAAGAAATAGCCACAAGAGCCTGAAGCCAGTCTTATGAGTTCTGGATACCCACAAGAGTCAACAGATACTACTGTGCCAAACGAACTTTCATGGTAGTCCCTGGTTTAGAGAAAAGGTTCTGCTGAGCAACCTAGGGAAAGAAAAATTGAAAGGAGAATGGCCCAGCTGGATTCTCTTCCCTCCTTTCTGCTCTCAGGGCCGTGGAATCACAAAGGGGTTTTGTAGACTCAGTCATCTCAGGGACAAGTCTTAAAAATATAATTTCTTGGTTTTGTTTGGCCAATCACATTTTAAGAAGCAACATTCACTCTTCATATTCTAGAGTAGAAACAAAAATTAGCCATCTCAGAATTTTAAAGGTTGAATGTATTTGACATTAAAGGGGCAATTACTAATTATTTTTTCCCATTTCACCTTGGACCTGACTTGATCCCGGTCAGGCTTCTCATTCAGGATCTAAGTACCTACCTAGTCCAAGCCACCAACTGAGGAAATTCTCCTGGGAAGCCGACATTTATTGAATGTGGATCTTAATCTTGGCAGCTAGTGAAAACTGGAGATGGCAGATCCAGTTGAAAGGGGCAGAGGACAACGCTAGAGTTACTGTCCTTAACAAGGAGAACGGAGCTAGCAACTAGAAGACACTAAATGTCCTCATAGAAAAACTGATGCTCAGAGACGGCAACCCCCCACCCCCACCCCCTGTCATACAGGACTGAATTATTTCCATTGCAATGCATTACTCTGCATTTCAGGGAAACTAAAAACATCTCATCAGTTCTGCTGCATTGTAAGACGGACATTTAATAGGGAACTGCTAACCTTGCATTAAATACCCATTTACTCTTGGCATAGTTACCATCAGTGGCTGTCAGTTTCACACAAACCATAGTCATAGTCTCTTGGGAAGAAGGACCTTCTACTGAGGAATTGCCTCAGACTAGATTCACCTGTGCTCTCACCTGGCTGGCATTTTGATTGCTAATTGCTGTAGGAGGAACAGCCTGTTGTGTGTGGCATAATACTGGGCAGGTGGGTGAGATCAATAAGGAAAAGAACAAGCTAGGAAGCAATGGTTTCTGCTTCAAATCCCTGTCAAGTTCCTGCCTCGAATTTCCCCAGTGATAGTCTGCAAACTGTAAAGCTGAAACTTTTTCTTCCCAGTCTTGCTTTTGGCCATAGCAACCAAAACCAAACTATGAAAGTTGCCTTCGCTGCACCAGCCAGCTTCCACCTCCACCTTCCTTGTCGTGGGCCCCAATTATCATCCATATGCTTCCAGGGTGACCCTTTTAGTTTTAACTTAGGAAAGGTAACATTTAATGCTCCTCTTTCTGGGCCTGGTTAATTGTGCTTCACTCTGTTCACCTGGGGCATCCTTTTTTGCTGCAAATGACAGGATTCCAGTTTTCTTGGTTTTTCAAGACAAGGTTTCTCTGTGTAACAGTCCTTGCTGTCCTGGAACTCACTGTGTAGACCAGGCTGGCCTCAAACTCACAGAGATCCACCTGGTTCTGCCTCTGGAATGCTGGGATCAAAAGTGTGTGCCACCACTGTCCAGGCAGTTTTCTTTACTGTCAGATAAAACTCCATTTGGATATGCATTACATTTTTTTTATTCATTTAGCTGTTGGTTAATACTTAGACTATGCATATCGCGTGTATATTATGAATAGTGCTGAAGTAAGCATGAGCATGTAGGTACCTCTCTGGAAACTGAGTTCATACAACATATATGTCTGGATAATATGATCATTCTGGTTCACACACACACACACACACACACACACACACACTAAAGGATCTTATGAAGTCTAAGCCTTGCACTCCTGGTCTGTGTGTCTCAGCCTCCCAAGTGCTGGGATTACAGCCATTCATCATTGAGCCTGGCTCGGCATCTAACTCTCTGGGGAATCTCTGTGCTCTTCTCCACCGTGACAGTGATAATTTACACTCTTTACCAAGAATGTTCAGGAGCCAGGAGTGGCTAAGTATTCTTCTGTTCTTCCCGAGGCCCTGAGTTCAGTTTCCAGACTCCATTACTCACAGGGGTTATATCTCCCCCCCCACAACACACACACAATGAAAAACTCCTTTAAAGAGTTCCTTTTGGTCTACATTATCACTAGTGTTCATTTACTTAGTGACAGACAAGATAATGTCTCAGTATTGTTTTGATTTTCATTTTCCTTACTTTCTTACTTATCTTGAAAGATAATCTTAAGTCACAAATCTCAACTTTTATAGATGAAAAAGAATTAGTCACCTCTACTTTAAATCTGCCCACTCATCAATAGCTTTTTATATCGAGAACAGAAATGAGTATAAGGAACTGATCATCACCTTTGGTCACCAACCAATCCTAGCAAGAAAGGCATGTCAGATAGTGGTAACGGGGCTGCTTTGTTTTTGTCTTCTGATCTTTACACGTTCTTTATTCATCTATATGCCTTTCTAAAACTTTAGGTTATCTAACGTTTTTGACTGCAAAGATATTTGACAAAACATCTTAGTTTATTTTCAAAGCTTTGTTTCAGCTCTGATGCACTCTGAAACCTGTAAACACATCATCCAACATTAAGGTTAAAAGAATTTAAGCTAGCTGGGCTCCTGGAACTCAATTGTTCTCCATAATCATTAACCTAAGCCACAGTCTATGTGGCTCCTCACTAGAAATTTTGCTGTTCTTAGCTGAGTGCACTTCCTTATTTATATATATATATTTAACTTTATTTATTTAATTATTTGCCTTGGTGTTTGCCTGGAACTGAAACTACAGACAGTTGTTAGCTGCCATGTGGGTACTGGGAATCGAACCCAGGTCCTCTGGAAGAGCAGACGGTGCTCTTAACCCCTGAGCCATTTCTCCAGCCCCCCTTGTTTATATTTTTAATCATCAAAACTCTATTTAAATTAACATTATTATTATCAATTAGACAGTATAGCTTAGGAAGAAATAGTCTTCATAATAATCCACAGTCAAAATCTTCAAAATAATCCACATCTTATGCCCATGGGACAAACACACTACATCACAGGCAGTGGGGATCTCTACACACCCATTTACACTATGCCAGATACAAGAGGGAGAAGGCAGCGGCAAACATGAAAAGGCACAGCAGAAGAGAAAGATATTCTGGGGTCTGTAGTCTAGGGGCCTTGCCCATCTCAGATTCACCCATCAGGGATTTTCCTCCTGGTGGGCTGACACCCTGAAGTCAATTTTCACTTGCTGCCACCTCTGACATAGCCAGTGGCATGTACATATGTATGTTCACTTTGTTGTGAAGAGTATCTTGCTGGCTTGGTGCTCAGTGATTTAGCTGGGCTGGCTGGCCAGTGAACCCCAAGACACCTCCCATCCCCATCTCCCCAGTACTGGGATTACATGCCACCATGCCCAGCTTGTTGTTTGTTTGTGTTTTAATGGTTGCTGGGAATTGAACTCAGCACCCATGGAAAGCCTCAGTGCTTATAGTTACAGGGCAGCCACTTCACCAACTGAGCATCTCCCCTGCCCACTTTCCTTTCTCTATAGTTGGGAACAAACTTTTTGAACATAGGTTCTGATGTTTGAGAAGAGGAAGGTGTGGCCTTATGTGACTTTTCTTGTCGAAGGCGGATGATAACAAATGGTCTGTTGGAGTCTTCTGTTTGTTGATTCTAGCCCTCACTTTATTTAGCTGATCACTGAAGAAAAGAAAAAGACTGACTTGGGGGCTACAGAATGACAACTGGTGTCCCTACTCCTGCTGGGGGAGAGGCACCCCATCACTGTGCTGGCAGAACACGTTCCTGTGAAGGGGGCCTTGATGTTCCTTCTCTAATCAGTGAGTCTGCTTGTCCCAGAGAAGGGTTCTTGAGATTCACCCATCAGGGATTTGCCTCCTGGTGGGCTGACACCTTAATTGCCACCTGTTGCTCTTCTGACATGGTCACTGGCACAAGCCCTCCAGCATCGAGCTGCATCCCCAGCCTGTAGGTAGTCATTGTTCTGTTTATTGCCAGGCAGAACCTTTGAAGTTGTGTGGTCCCATTAGTCAGGCTTAGCTGGAATTTCCTGTGCTTTGGAATCTTACCCAGAAAAATCATTGCCTGTGCCAATGTGTTCAAGTGTTTCTTCCACACTTTCTCCAATTCATTTCAAATTTTCAGATTTTGGATAAATGCTTATGAAACATTTTGATTGACTGTTTTAGAGAGTGAGGAACCTGGATCAAGTTTCAGTCTTCAGTGTCCCCAACACCATTTATTTTTTTCTCCAACAAAATATTTTTTTTGACATTTTGTTGAGAACCAATTGACAGAACAATATGTCCAGGTCTGTCTGAGATAGGGTTCTGTTTTGTTGGCTTAGATGTTTAGATGTCCATATCATGCTGCTTTAGGGACTGTGGCTCAGTAAAGTGTCTTGAAATCAAGTATTAGGATGCTTCAATGTCTTGCTCAAGATTGCTAACTGAGATTGCTTCAGCTTTCATATGAATTTTGGGATCTGTTTTTTGGGGGGTTGTTTTGTTTTCTGGCTCTGTGAAGAATGCCACACAGATGGGAATTTTGTTGACCTCTATACATCACTTTGTACAATTTAGTACAATTGGGTATAATTTAGTAATGTTAGTTTTGTAAATCACTGATTCTAAGGGAAACTTCTAATGTTTTCTCAAGTTTCTTTCACCAGCTTTGCAGTTCTCATTGTAGGAATCTTTACTTCCTTAGCTAAACTTATTCTTGGAGTTTTGTTCGTCTATATGGCTTATTGTGAATATGATTAATTTCATGATTTCTTTCTCAGAAAATTTACTATTGATATATTAAAAAACACTGATTTTGTGTATATATATATATACATATATTCTGCTAGCTTATTAAATTGAATCCTCTTTTAGAGGATCTTGTATTTTCCAATGTATATAAACATTCATCAGTGAATGGACAATTCACTTTTTTCCCCTCTGCATGCCTTTTTATTTTTCTTTTGCCTGGAGCTCACAGAGATCCTCCTGCCTCTGCCTTCCAAGTGCTGGGATTGAAGGTGTGCACCTCTATGCCAAGTTCCACTCTGCTCTTTATTTCCTTTCTCCTACTAATTTGGGGTTTGTCTTGTTTTACTAAATTTTTGAATGCATCATTAGATTGTTCAAATATTTTCCACCATTCTTTTTTTTTAGTGTTTTATTTTTAGACAATATCATTCACACACACACACACACACACACACGTGCATGCATGTGCGCACATACATATAGTATCTACCATATATACCCCCAATTTCACCTAACACATGACCCTCCTGCCTTAATGTCCTTTAAACAATAATTTCTTTACTGATTCTTTGGGAATTTCACATAATGCATCTTAACTCTGCTTTCCTCTCAATCCTTATATCCTCCCCTCACCCCTGCAGCACCCTCCAAAAGAAAATTTAAAAAAAGTCAAACCAAAACTAAACAAAGCAAGCAAACAAACAAGAACAAGAACAAAGCAACCTCCTTTTTTAAAAAAACAAAACAAAACAAAAGCAAAAACCCTCTGCTTCTCCATCTTTCCTATCTCTCCAACCCCTCTTCATTTGTCCTGCTAGCATCGGGAGCTGCAGTATGTCACACAGTATATCCTTCTGTCTAGTCAGCTTTACTAGCAAATGTCCATTGCAATGAGTCACTGGTCTGGTTCAAGGCCTCTGGTTTCTGGTACACCATCATCACACCATCTCATTGAAACTCCTTCATGATATCCCTTGAGTCATGACGATTCTGTGAGTACCTGGGTAAAATCAAAGAGGCATGCTGAGCCAGCCTACCCTTCACTGGCCCTGCCTCTTCCTGGACACTGCAGCAAGAGAGCTCTCACTGGGGAGCTGGTCCTGCACTCAGGAGAGATGGTCCTACCTCCCCTCCCCCGACACACATAGGTGAGGGAGATCTGCCCCTGATGGTAGCGGAGCTGGCTCTGCCCCCTCACCTGAGGCAGATGGCCCAGGGGCCCAGACTGATCACTCAGCTACCACTCAGGCCCACATTTGGGCATTGGATTGGTCATTGTAACATCTACCCCATCTAGGACCTGCTGGAGGGATAGGTCCTGTGGAGCGAGTCCCCAATTCTTTTTTTTCCCCACTTCTAGAGCAGTTTGTGCTGTATACCACTGGCTTTGGCATACTGTGGCACATAGAAATTTGTATGTGTTTTCAGAAATTTAATTTTTTTCTAACTTAATGACATATTATTGTTTGGTGTCCATGAACTTGTATAATTTCGAATGTTTCTCTTGTTGAGTGGTAGTGCCACCCTACCACCCTATTGTGAACAGAAAAGATATTTCAATTTTTGTGATTTGTCTAGATTTGCTCTGTGGTTTTTTAACATCAGGTATATTCAAAAGAAAATGTTATGCCCTGAGAAGGTGTATTCTACAGTCACTATACGGAGTGTTTTGAAATGTCTGTGAAGTTCATCTCAAATGTTACTTGTTTTTCTTGTCTAGATGACTTGTTGATGAAAGTGGTACTGAAATTTCCTACTACCTCTAGTATATGTTTTCTAAACTGAGGTGCCCTGACATTAAGTGCATATATTTACAGTCATATGCTTCTTTATTATTTATTTGATATTACATTTCTACCTCTCTGTGTATATGTGTATGTGCATGGGCATGTGTGTGCCACTGTGCTTGTGTGGAGATCAGATGACAGCCTGCAGGAGTTGGTTTCTCCTTCACCATGTGGGTTCTGGGCACTTGGACTCAGGTCATCAGGCTTCATAGCAAATGACTTCCTTTACTTACCAGCCTATCTGATGACTCTGTGTCTCTCTGTGTTATATTTGTGTATATAGTGTATGTACATGTGTGTGCAGATGGTATGCACCGGTACACATGTAATGACTAGAGGAGGACTTGATGTATCTTCTGTTATTCTCAGCCTTTTTCTTTGAGTCTCTTGAATGTGTGGCTTGTGTTTTTTGGCTAGCTTAGCAGCAGCAAGCCCTAGCCGTTCTCTTTTCTCTACCTGCATGTGTTGGCTTTGACATGGGTCCTGTGGATCTGCCTTCTGGTCTTCTTGCTTATTCTACAGCAAGTGCTCTAAACTGCCTGGGTATCTCTCTCCAGCCCAGAAGCATGTCTTTTGATGAATTGATCCTTTGGTTGTTGTTTAGTGACCTTTTTGTCTCTCTTGACACCCCCTACACATACACAGTCTAGTTTCTTAGATAAAAGTGCAACAGCTACTGCTTGCTTTAGGAGTCCATTTGCTTGAAATATTATTTTCTACCCTTTTTTTTTTTTTTTTTTTAAAAAAACTTTATTTATTTATTTATTTGCCTTGGTGTTTTGCCTGGAACTGGAACTACAGACAGTTGTTAGCTGCCATGTGGGTGCTGGGAATCGAACCCGGGTCCTCTGGAAGAGCAGACGGTGCTCTTAACCGCTGAGCCATCTCTCCAGCCCCCTATTTTCTACCCTTTTATGTCCAGGCTTTTATGTGCTTTTACTGGTGAACTGAGTCTCTTATACATAGCCTATTTTTGATTCTTTCTAAGATAGGAGCATTCACTATGTAGTGCTGGGATTAGAGGTATGTATCATAACACCTAGCTTTAAAAAATTCATCTTGTCAGACTATAGCTTTTGATTAGATAATTTAGTCCATTTATACTCATGGTTATTATTGAAATGTAGGAACTTATGCCTGTATTGATTTTCCTAGTTATTGTCCATATTGCTTTCCCTCATCTTACTAGCTTGTTTGCTGTATTTGATAGTCTGATTCTATCTTTGTGTGTCTATTTCTCTAGTGACATTCCCATGTTCACATGCTGTCATAGCTGCAATCCTTTCACCTCTCCATGCAGTGCTTCCTTAAGCATCTTTTGTAGGGCTGGTCCTACAGTCATGAATCCCATCCTGCCACCCCCTCTTAAGCACTTTCTGCTTATCTTGGAAGATCTTTATTTCTGAAGGATAGCCTTGCTGGGTATAATAATCTTGGTTGGCAGTTATTTTCTTTCAGAACATGGGAACTGACATTCCATTTTCTTGTAGCATATAGTGTTTCTGTTGCAAAATCTACTATATGTTTAGTGAGTTTTCACTTAAATGAGTCTTGGTGCTTTTCTCTTGCAGACTTTAAAAACCTTTAAAATACTTTTGACAGTTCAATGTTACGGTGAAGATCTTTTTTGTTCATATCTGTAAGACTCTTGCACATAGATGCCCACATCTTTCCCATGATTAGGAAAGCTGTCCACTATTATTTCATTGGAGAGTTTTTTCCATACTGCTAATCCTTGCCTTTGATGATCTGTGAATATTTGTTGATTTAATGACATACATACCACAAATTCTGTGAGCCTTTTTTTTTTTTTTTTTGGCCTGAGTTATTTAAAAAGACCTATTTTCAAGCTTAGACATTTTTTTCTTCCACCCAATCTATTGTTGAGGCTTTCAACCAATTTTTTTTTAAATTGACATGTAATGGATGCCTCACACCTAAGATCTGATTTCTTAACATTCCTATATTGTCTTCTATGCTTACTTAAATATTTGTGTTCTTTTATTCACTGAGCTTTAAAACAAGAGTTCATCCATTTCTGTTTCTCTGAGATCTATTACTAGGGCTATGATCCTCACTGACGTGTATGTTTGTACGCATGTACAGGTGCACATCAATGTGCTTGTGGAGATCAGAGGACGAATTCTGGGACTGAGTTATTTCTTTTTTTTAATTAGATTTTTTATTTAAAAAGGCTTTTCCCCCCCTTTATACCAGTGCTCACCCCTCCCTTCCCTCCTCCCAGTCTTTGCTCAGCTGCCCCCCATCCAAGGAGGGCAAGGAGTCCCACGGTAGGTCAGTTCAGTCTAGCATATCCAGTTGAAGTAGGTCCAAGTCCCTCATCCCAGTATTAAGGTTGGGTTAGGTGTTCTTCTGTAGAGAATGGACTTCAAGATGTCAGTTTATGTACCAGGAACATAATCTGGTCCTACTGCAAGAGGCTTCACAAACTGCTCACAACATTTGATAGTCCTCTACTTTGGGAGGTTTAGTTCCTTTCCCTGAAGGCTCCTCAGCAATTATTTCAGACTCAAGTGAGTTCCCAATAGCCTGGGCCAGTCATCTTTGTGGGCTTCCTCGTCATGATCCTGATCCCTTTGCTCATCTCTCTCCTCTCTCTTCAGCTGGACCAGGAACTCCACCTGGTGATTAGCTATGGATCTCTGCTTCTGCCTCCATCCATTGCTGGATGAAGGTTCTATAATGACAATTATGGTCATTCATTTGATTACAGGATAAGTCCTGTTTAGGCACCCTTTCTACTAATGCTTGGAAACCCAGCCAGGGATGTCTTGTGGGTTCTTGGAGGTTTCCTTAGCACCAGGGATCATAATAGGGAAACAGCAAGGAGAAGTGGGAACAAATCATGAGAGAAGGAGATGGTTGAGTGAGAGGAGCAACAGAGAGGGAGAAAAATGGTTATCTTGATAGAAGGAGCCGCTGTGGAGTTAGAAAGAAACCTGGTGATTTAGTTATTTCAACTATAGAAGTTCATCAGTTGTGACTGCAAATGCCTTTATCCACCAAGCATCTTGCCAACCCCTAGCCATGTGTTCCCCCCCCCCCCCAAGCCAGGCAGTTTGCTTGTTTGGAGCACTTTGGGGGAAATTTACTGCAGTTGCTAGATCAGCATGGTATCTGTGGGTTCTCAGAGATGGGAACATATAGGATTTTCTGACCCCTGGAAACATCAAGATTCAAACAAAAGTTCTAAGTAGCTCCTACCTAAAGCAATGAGGGTATACAGGAAAATAGTGTAAAAATTGCTTTCAAATCAAGGCTGCTGTATAGATGGAAAGCCAGTGTGTATTGTGAAGCCTTTGACAGCTGGATTACCAGCATTCACACTGGGTGTGTGAGCTCAGGCTATTTTTTCACTTGCATCTCTGGGGGGGGGGCTTTCTCTTCCCTTTAAGGGCTGCAGGTGCCAGGTGTGCATGTGTGTATATGTGTAACAGCCCTGGCTGTCCTTAGCTATTGCTCACCTCAAAATGCCTCTATTCATTTGTTGTTTTGGTTTTTCTTCATAAAAAGTGAGTGTTAGGTCTTCCATCTTGGTATACTCTCTAAACTGTGTTGACATCCAGCAGACCAGGACATTGGCTTGCTCCTCCTTTGAATTGAATTTAGTTCTAACAACAGTCATTTCTGCAGTTATCAATTGGGAATTGGGTCCTTTCCCTTAATTTTATCAGTATAAGAAACCAGTGCTGTTCCTTTGGGCTCTGAATCTAATTGGCCAGAAAACAAACCACACATATTGCATTTCTGGAAGCTTTGTTCTTTAATGATCCATGGAGTGATTTGTTCAGCAAGCTGCTTCTGTGTAGCCATACAGTGCATATTCTGAGTGACGCAAACTGTACTTCATACAAATGTCTTGCCCCTCCAAAAGAAAAAAAAAAAGAAAGAAAAAGAAAAAGAAATTACAAAGTGCTGCTGATTGCATCAGGAATGTAATCAGTTCTGTGAATGAGATAAGTCATTCTTATAGAATTCTTAAACAGTAAAGTGGCATATTTCACAGGATATGTCCATTTATAATACACAGTATTTTAAAAATTTACACTCACCATACTTATAAATTACTTTAAATCCATTAAAATAATATAATACTAATCTGTAGTCCACACCTTTCTCATAGTAAATACAAATACTTTGTTCAAGAGGTGCAACTTTTATATGACCTAAGAGGGATGATAAATAGGCATTAAAAATGGATGGATAACAAGGCGAGAGACCCATTAGTAGAGCCTTTTTTGAAGTTTAAACCAAGAGATCAATAAGATCTAATGCACTGGAGATTACCCATTTAACACCAAATCAAGTGTGAGAATGTTCCAGAGAAATGTGGTCTCAAGTACCCTAGGGACATAGAAAGTTGGGTCTCCTGCTACCTAAAATTTTACTACTAAGGCCAGCATGGTGTTGGGGCACAGTGCTGGGAAGTTATCACAAGTGTGTGGGTGCATATAACACACTGTTCAACACAGAAGAATGGAGATCCATTCCCCACCAAGACTTAAAAGTGGGTGAGAAAGTTATCTGGACTTCTTTCTATAGTTACAAATCTTTCAACTTCCCATACTTTCTTTCTTCTCTCTAGCTTATTAGTTAGTTACAGTTGAAAATTCACAGTGCACAAGCACAGAGGTGGAACAATATAACCTCCCTGGATCCCCTCATGTCAGCACACTTCTGTGACCGTCTTTGATTATGAAACACAGAGTATCTTCACACCTATGCAAGCTAAGAGTGACAGCAGATTTCCAAAGCCTGAGAGTTGGTCCTACTGATCTGTGCTCTGAGCTCATCTGTCTGTCCTAGCAAAACTCAGAGAAAGAGAGTCCTATCTCCCTTTATGTTTCAGAAGCCCAGAGTGGTCACATATATAAATGGCAGGAAGTGCAAATTATGTGCAAACTAAGCATGTTGCCTCCCTGAATCCTGTCTGCATTTGCTGTAATTGCTTCAATCTATGATGCAGAATGAATTTACATCTGCTACATTTTCTATGACACATAGCTACAGATACATATTAACAAATGGGAAAGTGTAGATGTTATTTAGGGCTATATATAATGAAACTAGAATGCTCTGAAGTTTGGAGCATGTGCTTCACATGTGAGCCACTTGGCTGCTGTCAGAGAGATTCTTTTGATGTATTTTGAGATTGAAGAAAAGCAGAAGCAACAGAGAACTGTAAAGCTGATATAGACTGTTTCATGAGTGACTGCAATACACAAGTCACAACATGCTGAGGCCCTGATAAGAACTGATAGGAGTACAACATTTGGTTCTGACAGTACTGAGTTATGGCTTCATCTCTATCAGACCAATAGTGCTGGCTGACCCACAGAACAACAGCATTCTTTTCCTCAAAGAAGGGCCTACACTTGCTAAGACATTCTTAGAATTGTGTGGATTTCCCCCACCCCATCCTGGCAGATTGTTAAATGATTAGAACTCCACAAATCTAGCAACTGAAAAAAAGTTTTTATTTAACTTTATTCAAATTCAGGATTTAGGTCCCTGAGAAAAATTATAAAGTCAATATCAATTATCTCATTCTTACAAAGTGACCTATGTAAGGTTTTTTTTTTTTTTTTTTAAACCTCATAGAAAAACAAAATGAAAAACTAAACTGAAAAAATTTGGTGGGAGAATGTGCATCAAGTGTTGAGTTCCCCAGGCCATTCCTCTGAAACAAAGGAAACTGTTCAACAACTTAAAAAAAGGAAAAATTTAGGTTATGTTTTGACTCAAGTGAAGAGCAACAGTTAACACTCAGCAGTAGCTGCTCTCCCAATAGTAAATCAAGTCAGTAAGGTCCAAAGCAGCAACCCTCCCTGACACAGCTATGTTGGGTTCCTTTAGGACAGATTCCAACATCCTATTGTTAATGCTTGTGGGATATAAAACTTAACATTTACTAGTTGATCATCTTCATTGGGGAGAATTTCAAAGCTTCCTTCATGTGTCTCAATGTTGAATTCATACCAGGGAGAGGGAAGACTACTGCTACCATGAGCTGCTGTGCAGAAGGATGCTACAAGTCTCATCTCTAGAGCCAGCCAATAACCACTGAAGCAGTGGCATGAGGTTCAGTGTTGTGTAAGAGGAGAGACCCTGCCTTAACAAAAGACTTACTATTCTTGTAACTTCAAACCAAAGAAAATGAAGAAAACCAAAATGCAGGTTATAGGTTATAGGTGATAAAGGCTCTTTTTGTAACAGTGCATGTGATAGTTAGACAAAATGTATTTAGTGACTTTAAAAATGAACATTTCACATACTTAAGAAAGGGTATCATGTTTCATTTCAGATACATTATAAATAGCAAAAAGATTTCTACTCCCACAGCTGCTAGTACATAATGTTTCAGACATTATAACTTAGGTACATGGAGACACCAGTGATGCTCTTACTTTTTCCTCAACCCAGGGGTCAATAGTTCTTATAACCTGTCCAATGGCCACTCCTGTGTAGGAAGAAACTCCATGGGAAGAAGGGAGAAGCACAAAGTTAAAAGAACTGGGCATACTATACATGTGTATTTACAGTAAACTTCAGGAACAAGTATATTAACAAAAATAGCTTCAAGTAGTCCTTGATTTTTTTTTTTTTAAATCTAATACTGATGGTCTGAGAAAAAAGAAGGTAAAAGTTAAATAGATCATATTAAAATTTACTAAATTTCTTTTGGCAGCTTTCTATAACACTCATGCAATGCTGTATGTGAGTACTTGTAGAGAAGTGATTACATGGTCACATTATTTATCTGAGTCTATGGTGGTATTTCACCAGCGGATGAATAGGCTTGGATACAGTCTTCAATTTAGTCTATACAACAATAAAAGCCTGCATCAAGCAGAATGAAGCCTTCACATTTAGAGATTACCTAAATGTGTCTGCAACATAAAATAAACAAACAAAAGACTAGAGGAATCTGATCTGATGATCAGGGTGTATTAGGACAGTATGGCTACCAGAACTTTAACCCATGCAATATATTTGGCAGGAACTAACCTGGAGTTAAACCAGTATTGATTACTATGATATCAACAAAAGACAAAAAGCATGGTCTTTTCACTGTATGACCAGATAACTGAGACATGCTGTGATGGCTTAATGGAAATCATAGTTTATGTTTCCAAAACATAACATTGTAGTATTTTAAAATTAAATTTAAAATAGATGGTTTGGGCTTTTTGCTTTTAAATCCTTGGGGAAAATATATTCTACCACAGCTCCTAACTATCCCAATACAAACTCAAAAGATGTTGCTTTCATGGTTAAGAGAGGTTTGTATATTTTCTTCAACTGCTAAAGATGAGAGCATTCCTCAGGATCACAATAGCCTCCTAGCTCAATAAGTATCTGTAGGAAGGGGAGGGTAGGTGGGGGAGAGGCAACTATTGTTGGCCAAAGTCCCCCAGGTCCTAGGTGGCTTTGTTTAGTGAAATCTCAAATCAAATACAACAGCCAAGGCACAGCTGGCCCATCCCTAATAAGCTTCACAGAGGTCACTTCTGCAGGAAGCCCAGCAATCAAGCATATTAACTGCTGGAACAAGAGGCAGGACCATTAGGACTGTTATGGACAAAGTGACCAGAAGAGGCCCCAAAGATGAGATGTGTTTACCACTCTACCACATAGGGACACATCTGTCATTCAGACCATAAACTCATTATTTCCAAAGAGTGGTAGCTGCTGTGCAGAGCTGGAGTCTGGGTCCACAGTTTTCTTTCGGCCAGATGTGACTGTCCCCTCTGGGGTCTCTTTGGTTTTCTGAGGTGAATTTTTCACATTCTTTAGTTTTTGTTTGCCCTTTTCAGGGTTGAAAGTTCCTCTGCTGATGAACTGAGGCCTGTCTTCTAGGGATTTGGCTTGGCCTAGTGGTCCTTCCGTTCCCTGGGTCTCATAAGCTGAGGCAACTCGGTAAAATGGAGACTTGGAGTAAATCTGAAATCGCTTTCTAGTGCCATGTGATGATGTTGTGTTAGATAAACATGAAGAGATGGAGGAGCTGACAGAGTCCACAGAGTCCGGCTGCTTTCTTAGTGGCTTTCGCAACTTGCTTGAAGGCTCAGACTTGGCAGCTGCTTTCAGGGAGCTAAGGGCTATGCTTCTCTCTAGCATGAACACAGAAGACAAAGTTGTACATGACAGTGTCTCTTAAGGAATATCAAGTAATAAATAGAAGTCAGTGTTCACATGTGAAAATGAATAGGTCAAAATTGTGAGCGTGCAGATGATCTACTTTGTGCAGAATCACTACTTAAAAGCTCTCTTGGGTTGGGCCTGGTGGTACTCACCTTTAATCTCAGAGCTTGGAAGGCATAGGCAGATAGATCTCTTTGAGTTCGAGTCTAACCTGGTCATAGAAGTTCCAGGCCAGTCAAGAACTACAGAGTGAGACTTTGTCTACAAATAAACAAACGGATGAACCCTCTCTATCCAGTTGTACAAATACTTCATAGAAAGACCCATGGAAGTCTGGTATGTTTAGGTAGGAGGCCAGCAGAAACCTAAAATAGTCACCGTCATTCCAAAGGCTCTGTCTCTCTTAGATACACCAGCCAGTTAAACACCTCCTTTCTACCCTCAGTGGGGACCAGTTTTGGCAGGAAATGGCCAGGAGATGGACACACACTATGATTACTGCCCCATCCACTATGGTAAACTACCAAAACTAAATTACCAACTGCATTTGCTTCTAATGAACAATTATGAGGAAGCATCACAAAGACTTGTGATTCCTTAGAAATCTGTCATCTTTTCATTTGAGGTCAGTGCATTTGTAAAACAAACTCTACTTAGCTTGGTAAGTGTTTTGTTTTTTTTGTAAGACAGGGTTTCTCTGTTCAACAGAGCTCTAGCTATCCTGGAACCCAATTTGCAGATCAGGCTTGTCTTGAACTCAGGAGATCCACCTGCCTTTGCCTGCTGGGATTAAAGGCATGTACCACCACTGACAAACTTAGAGATTTTTTTTTTTAACCACTAAAAAAATTTTATTTATCTATTTTTATGTGTGTGGATACTTTGCTTGCATGTATGTATGTGATTCAAGTGTCTGATACCCTCAAGAGACCAGAAAAGGACATCAGATCTCCTAGGATTGAACAGTTATAAGCTACCATGTGGGTGCTGGAAATTGAACCCAGATCCTTTGAAGAGTATCCAGTGAGTATTCCTAAACCATCCCTCCAGCCCAGCTTGGGAATGCTTATTCCTTTTTTACAAAACAAATTGTGTCTCTAGTATAATATTCATTTATCAGATCTCTCAAAAGTAGTACCTTCAGAATCCATATTCAAA
Organism: Sigmodon hispidus; assembly: GCA_004025045.1. Taxonomy (NCBI): domain Eukaryota; kingdom Metazoa; phylum Chordata; class Mammalia; order Rodentia; family Cricetidae; genus Sigmodon; species Sigmodon hispidus. Next base: position 21,234 of record PVIH01001439.1, read on the forward strand.
TTTTCCGAACTATCAGCAGTCCCAATAGAAGCCTCAGACTCAAGGGTTTCATCATCAGAGGCACGAGGTTCCAATACAAGCATCTCAAATGTTAGTTCTTCCCTACAAGATACAATCAACAAACCCATGAACATGACAGGAAGACTTTCCATGAAAGCAAAAGAGCTAAATGGCAAAAACACTTCTTACTGTCCCACCAAGGCAATGAAGAGGATGTATTTATTTATATGCAAAGCAATAGGTGGATAAAAGTACAAGATGACAGTAAACCTATGGGTAATTGTGGGGCTAGGGGTAGATAGGCTGAGGCAGGCCACTGTAACTGAGACATTCTGAGATGAACTCTGGACTGAAAACTAGAAGTTCAAGATTCTAAATTCATTTAAGAAATAGCAGCAAGTACTGTCTCTCTCTAGACCTTGGCCTCCTCATTCAGAAAACATACTAGATTGTCTCCAAAATTCTTTTTGGTTATTAAGAGTATTTTCAATGAATTGAAGCTTTACTAATTAAACACAGGCTTTATCTTCTAACTTGATCACATCGATGCCTTTGGATAAGTAAAACATTGAACGTTTTTGGCCTATAAAGCTAACACTATCTCTGGCTATAGTATATTTAAATTTATTAGAACCATGAACCTATATTTTAGAAATGTCCCTTCATTTTGCAGTTACTAAGATTTGGTTTCTAACCTTATTTTCTTACTAATGCCCTAGCAACACTGTGGTGCTATTATATTTTAATAAAATTAGTCTGGAATATCATAGGAGAATCAACCACAGAGTCAAGCCAGGTAGTGGTGGCACATGCACTTAGGAGGCAGAGGCAGGAGGATCTCTGTGAGTTCAAGGCCAGCCTGGTCTACAAAGCAAGTTCCAGGACAGCCAGGACAGTTACACAGAAAACTCTGTCTTAAAAAAAAAAAAAAAAAAAAAAAAAAAAAAAAAAAAAAAAAAAAAAAAAAAAAAAAAAAAAAAAAAAAAAAAAAAAAAAAAAAAAAAAAAAAACCAAACCAAACAAAACAAAACCAAAAGGCTAGAGATGGAGAGATGGTTCTGTCCTCTGATATTCCAGACTAATTTGAACACCTTGATTTATTTCAATTAGTACCTTAACAAAAACTCACTTCAAAAATCTTAGTATCAAAATATCTTTAAATCTAGAACTTTTCCCCTCTGCATTATTAACTTTCTCCAATTAATAGATTGTACAGTTTGTCAATAATGTAATAAGCTGGCTTTAAATCTAATTCTTTCTTCTCTTTAAATCAAATCTCCTCCTGCCAGACCTTTCTTAGCCTCACTTCTACTTTAAATAGCCTGAAATCCACATAACATCTTTTTAAGCACAGCCATGCTAGCAGCTCACTATTCTCAAGTGCAGTCATGTTTGAGATTTATGCTTATACTCTCTGCACTTTCTAACCATTTCCTATTTATCCCTCTATAACTCTTAATTCCATGTTCACCTGAGGTCATCTTTTCAGATCCTGGTTAGTAACTACTGCCTTAGTTTTCCACCGCTGAGCCTTACCTGTTTTTTAGTTGCCCTAAATTTCACAATTAATTCTGACATTAAAGTTTATTGATTCTTTGTGAATCAAGTTCTCAGACCTAAAAGGTGAGCTATTGGGACTCAAAGAAATGTAGAGTTTAGGATTTCATAAAAGAGTAATCAATGTCAATCAGAACTAGCACATAGTACCTTCAGGGAGAGACACGGGATATTCATATTCTTAAGGAGTAGTGTCAACCCACTCCTGCCAAAGTGATGGAGGTAACAGAATTTCTTAACTTCTTCTTTGAAACCACAGCAGTACCTAAGAAACTAGTATAGGTGCTGCCTTGTTCTATCTAGTTGTTGAGCCTATGGTCATACTGATTTTTAAAAAACAACACACTATTATTCCTTTATGTAAATCTAACTAATGCCTATGCTTGGAAAGAACTTTATCTTAACCAAGGGACTCTTCTTCGTCTTCCTTTTCCAAAACACATCTGCTTATGCAGGCGAGACCCTAAACTGTCAGAACCATAAATACTTCCTCTTGGCTCTCCTTGCTCATGCTTGTTGAATATGGACTAAACAGCATCCACTATGTATCTATATCTTCCTATTTCCACTGCTCAGCATAAAGATTCGTACCTCATGAATTTCCTTACTTACCCTGAGTATAGGCAATAAGTCTCTGACAATGCCATATCCCCTGACCACCTGACATAAGGCTTTACCCAGGAGCTAATTAATGAATAAGGGAAATAAAGGGTAGAAGAAAGGAAACACAGAAGACAAGTGCTATCTCCTTTTCTCTAGACACTTACTTCTCTTTCTGCAGGTTCTCAATCTGCTCTGTCAGGACTTTTTCCTCCTGCTGCATTGCTGCTTGCTGCTGCTCTGTGATGTCAGTCTCCATGGCTGTTTCACTAGTCAGGGTCTCTTCAGGGACATCACACATGGAAGGCAATCGGACTATAACAGGAGAGGATGGACTTGAATAGTTTCCACGATGCATACGCCCCTTTCCCTGCAGAGAAAATTGATTTTAGAAAATAAGTTAACTGTGTCCATTTTATGCTGATCACTTTGGATAACAAGTATCCTTCCATCACATCATGAGAATGATAGGACTGAACAGGCATAGGATATTTAGTAAGATATCACAAATCCAACAAATTAGGTTAAAAAAAAATCTATCAAGAACACTGAAACATGGACATACATTTCCAGTGCTGGGTGTTAAAAACTGCCATGCTGAGATGGGAGGTCTTCTTTTAATCTAAGCTGTGCACTAAATAACTTCAAGCCAATTAAAACTTAAAACTGAGTTATGTGGTCACAAGGAGACACATTTCAGGTACTCCAGAGCCACAGGCAGATAGTGGCTGCCACATCAACATTGAAGATATACATTGTTTTCAACATTATAAGAAGTTCTGATTAATGATTAAGAGCTTTAACCTTGTAAGGATAACCTCTCTGGGAAGATTTAAAAAAAAAAAAAAAAGTCCTGAAATTCAAGTTTTAGAGGGAAAATGTTATATTGGTATTGTGCTATGATCTCTCAAGAATTTTCTATTTTTGACATGAGAAAGAGAAAAATCTCACTATTGGTTTAAATTTGTTATCTTACTTATGACTTTAGCTAGATCAACATAAAAAAAAATGCTTGCTTCAAGATATTGGATAGCTAAGGGGCAAAAAAGGGCCTAGCACTTACTGGTGATTTGCAGTTTCAGAAGAGATGGTGGAGTCTGAGCAGAACTTTAAATATATTCTATTGTTAACTATAGCAAAGTTCAGCAAGTCTGGTGCTACATTAGCCTATGTACATGTTTACAAAGTTTTATCAGAATAAACTCATTATTATTAATGAATTATCTATGGCTGTTGTAGAGATGGCATACAAAATCTAAAATTACATACTCCATGATCCTTCAAAGAAAAAGCTTGCTAAATCCCAAAGTACAGAATAAAAGAGTATGAGTTGTTGCCCCATAAAACCTCCCTGCCTAACACTGGAATCCCCAAGGTTTGCATTCTAAACAAAAGGATAAACTGAAATTATCACAGTTCTTACAGATGTGATAGCTTAACTCTAAGTCATTTGAACGGTCTACATATCTTTGGCACAGAAATTTTAAACTTCTAAGACTGAAATGAAAAAATTGCTAGTGCCCAAGGATCTTGCAAAAAAAAAAATACTCTTTGTAAGTAAGTGTGGATATATATTACATATTTAATAAAACCTGAATATTGGGGAGAGAGCACACAGTCAAATCCTAGGCAGACAGCTCAGGAAATTCTTAAACCTTGAATACAAAGATAAACAGCTGATTCAAACACACATATCTTTGATCCTAGCACAGGGAAAGCTGGGAGTGGTGACCAACACTCTTGATCCCATAACTCCAGAGACAGAACTTCTGTTTCTGTGAGTTCAAGGCTACACGCCTTTAATCCTAATCTGGATGGGACAGGGTATATAAGGGCTGTAGAAACCAGGCAGACAGAGAAGCAACTGGGAGAAGCTACTGGCAGAAGTGAGGCTGAGGAAGTTGCAAGACAGCTGGGTGAGAATTGACTGTGGGGCTTCCTCTCTCTGATATTTCAGCCTTCCCCGGATATTTGGCTATGAGTCTCATTCATAATACTACAAGTAAGCAATGTCATCCCAGGCCTCAAAGTACTTTCTACAAAAAATTTTTTGAATCAGAAGTAACCAGGAATAAAAGGAGATAGACAATGGAAATAAAAACTAGTAAAAAAGCTCTCAAGGATTGTGACTATCAGACAAACATAAAAATAACCTGTTCAAGTAGGCAGAAAAACCATGATTGAATTAAATAGAATCAAACTTAGGTCTTAAGAAAAATCCAGAATCAAGCCAGGAGAAACCAACACAAAAGGAAAATTTCATAGAAAATTGTAAAAGAGAAAAAACACTAAAAAAATGTATGATATTAAGTGACTGATTTAAAGTTCATATTTGTCTTTAAAGGAGAACAAGAATGTCAAGGTCTATATTTAGAAACATTGCTAAAAACTCAAGCCAAGAACAAACAAAACCCCCTAAGACTTTTTTTTTTTTTAAATTTTTTTTTTTGATTTATTTATTTTTATTATGCATACAGTTTTACAGAAGAGGGCGCCAGACCTCATCATAGATGGTTGTGAGCCACCATGTGGTTTTGCTGGGAATTGAACTCAGGACCTCTGGAAGAACAGTCAGTGCTCTTAACCTCTGAGCCATCTCTCCAGCCCCCCCCCAAGACTTTTAAAAGCAGTCATAAAAATAAATACAAAAACAAATTACCTGCAAACAAATAGCAATAATTAGATTCTAAGATCCATAGAAATAATGGAAGAAAAAATAGGCTGAATACAAAAGGCAAACAAACACATAAGCCAATGGACTTTTTTCAGGTTATGAAAAAAATAAGCTACCATCAACCTAGAACTGAAAAGGTCTTCAAAAGTACAGTAGAAAAAGAGAAGAAAAATTTGATCCAGGCAGACCTAAGCTAAAGGAAATTCTTAATGGCAGGGAGAAAATGCCTCAAAGAAAAGTTAGAGATGAAAATGTACAGATTACCTAAAACAAGATGTTTGGTACTTAAAATCTACAAATAGCAAAGAGAAAAAAAAATGAAGAAAATCTGCTAATAGCAATGAAGTCAGACAATAATAACACATTAAAGTCCTTGCACATGATCTAGGAAAATGATAAAAAGTACCATTTAATGAACATTGATAGGGTACAGAGTAATGATATGATCTTTAGGCTAAAGGAATATAAAATCTCTAGCAGAATGAAAAATGGGATAATATCAATTAAAGGGAAGGCTGAAAGGAAAAGGGAACACATCAGGTAAAGCTAACAAAACCTGTACAATAAAAACACACTTTATATTTAAACACAAGGGCTGGAGATATGGCTTAGTGGTTAAGAACTGCTGGCTGATCTCACAGAAGACCTGGGTTCAGTTCCAACATTCACATGGTGGCTTACAAACACTGTAACTCTAGTTCCAGGGCATCAGACACCTTCTTTTGGCCTCCTTAGATACCAGGTATACCTGTGGTACACAGATATACATGCAGGCAAAAACAAAATACTTATGAGTTCCAAGCCAGGTTTATAAAGTGATACTGTCTCAAAAAAAAAAAAAAAAAGTTAAAAGAAAAATAATGAAAAGCTACATGTCATAAACTCTTTAATTCCAGCACTCCAGCACTTGGAAGGCAGAGACAGGAGAAGCTCTGTGATTTTGAGAGTAGCCTGTTCAGGTCTACAGAGAGAGTTACAGAACAGCCTGACCTTGTCTCAAAAAAAACAAAAAAAAAAACCCAAAACATAAAAGCTTAAAGTGAGAAGTGCTATTTATAATAAAAGAATATTGAATAATGACAAAAAACAAATTATGAAGAAGATATAGCATTTCCAAATTTGTATGTGTCTATATATCTATAGCCATTTCTTAATGGCTTCAAATGTTTTGAATAAAGTATCAGCACAAGTAAAGACATAGGAAAAGCTGTACTCAGGACATGTACACACAGTAAACTATTAGAGATTTAGCAGATACGTTCTTTCACAGAATTAAAATAGACTATGTCCCAGTTTATTTGTTTGTTTATTTTGAGTCAGGGTCTCACTATGTAGTCCTGGTTAGCCTGGAACTATTATGTAGATCAGGCTAGCCTCAAACTTAAAGAGATCCACCTGCTTCTGCTTCCCCCATGCTAAGGAATTACAGGCTTGTTCTATGATGCCTTGCCTAAGTATTTTTTACACAAATTAGAAAAACGTAACAAGTACATTTAAGGGAAGGGCATTCTAGGACAATTTTACAAACAATCATAGGAGCAAAAATCTTGATGCATTATAAACTGAACAGGAAAATACATCAACAATGGTTTAACATTAATAAAATTTACAATTCCCTAAGTCAAGCACATAGCTTGGGCCTGTAAAATCAGTGCTCCTGATGCTTAAGTGGTAGATCACTACAAATTCTAGGCCAGTCTGTGCTATACTGTGAAACATTTCAGAAAGGTATTAAATACTTCAATGTGGATATCACTTCAATATACAATTACCAAAGTAAATTAGATATTTTGTGAAGTAAGGAACAAAAAGAAAATAAAAATTTTAAATAAAACTGATATTAAAGTGTTACAAATTAATAACTAAAGCTAAAGATAAGTAAGATCTCAACACATTAAATAAAAAAACACTTTAGAGAACTTAAGATATACATGGAAAGATCATGTTCATGAGTGGGAAAATCAATACCAATGAAACAGCAAATCTCTAAAAAGCAATTTACACATGAAGTGCCATCTCAAAAACAAAAACAAACAAAACAAAACCTCAGGGGTTTTGTGCAGGTGACTTCATACTTTAGATGACAATATGGGCCACAAAACTGAAGAAGATAGGATGGCTTTTAAAGCAGTTCATTAGAAAAATGAAGTAAATGAGCCAGTGAGGTGACTGAGTGGACAAAAGCACTTGCAACAAAATGTTGGCAACTTTAGTTTAGTTGACAACTTGAATTTGATCGCCTAAGCCTACAGTAAAAGGCCAGACACAGTGCCTTGCATCTAGAATCCCAGCACTCCTATGGTGAGTTAAGAGGCAGAGACAACATTTTTGGGAAGCTAGTCTAGAGTAAGCAGCATGACAGAAAGAGAAAAGAACCTGCCTCAAAACAAGGTATAAGGAAAGAAAGAACTTCCCAAAGTACTCTGACCTTCATACACAAGGGTAACATACTCATATACACAATACGAAAAAAGCAAGATTAAGTAAAGTAGTAGTACTCTCAGTATGATTGTCAAAATGGGGTACCTAATAACAGACTAGATAGATAAAATGAAGCTTTGAGAAGATAATGATTATAACTTTAGTAAACAAGAGAAACTCTTAAACATACCTCAAAAGTACTAATGCATTTAGATTATACTAAATTAACCTCTGTCCACCAAGGCAATTTATTTATTTTTATTCTTTGAGTCAGAGACTTGTTATAAAAGTTATGAATGGGGGCTGGAGAGATGGCTCAGTGGTTAAGAGCACCGTCTGCTCTTCCAGAGGACCCAGGTTCGATTCCCAGCACCCACATGGCAGCTAACAACTGTTTGTAGTTCCAGTTCCAGGCAAACACCAAGGCAAATAAATAAATAAATAAAGTTTTAAAAAAAAAGTTATGAATGTTGTAAACTGCATCCTACCTCTACCTCCTAAGTGCTGAGATTGCTTACAGGTGCCACTATACCTGGCTTGAAAGACACTTTTTTAGTTTGTTTGTTTTTGAGACAGGATTTTGATGTGGGATGTTTTTCTGTATGCTGTGAATATGCTTTATTACCATTGGTTAATAAAGAAACTGTTTTGGCCTATAGCAAGGCAGCCTAGAAGTAGGTCGGAAATCCAAGCAGAGATAAAGATGAAGAAGGGCAGAGTCAGAGGATGCAGCAAGCTGCCTCCCAGAAACTAAGATGTAATGGAACACAAGTAAAGCCACTGAACATGTAGCAACACAACAGATTAATAGAAATGGGTTGAGTTAAGTTATAAGAGATAATTGGCAATAAGTCTGAGTCATATGCTAAAATTAATATAAGCTTCTGTGTGATTATTTGGAACTAAGTGGCTGCAGGGCAGTGGGCCAAACAGATAAGAAAACTTCTGGCTGCAGTGTTTCTTTATGTAGCTCTGACTACCCTGAAACTCACTCTGTAGACCAGGCTGGCCTCCAACTCAGAGATCTATCTGCCTCTGCTTCCCAAGTGCTGGGATTAAAAGCATACACCACCACTATTAGCTCAGAAAGTCACTTCTAAAAGAGTTAAAAAATAATTCAAACTATTAAATGGAATACTTGCAACAGAATAACTGATCAAAGGATTATAGGCAGGATTCAGAAAGAATTAGAAAAAAAAGATAACTCAAGTATAGAAAAACAGAAAAGCACATTTAGCATGTTCACAAAACAAGGTATCTGAAGGCTGAACCTACCTGTGCATATTAGAGTCACAGGACAGAACTCCAAATTTAAGAAGTAGCATGCATATTATAATGGCTAAAAGTAAAATATGTAACAATACAAGTGCTAGTGAGGTGATGAACCATTCAGAACAGAAATTCTTGTATAGTGCTAATTATAGTTCAGTCATTTTGGAAAATGTTAAAGATACATCCCATGACACAGCAATTTTACCCTTATATATGTATGTTTACCCTAATAAAAATGTATGCGTGTTACCTACTCCCCCAAACAAAACTCTACTGCCCATAAACAGTACACTGAATTGACTGTAGAATTACATTAATTAATTATATTAATTATATTCTGGAACAGGATACAAGAGTGAGCTGAGTTACAACTAAACATGTCATAAGTAAGTCTTATACACATAAAGCTGACTGAAATGTCAGCTACAATATATTCCATAGTATACAACTTCATTAATACTCGTCTCAAAAATAAAACAGCATTGTGCTCAAGGATACAAATTTTGGTGGCAAACAACAAAGAAAACAAGAAGTACTTGCTATAGTCAGTCTTTAAATGCCGAGTCTGTTTTTAGGTACCCTGTTTTGATTTTTATTATCTTATGTTGACAGTACATGTAGTTCTTTGCACTTCGGAGACTGAGGAAGGAGGATTGCAAATTCAAAGCCAGCCTGATGTATACAATGGGAAACAAAATCAGAAACAAAGAGCTTTGATTAATAGACCTAGGTTAGAATTCTACAAGCCTAGTCTATAGTGAGTTTCCAAAACCGGGGTCCAAAAGATTTAATTGTGAAAAATTCTTAGTGACAATACCTTTTTGAAAGTTATTCACAGTTTACCTAACATGATCATTTTTTCTTAAGAGTTCTTAAGGAGGTAACAATGAAAATGGACAGAAAATACATTATAGTGCTAAAATGATTATGGCCTATGAAGAGAGCTTGCTATAAGGTTCAGAATGAAAAATGGACACAGAAGGAATAGCAAGAGATAATAGATGAACACAAACTCAATACTGTCAGTGTAAGCCTACATAGTTAAAGAATGATGATAAAATATAGGTTCTGAGTATGTAGGAAGACACTTCCCTGATAATTCAAAGAAAACATGTGTAGCTGGAGTTGGTTTGTGGGTTGAATATATCAAGAGGAAGAACTGTGCAGCATCCATATACAACTAGACATATGTAGCTAGAAGCACAAGTCTCAAGAATCCTAACAAAAAATTTAACCCAAATAGGAAAGAAAAGCATCAGTATTGACATTCATTAAGCTGAGGGCTCTTGTTTCCTACGAAAGGAAAGGTCCTTTATGCAACGTTTATCTAGAAGAATGTCAGCATTGCATGGTCTTGCATAAAGTCCACACTTTGTATGATATTGAGATATGAGCTTTCTACGGTAGTAGGTACTGAGACTGAATCAAAAATTATATCCCAACACTTGTAACTATGGTTCATCCCATAGTGAGAGCTAGTAAAGCCTTTAAATATAGTCACTCTATATTTGCATATATTTCCAAACTTTCTGTGTAGTGCAGTAAGCCAGACAGAGTACTGTGATACAAGAGTCTCTCAATTGGAAATTGAACCTAGGGCCTCAAGCCTGATCAAGGCAAGTACTCTACCACCAAGCTATAGCCCCAGCCTTGGAAGAGTGGTTTTGAATATAGTTCACCGGTTTCCTGTAGGGGTGTGGTGGCATTCCTAAAGGATGTACAATATGGACACTGCTTTTACAATAGTGCTAAGATACTATTTGTCCATTCCACTTACTGACATTTACACTAATTAGATAAAACCAACAGTAGGTGGAAACACACTGTTGACACCTTCACATGATCAAAGCAGTGGTACAAAATTGTGTTACAGGTAAAAATTAGTCAGTTTCATGCCATCAGTTAAGTCACATAATAATTAACCCTTAAGGGTTAAATTCACAGACTTTTATCTATGATAAAATGACAAGTACACAAAAAACAATTCTCTCTGCAATGTGTTGAAGCTTGCTCTAGAAAACAATATTTGTACAACTATCTCCTTAGTCAGCTGAATAACTTAGCTGTTTTTATCTTCAAACACTAGGATAATTGACAAGTATGACTATTCACATAGGAGTATGTTGTACAGACCTTGTTTGACCCTATTTGAAAGGAACCTATTATTTTCAAGTGACATTTTAAAATCATTGATAACACTTTAAGCTTTCTATGCAAATATTAAAATTTTAGAAAATGTGTGACTGCCCTGAAAGTTTGACAGCTTCCCACACCATGTCAATACCACCAGTAAGAAATCAGACAGAAGATGCTATCCTAGCTTCTTCAACCAGTAGTTCTCAACCTCTGGGTCACTACCCTTTGGCAAACCTCTATGTCCAAAAATATTTACATTATAATTCATAACAGCAACAAAATTACAGTTATAAGGCAGCAACAAAAGTATTTTTATGGTTGGGGATCACCCCAACATGAGGAAGTGTATTAAAGGCCTGCAGCACTAGAAAGGCTGAGAACCACTGTTAAACAGTCCTGACAAGGCTGATCTGTTAGGACAGTAAATCCGGAGCTATCACTTATCTTTAGTTAGACTACTGACAAAAACCTAAGTGTACAGTCAAACAACTGCCACACAACACTGGGACAACACAGAATTCTGTTGACCCTAAGATTCTTTCTCCAGATAAAGGTTGAGTCTGCCCTGAAAAGAAAAATTCTTTACAATTCCACAGATAAAGGTGTAGTCTATAAAGAAGTAAGAAGAATACAGGATACCAAATATATGACTGGAATTTTAATATAAAGCATACTTTATCTTAAACGAAACAGAAATATTTGAAAGAAATGTAATAGTACCATGGTGTTAGGTTGATATTCTAAGGAAAAGGGAAGCTTGATATGGTAGAATTGACAGTTTCTACAGTTACTAGTGAATAACACTTATATTTATAGATCAATAAGTTAATGCTTCCCAGTAAAGTGAGTACACAGAGACAGGCATTTTGCAATTGGTTTCCACACAGCTTGGTATTTTAGCTTTCTACTCTTTTGGTTCTCCTCTGCATAAACACTATTTATAAAGAGAGACAATAACAACAAAATCCTATCTGACAAACAAGAGACATATTTCTACATCTTGGAATATACCATCAGAGTCACAGTTATGAACAGATACATAAGCATTACTCATGATATACACTGAAAACCATAACAGGTATTTCAAATAATCATGTGGATTGATTTGTTAGGAACATAGCTCATATAGCAGAATGAATCTGAGAACCTCAGTATCTACAACTACCACCTTTTAAGGATTTAATCAAAACAGAAACTCTAAAGGAGGAATATCTGATAAGAAAAAAAAAAACCAGTATATTTCAAATGAACAGTATTCACCTGCACATCGCAGAGAAAGTTAAGGACCTAAAGAAAGTGATTAAGAAAAAGGCAAGTAAAGGCTGATCAAAAAGTGGGCTCTGAACTGGATTTGAACATGTAAGGCAGACAGGCACGAATGACTGACAGAGCAGAACAATTCCTGGATGAATGAGACACAAAGATGTGAAGTGATTATGACACATTGCAATATTAATACATACCGAGACTGAACTGCGGGTAATGCTCATAAATCTAACTGCAATTAGTACAGGTTTCTGGATTAGGAAGGACATGGAAAGGAAAGCAGAAGGTTAGAGCGTACATGTCATTGCCCCATTAAAAGAGAAGGCTACACCTTTCAGTGGGATGAATATACTCATTCTCTGTAGTACTGGGGAGGAGGGATGCACAACTTTTCTACTTGCTCTAAAATATAGTTTTGCAGTAAAAAAAGTTCTTTCCTTCCTTTCTAGGTAGGTACCAATAAATCAGATCTCTGAATAATGAATTAAAATTCTTAGTGTAGAAAAGGTTTTCTGTTTATTTGCAGTACCAGGAATCTACTTTGTCTTAAAGGCAAACATTCTATCAATTCATGTAAAGCCTCAGGCCCAAATTTCACTTTTAGACAGGATTTCCATTTTTAATGCCTTAGGGAGAGATTTAGGTTATATTCTATGGTGAGTGTGCTAGTTAGTTTTATGTCAACTTGACACAAGCTATGAATCATTTTCAAAGATAGAACCTCTGTTGAAAAAAAAAATGCCTTCATCAGATTGGTCTGTGGACAAGCCTGTAGTGCATTTTCTAGATTGAAGATTATGTGGGAGGGTCCAACCCATTGCCATCAGTATCTATCACTGATGCACAGGCAGTCCTGGGTGTTATATTTAAGAAAGCAAGCTGAGCAAGCCATAAGGGACTAGCCTGTAAGCAGCCCTCCTCCCACAGTCTCTGCCTTCAGGCTTCTCCTCTAACTTACTGAAATGGAATTGAGTTTGACTATAAACTCAAAACTGAAATCCCCCCTCCCCATGTTGCTTATGGTCTTGGTGTTTTATCAAAGTAATGGCAAACTTAAGACAATGAGTTTCCTTTAATGTTTGGGAAAGCTTGTTTTTAGAGTTCCTCCACTACACCTACCCTCTGTTGAACATTTGTTTTGTGCAAAGAAGCTGAAACAGGAAAGGAAGAAGCAGAGTTATTTCAACACCAATCTAAAACCAAACTGTAATGACATGAAAGAAGCACTATGGGAATCCTAGGAACATAACAACACCTGAAAGCTGTTGTTGTTTTAAGAGATTTGCTTGGGATCTGAAGTAAGTGCCTGTTGTTACAAAGTTATTTTACAACTGAAAGGAGAGGTAACAAGTAGGCAAAAGTTAAACTTTAAGGCATCAGTTGCTTTATCAAAACCTCAGATCCTACTGATTCCTGGTTAACAGTAACTATACTGGTCACTGGCTAAAATAGAAGACACTGATACAAAAGTCGGTAAATGAATAAAACAAATTATCACTTATTAGCTCATTTCAAAACTAAACAAATCTCCAAATAAATCTTTATTTGACCACAAAGACTCTTACGTGAAATTCTGCTTCTGTATGAATAAAGCACTTTAGTTCATATTCCATCCAAAATTATTAAGTTCTCTAGTGTCAGGAATCTTGGAAGGACCACCAGAAATGAGATGACTCAGAGTAGGAAAAATCAGCGAAAAGATGTAGAGAAAGAGAGTGAAGTTAAGTTTCCATGGCATGGACAAGAAAAGTAACCAGGGAAGATTATAAGCCACCAACATTTTATTCAAAATATTTTAAAAATTCTGCACAGGTAACTACATATATTCTGTACATATAGCTAAATAGCATAAAGATCATCAGATACTCATAGCACCTCTGTTTCTTCTGAAAAATTTCTTCTGTGAATAATCCATGTCACAAATAATTACTCAAAAAATCACAGAGAGTCCCTCCCCCCTTCACCATGGTTCCATGTTTTGCATCTTACCATTGATCTACGAATCAGGGATAGTCTGGTCTTTGCTTTATTTTCAGCAAATTCCAGGCTACTTATGTCTTTGAGACGAGCCTTATATTTATTCATTTGTTCTACAACAATCAGCTCCACACAGCTAAAAATGGAAGAAATAAAAAAATTGTTATAAGCAGAAGTAAATCAAATGAAGTGTGGTATATCCCTAGACTACTTTTAACTGAGTGTCCTAGGCAGTTGAAGGATGAAGAAATCGTCCTTTAATTTATGAGCTTAGAGAAAAGACGATTCAGAATAGTAGCTGACAACTTTGTCTACATTTTAGAAACCAACTGAAAATAGTTACAAATCCTAACATCCAGGCTATAATCCCAGATCAATTAATGAATCAGACAACACTGGGGATGGGAAGCAAGTCCTCAAATTTTCCAAAAGTTCTCACTGCAGTAGGATTTAGAGGTGAAATGTGAGAATACTGAAGTGTTATAATCAAAGAGACTTAGTCATAAGATCATGATTAGACTACATGCTTTACAAGGAGAGATAGTCTATAAATAAGTTGACAAAGGAGAAATCCATTTAAAAACTGTAAGTAATCCTAAATTGAAGCAAGCCTTAGAACACCTAAGAATCTGCTTAAAGGCAATGGAACTTATGAAATCATTCACTATGTTTGATATTTGGAAAAAGAACTACACCAACTAAGATCTTGTGGAGGTGGCTGGCCTTACGTGGTAGTCTTACTGATATCTTGAACACTTTGTAGTGGGTCAGTAGTGTCAGGGCAACGGAGAATGCAAGGTGCAAACACAATGGCCAGAGCATTAGCAGACATTCGATTAGTGTCTTCCTGTAGAGCAATCCTAAGGAATAAAGCAAAACCAACACAAGTGAAAAGAAGATAAAAATAAAATAAAATAATAGTGTGAAGATATGGAAAAGAAAACAGTATGCCATCAACCCATAGTACTATGCAGATACCTAAGTTTAAGGAAGACATCACAGACTTCCCCAAAGCTATCTCTTTACCTGGAAAATGAATTTTTATTACTTCCTGAATGGAAGCAACATAAAGCATATCAGGGGAAGTGTGTGACCTGATGTTCAAGGCCAACATCCTGAACATGTCTGCAGAATGCAGAGTAGATGTTGTGGTGCTTTTTTTAAAAAAAAAATATGACTTATTTATCTTTATTTTATGTGCAATGGTGTTTTGCCTCATATATGTCTGTGTGACAGTGTCAGATCCTCTGAAACTAGAGTTACAGTATTAGCTACCATGTGGGTGCTGAGAATTGAATGAAGGTCCTCTGGAAGAGCAGTCAGTTCTCTTAATCTTTGAGCCATCCCTCTAACACTTAGAGTACAAGTTTTAAGGCATTTCCAAACATCTCACAATTCTGACCAGGAAGAGGGTTGTATTCTGAACTCCCTCTAATATTTACATACAAAAAAAGATACCCGCTCCTGAATCCTCTGGTCAGTCAATTTCTGAGAATAATCTGAACCCAGCTCTCACAATATAGATGTCCATAGACACAAATACTTTTCTAGTTCTGGTTTCAAAATAGCTAAGTTACTTGGTGCCACCATGAGATGGGAGCTGCTACATGACCAACAGTCACTCAGCAAATTTCTGCTTGAAGGAACCCTAACCCTCTATTTAAGGTACAAAGTTTAGAAAGGCAGAAAGATGTTTTATCATGAGTGGGGACTGTTGTTTTATAAACATTGATAAGGGCCAATCCAAGGGTTTTGTACATGTTACATAAGCAATCTATCTCTGAACTACATTCCCAGGCAAGGCACTAACTGTATATATTCAAGTTCTTCAACTGAATGAAATCTTGACCCCTCCCCCTAAAAAAGGCCAGGCACAGTGGTGCATAATCCCAGTACTTGTAAGGCAGAGGGAAGAAGATCTCTGTGAATTCATGGCTAGCCCCATCTACATGGAGAGTACCAAGATAGTCAAGAGATTCAAAGTGAGACCCTGTCTTTGAAAACAAAACAAAACAAAAGAAAAAAAAGGCAAGAGATCTTGAAGAAACTGTTAAGTTACCTAACTAGATGAAAGATAAGGCGTTCCAGTGTATTAAGGTGAGTTCGGGAGAGCTGATCAATTACAGAGTACACACCACGGATTGTCTCCTTTCTCTCCTGAAGGCCTAAAAAATGATAAGAATAGCAGGTTACACTGAATATCCAATATCCCTATTATATGCTTTATCTTCCTCCTAGCTGGAAACTCTATAGCAGAGAATGATGGTTCTAGCTTGGGAAGGCAGAACCATAGCTCCCAATTACTTGGTTTCTTGTATTTGAATTCCCAAAGTTTACTGTGTCTTCCAGCAACCTCTGATGATAGCAAGGGCACAGGTATTCTAATATTTCAGCCATTGTGTGCCAAACTAGTTTCTCAATAAAGTTAACCAACTATTCTATGTAATTATAAATTTTCAGGTCCTAAATACCCCTAGGCAGACATTTATCAATACAGAACACATTTAAAGCCCAGAGCCTATCTGGTATAAAACAGATAGCTAACTTCAGACTTAGTTCTTGCTTAGATTCACAATTTAATGTTAACTTACCCTAAAATCTTCTATTTGATAATTTTATTGTTTTCATAACCCACATCTTACAGTTATTTTTTGAGAAGCACCAAAGTGACTTACTTAAAAACTTTTAGAAGAATCTAGAAAAAGTCAGCATTTGAATAGGTAACAGTACACTGGCAGTTTTGTATAGACTGCCATAAGCTTAACTTAGGGCCCATAAAGGCTATACCACTATAGAAGGACTTAATAATGAATACAACAGATGGCATTGCTTTATCAAGTGTAAGCCTTTCCTTTAAACCCAAGAAGCTTGTTGCTTACCCATAGCTCGAAGAAATTCCTCATAGAGTTCAAAAGTCATGAGTGGATTGGGCAAATCACGAAGCCATTGTTTGAATACACTTGCAATAACATGTATGTTATAGTCATCTAGGTTTACACTTTCAGCATCTATTTAGAGAAAATGGTTAGATAATGAAGCCAAAACATCCAAAAAGATTCAAGCAGTTTATAAAGTAAGCCTACTAAAAGAAGCCTTCATGTTTCTTAAACTATTTTATGTGTGTGTGTGTTTGTGTGTGTGTGTGTATAGTATATCTTCCACAATCCTATTCCATGCTTGAAATTGTCACTTCTAACTCTGAATAAAGTAGTTGTGTCTGTATTTTTTAAAATCTCTTGTGAACACAAATGTAAAAGATCACATTTTGATGGAGGAAGAAATAATTGCTATAGAAGTTTCTAGGTGCTTACCTTGGAGTAGACCAAGTTCTGACGGTCAGAATTTACTTTCTGAGTTTTATCAGGCATTTCCTATTATTTTCATACCAATTCAGTTTTTTAACTGATTTGTTAAAAATTAGTTCCTGAGAAAAACCACTGTAGTTCTTAGTCACACAAAAGGCAACCTTTGTATCTAAAGGATCAAAAGAACTAGTTTCTTCTAACAATGATAAAAACTTAAGTTGAGAATGAAACCAGAGGCCTTGCATATACTCTAGGATTAAGCTTTACACTAATAAGTGTTCAACCCACTATCAGTTTAAATAACTAAGTCGCCAATATAGACAGAAGTAGGAAAATCTACTGCAAAGAATGCCACCTGTGGTCAAAAGTGAAGATTAACAGCCAGTACTTTAAGTTATAGATTCAGAAAGCACAGGATTAAATTCCAACAAGGTCACTTGCTAGCAAGAAGTAGTTAAGATAAGCTGCCTGGGGTTCCTTCATCTATAAATGCAGATAAATGATGTCACTAAATTTATAAGATTGTTTCTAAAAATCCTTACTGCCTTGCATCAACATTCTACTAATTTCTCTGAACCTAATTTTTCCTCTTCATAAATTAACAATATAAGGATCTAATTAGTATGTTGAATAGATTGGTATATTTTTCAAGTACCTAACAATACCTTGTACAATTAATACTTTCAAAATATGCTTGATGAATTTAACTAAATACAGTCAAAGACTCAGAATTGCAAACAAGTACCACAGAAAAGGTTCTCACTCTACATTTAGAGAAGTAACATACAATAAAACTAAAATAATTTTTAAAATACAAGTACTACATCTTGATTGAAGGCCATGTCTTACCTGTATCTAGACCTTGTCGAAGCTCCTTGATTTTATTAGTTGAACCAGACTTTCGATAAATACCTTCGGTATAAAGCCCGTGCATTTCAATGTAGTTTATGAGCTTTTCAACCACTAAAGGAACAGCTCGGTCTTCACTGGTCAAACGGGACAGTTCAACTCCAAATTGCCGAGATGACAGCTCTGGATCATACTAAATGGAAGATAAATTTTGTTTCTAAATGCCTTCAAACACCATAGAATATGCTTAGTCAATCTTTAGGGA
The DNA here is from genome assembly GCA_004025045.1 of Sigmodon hispidus. NCBI lineage: Eukaryota > Metazoa > Chordata > Mammalia > Rodentia > Cricetidae > Sigmodon > Sigmodon hispidus. Next base: position 39,556 of record PVIH01001439.1, read on the forward strand.
ATTACTTTTTATTTCCCTGGTTTTATGCAGATCACCTTTTGGAGTTGGGAGAAGAGAGAATTTTTGGTTTAAAAAGTATAAATTGGTAAGATATTACTTTCAATCATCTCCACTGGGAATCTACAAAAGAAAACAAAGACTAGAGGCAGTGGCAATGGGCTGCTATTTTCTTCCTATCAAAAATCAATCCCAGCAAAAGATGAGGCTAGCTGTGGGAGAAGGTTAAATTTTGTATGCAAAACCAAAACAAAACATAAAACAACTTAAAACATTTGCCATGTATTATGGAAAAATCTACTCAAATTTTTAATGAATTAATTTGTTAATAATTTCTAAAATACAGGAATGCTTTGCCATTTCAAAGATAAAAAATTAAAATTATTTCCATCTATTTCCTGAGCAAAGGCACATAGAGACTGGCCCAGATTACAGTTGGTTCCCCTTCACTAACTTTACTGCATATCTTATACCACACACCATTAACTAGTTATAGAGAAAATTTAAGTAATTCACACACAAAAATGCAAACTCCTAGATCTCTAACACAGAAATCATTTCTACAAATCATTCTTTCCTTCTCCTTTACCTCCCCTTCTAACCTATTATCACCTTCACCGTTCATCCAATCAGAAGGCAGACTTTTAGTCACTCAGCCTAACCCTCTATAGTTCTTTTTCTTTCAGCTGAGTCTCATTACATTCTTTCAACTGATCAACTGAACTATTCTAAAAAGTATCAGTTTTCTTCTCTTTTAACATATCCTCCATCCACGCAATCTGCTTTATTATCCTCAGACATTTTCAGCAGCTAGCTAATACAGATAAAAGTCAAGTGCATGCACTATTGAGACTCGAACTGGAGGCTTAACTGGAATTGATCCTGATTTCTCTTTCTAGTCTTAATTGATACATGTGACATTATCTTCTGGGTATCAGGTAAAGAAAGATAAGACAGAACATTCCCCCCTGAAACTCTGCTAAAAAACCACATTAGCATTGCCCCTGCCAAAAAATGAGATTTACTGGGTAATTATAGAAACACAAGAGATGGAACAAGAAAGATGGGGCTGGGCTTGTAGCTCAGTTGTCAGAGTATTGGCCTAGCTTGCATGAAGCTCTGTTTGATCCCAGCACTTAGGAAATATAGGCAGGAGAACCAGAAGTTTCAAATCATCCTAGGCTACAGAGAGAGTTCCAGGCCAGTTTGAGCTATATGAGACCCTGTCTCACAAAAAACCAACCAAAATAAACAACAACAACAACATCAAAAAAAGGGGGCTGGAGAGATGGCTCAGCGGTTAAGAGCACCGTCTGCTCTTCCAGAGGACCCGGGTTCGATTCCCAGCACCCACATGGCAGCCAACATCAAAAAAATTGCAAAAAAAAAAATTGCAAAAAAAAAAAAAAAAACCTGATGCTTAACACTCATGTTGAGAAGCAGATGATACCTAAGAAAGCAAGAAAGGATTAGAAAATGTAGCCATAGAATCTGTGATGCTAAGTCATCTGGTATGACTAAACTAAAAAATGAACAAAAAGCTACGCAAAGGCTATAGTGTGCATTTGGACTTTATTCTGACAGCTAAGAGACACTAGTGGAGAATTTTAAACAGCTAAGAGTCAGGTTTCTGTTATTGAGCATCTTATACATTTTGCATGTCAGTACTTAATTCTCAGAGAATTCCACATTTAATTAAAGGATGTTAAATCAGTATCAAATAACATCTCTAATTCTATTTCAAGGTCTGAGGCAGAATATTTGAACATTTAAGGGATATATATTAAATGTTAGTACTATCACCATATCAATTTAGCAAAAAAACATTTGTAATGAACTATTACTATATTCTACTTCTAAGTACATATGGCATGGTACTACCTGGTATAGAGCAAATAATTATTAAAGAAAAAAATGTAATAATGCTTCCTGCAATATTTGAACAAAAAGTTTTGCTATTATTAGTATGATGCATGCATAATACACATCTTTTAATGTGTTAAGGCTCTTCCTTCAGTATCAAAAAGTTAATAGTTGAAAACTGTGAAATAAAAACTAGAAAATAGTTGAAGTTACTAAACAGAAACTTGAAATGCAGCTAGACTGCTGCCCACCTCCTCTACCACCACCACCCATCTGGCTGGCCTCTAATTCAGAGATCTGCCTGTCTCTGCCTCCTAAATGCTGGGATTAATTGAATGCCAGCATCACTAACACCCAGTAAAATGCAGCCAGATTTGAATCCAGGGAATCTAAAACAAACATGCTCCAAAATTCTAAAAATTCTTAGGGCTTACAAGATGATGGAACAGTAGGTAAAGGCACTTGCCAATCCCTAGGACTGGCACAGTAGAGGAAAAGAACTGACTCTTACAAGGTGTTCTCTAACTTCCACATGTGTGGGAGCATATGAAAAACTACCTCCCCTTCACACACTTCATCAGTAAATGTAAATACTTCTTAATCATTATTTTTTCCTTATTATTTTGCTAAAGTTTATATATTTTAATCTTTTCCAGAGGCCAAGTTTTGTTTTGTAGATTTTTATATTGTAAGGCAAGTTTGGTTTCTCTTTATTTTTATTTCTTCTTCTCCTTTTTAAGTATAATTTGCTGAGCTTTCTCGTTCTCTTCCATAAGGTGGAGGTTTAGTCACTTTTAGCCACACTTTTAATGTATGGATTTAAAGCTATAAATTTTCCTCATAGTATAGCTTTAATGTACCTTACAGTTTTTTTCTATGTCACAGTTTTATTATTAGTTAAAAATATTTCAAATGTTTTTCCGTTTATATTATAATCAGTACAGATCTGCTGGGCTGAATTCTTATGTTTTTATCTGTCTTAAAATGTCTTCTCAACATGTTTACTTTTCTACCTTCAGTACCAAATGACAAAACCCAGGACTTTGTACACATTAGGAAGGTATTCCATCACTGAGTTAAATTCCCAGGCCAGCATTTTCACTTCTGAACAGGATTTTCACTGTGTATAATGAAAAACGTCAGTTGGCTCTCTTTTCTTGGAACACTGAAAACGCCTATCCACTACCTACTGTATTCCATTATTTCTGTTCAGAAACCAGGTGTGCTTTATCTCATTGCTCTTTTAGGTAAATATTTTAAGAAACTATACTTTTGCTTGGAGTACTGTATTGTAGTTTTTCTGTATTTATCCTATTTCATGTTAAAAGTGCTGGCCTGAAACTTGATATACAGACCAAGCTGGCCTCCAATGCATACAGATCTGCCTGGCTCTGCCACCATGCCTAGCTTCGTTGTTTTAAACTCTTAAGTAATATTCTGTCCAGTATATCCTAAAAATACTGGTCTGCTTTATTTTCTCTCCTTTTCCTTGGTGTTCTCTCTCTCTCTCTCTCTCTCTCTCTCTCTCTCTCTCTCTCTCTCTCTCTTTCTCTCTCTCTCTCTCTCTCTCTTTCTGTGTGTGTGTGTGTGTGTGTGTGTGAATATTTCATAAAGCGAGCATGATGGTATGTATTTGTAATCCCAGTACTTAGGAAGTGAAGACAGGAAAACTTGAAGTTCAAGATCAATCTTGACTAATGTTGTGAGTTGGAGAACAATCTGGGCTAATTGAAACCCTATCCCCAAAACAAAAAATCAGGATCTGGAGAAACTGACCAATGGACAGATCCCAGAACCCACATAAAAGCTAGATGGATGTGGTAGCCTGTCTAAAATGCCAACACCCAGGAAGCAGACATGAGGCTGACTTCCTGGGCAAGCTGGCTGAGTCTGTGAGCTCTGGATTTAGTGAGAGATTGGGAATGATCAAGAGAGATACCTGAAGTTGACCTTGGGCGGCCACATATGTATACCCACAGATAGCACCTCATCTTTTTTCCTACATTTCTGTATTTTCCCATTCTTTTTGCTATTCTCCCAGTCTGGATATTTTTGTAGTTTTTTCAGTTCACTAACCTTTATTCCTGTATAGGCTGCTAAAAAAACAAAACAAAAAACAACTCTTTATGAATTTAAATTTCAGCTGGATTTTTCTTTCTAGAATATTCATTTGATTCTGTTAAAGTCTACACTTAATTTAGTTCATTGGTGAACTCCAACTTTTTAGCTAATATTTAAACATATCCACCAAAGCTTAAAGTTATATAGCTGATACTTGAGTGACTATTGGAATCTATTTTACTATTTACTAAATAGCCCAATTCTTTGTGTTTTGTATGATATCTGGAAAAAATTATAATAGTGCTAAGTAATGCTCTCTCTCTCTCTGTCTGGAAAGGTTCCTTCTCTCATGTAGGAGTTCAGAATAAGGAAATATGACTATAATCTAATTAAAAAACACCTGGAAGCTAATTGGTAGATTTTGTTAAGTTCAGTCTAACAAATGACTCAACCCCATTTCTAGGATGTATTTCTTGAAATGGCTCTCACTGAGAGTATGGGGAACTGATTTCTCTTTGATGGCTAGCCAGCCCTAAAAATCTCTTTTCTCTCCTTAGCACTGAGACTCTGGAAAATCCTATCCTAATTAGATTCTTAGCCATTGAGGATAAATAGCTTTTAAGTTAAAAACCATGTCTTGAAGCAAAATATTCCTAAATTTTAGTCTTATTTCTCTAATGAACAAACCATGGTGGATCAAATCTTGACAATATGGAACTACCTCCCCCTTCCCAAGTCATAAGAGATTGCTAAAACCTCAACAATTTCTGATTTTGTATGTAAGATCTCTATACAGAGCACTATTTGGTCGTTTTCTTGGTTCATTACTATTGCTGTGATACAACACCAAGACCGAAGCAAGTTAGGAGAAAAGGGTTTATTTTGCTTACACTCCTATATCACAGTCAAAGGAGTCATGCATGGTAAGAACTTAAGCAGAAGTCATGGAGGAACACTGCTTACTGGCTTAGTCCTCTCATGGCTTGCTTACCTTGTTTTCTCATAAAACCCAGGACACCATCTGTCCAGGGTTAGCACTACCCAAGGTGAGCTGGGCCTACCCACATCAGTCATTAATTAAGAATTTTAAGCGATGGTCTATCATGGTGGTACATTTCTTTAATCCCAGCACTGAAGAGGCAGAGGTAGGTGGATCTCTGTGAGTTCCAAGTCCAGCTTGGTCTACATGGTGAGTTCTAAGGCAGCCAGGGACACCTAACAGAAAGACCCTGTCTCAATTGAAAAAAAAAAAAAAAATGACTCCTAGGAGCAATCTTATTTCAAATTTCAACTTGTGAATCAACTTAGCAGCTCACATAAAATCAAGGTAAAAGGTTTCAAGAAAATTAATTCAGTTATATACATACATCTCCACATACATGTATATTGGATTATGACATAAAACATATTTTGTAATGTGACTTGGGGTCATGAATTTTGAAAACCACTATACTATATAAAGCTATCAAAGAAGCCCCAACATCTTTCTATGTGGCCTGCAGTGGATCTGCAGATCCACTGTGTGGTCCTGAGGATGGGAATATCTTACCTTCTTGGAACACTTGGCTGTAGTTTTCAGACAGCATTTCTTATGGCAAGCATACTTACACACTGGAAAACAGGTTAAGAATGCAGCAATTTTAGTCTGAAAATCAATAGCAAGAACTTACCAAGTTCACAATTCATTTGGATAGAGTTTATTTCTTTGAAGCTGAATCTGCTCTAAGGCCATGAATACACTTTGTTTGAGTTAACCTCTATTGAAAACACCTAACACTTTCTATGAAAAAGCTTTCTATTCTTTGTAGGGTGCCTTTCCTATCGCTCTGATATCCTCAACCCACACACCCAGTTCCAACAGGTTATTTATCTATCCTTATAGTCTGATCCACAAGTTAGTGTATGGGTTCTCCCAGGTGCTCTAAAACTTGTTGAAAGCCCAGAAATACCAATCAAGACACATGACTATGCACAAAAGCATTATTGTCAAAAAAAAAAAAAAATGCTTACTAAACTGAAATTGGCAGTGTAATTTTAAAACTAGAAAAAAGCTTATTTATTACCCCTAAAAGACCAGAATTTTTCTAAGGAAAGATAACATAAGCAGAATATTAGTTATGGCAGGGAACATAAGATTTAAAAAATGATAGCAAAAGTAATTTCTAGGCTTGGGAGGCAAAGATAAGAAGATCCCTTGAGTTTGAGGCTGGCCAAGGCAACCATCTCAAAGAAAAAAACAAACAAAAAAAACAAACAAAAAAAAAAAAGAGAAAAAAATCTGATAACCTAGCTAGAGGGTTGGAGAATAAGAGATACTTGATGACAAATGTTGAGAACAAGGTAACTGTGTCATTCTGCTTATAACAGTTCAACTTCTTGGAAACTAACAAAATATTCTTTCTTAAACTTCTAAATTTTTTTATGTTTTCAAAACTAAAATCAAGTAGAAGAGGCCATGGTATGCTGGTGAGACCAACACATGTCATAAAAACCATTAATTCTCTGAAGAAATCAATCTAAATCCACTATGGCCATAAAAACGAAAATTCTCTAAACCAACAGTTCTCAGCCTGTGGATCTCAGGCCCTCTGTGGATTGCATATCAAATATTTATATTACTATTTTAAAAGTAGCAAAATTAGTTACCAAATGGCAACAAGATAATTTCATGGTTGGGGGATACCATATGAAGAACTGTATTAAAGGGTCACAGCATTAGGAAGGTTGAGAAATACTGCTTAGTATAAAGCCATAGTATATGAATCAGGTACATTTACTTCCCATTATCAATCTCATTTTAATTTTTAAGATCACTGATAATAGAATAAATGTTCTTTCTTCATCTAAGTTTGAATCTGAAATCCTCACAGGATCACTATTTAAATGTAATTCCTCATCTACGGCACTGTTCTGGGGAGGCTGTGGAATCATCCCAAGGTAGAAACTCAATGGGTGAAGTAGAGGTGGGCATTTGAGATTACACAATCCTGTCCTCACATAGTTCACATTCTCTGCTTTTTGGTTTGCCTCTACCTCACAGCCCATTGAGCATGAAGGACTACAATCCCTGAGAACATGAGCTAAAACAAATGTAGAAAACTGATACCAGAGAAGTGGGGTTGTTGTCTTGGCTAAACTTGACAAAGTCACTTTAAGCCTTTGAAACTGATTTGGGAGAAATGTGGAAAAATATAGGGATAGAAATGCCCTATACTGTCTTAGAATGCCGTAAGGAAGCTGGAAAACCAGACTACTAATAAAAATGAGGACAGTAAAGGCCAAGCTCATATGTTCCATGTGCAAACAATGACCCTATGGAGAAATAGACTACACTATTTTATTTTCAGGCAAAAAAATTATCTGTTGATCCAGGTTCTGAAGATTTGAGTGAGGAAGAATTAAAGATTTAATTCTTAATTAAAGAATTAAAAATTTAATTTGATGGAGAAAATGAAAGAAAACACAGTATTTAGCAATTTGATAATGACAGTTAGAAAATAGAATAAAAAATGTGCAGTTTTGTCAGTAAAGGACACATAGATACGGACAAAAAAGACCTTAGTTGTTAAAAGAGTTTAACAGCATTAAAAAGAAGATAGTAATTGGGTGGTGGTGGCATACAGCTTAATCCCAACACTGGGAGGCAGAGGCGGCAGACAGAAGAGTTTGAGGCTAGCCCGGTCTACAAAGTAAGTTCCAGGACAGGCAAGGCAACACAGAGTAACCTTGTTTTGAAAAACCAACACATATACCCTCCCCCCCCCACCAAAAAAAAGAGAAGATGGAAAATTTCCACTGGAACCATAAGAAGGGTTCCTTGAAGACATTTCGGGCAGTCATGATAACCTTCCCAGAGCAAGTTCCAGGGTGGCATAAAACTTCAATTCATTTGAAAGACTGCATTAAAGAGGGTATTAACCACAGTGTTAAACTCAGAAAAGGATAACTAGCAAAGTGCTTTTCAAAGTTCAGCTGCTCAGGCACTACAAAGTACAAGAGGAATTGACTACTACTCCAAGTAACTGCAATTAATCCAAGAACTAAACATGCATATGGTACTAGTTTTGCACACATGTGAACACAAGAGAGGACCATAAAGGCTTTTTCCTTAATGATGTCTAGTACTTACATTTGCAAACAGAGGCTCTGTCCATTATCCATATCAAAGAAGAACAGTATTCACAGTATGTAGGAATGCTATACTGAGTGGCCTTAAAGATGTGGCCATTGTGCTCTTCCACCTGAATGAAGAGATTTCATTATTTATACTACAGCCAATAAAGTAAATGCTTTCCTAACATGGTTGAAAAAATGAAAAATCCTCCAATCTTTTGCTAAGACTTCACTGAGTATTTATTCCAGGAGAGAATTATAATCTTCCAAGAAATAATGAAAATAAAATATAGTCTGTCCCTTAGATAGACTATCTGTAGAAATTATTAAAAAAAAAAAAACAACAACAATGTAGCTCAACAAGTATGTCATGGTTATCTTATGTGACTCCAAGTTGCATGTTAAATTGAAAGCAGCATTTCTAAATGTTTTTCAGTTCCAGAAATGTTTTACATTATTAAAAATCAACAATGACCTCAAAAGGCTTTTGTTTTCATGAATTATACCTATTGCTATTTTGGAAATTAAAATTCAAAATATAAGCACATTAAGTATTAATATGAATAACCATTTTTATTTTTTTCCCTAATCAATGTTTTGGCTATCATTTAAAAAAAAATGGTTTCATTGTGACATTTTCAATACATATTTTTTCTTCTTGTTTATTTGAGACAGGGCCTCTCTATGCAGCCCTGATAGGCTTGGGACTACCTATGTAAACCAGGCTGACCTTGAACTCACAGACATCCACCTATCTGTCTCTCAGGTGCTGGGATTAAAGGCCTGGTAAATTTGCTCCTGTGTGCTTTCTTACTATTCTTGCTGGTTTTATTCCCTGACATGGTTCCCCTTCTGCTTTCATTATTATCCTCTCTTGCTCCTATCCCACCTTAGACTTCACTCTCACACCTCACTTCCTACTTTCATTTTATACATGTATTATTTAACACATATAAAATTTAAATCTATAAACTACATGAGATAAAATGTGATGTTTCAGACTTCCTTATTTCAGTTAGTTATGACAGTTCCATACATATTACTGCAAATGTCACAATTTCACTCTTTACAACAATGTAAAATTTCATTGTACAAATGTAGTATTTTCTTTATCCATTAATCTGTTGATGCACATCTAACTGGTTTCAGATCTTGAATACTGTGACTAGAGCTGCAATAATCATGGCTGGGAAAGTATCTCTGTGTTATGCCAGCTTAAAATTTTCTGCTTATGTACCCAAAAGAGGCACAGTTAATTTATATGGTAATTCTTCTGAGGAACTGCCATACTGACTCCATCATGGCCAGTTTATAGTTTCACTGGTAGTGTACAACTTCCCTCCTCTTTCCTCACATCCTCACTTAATGACAACCATTTTGACTGGGTGAAGTAGAATCTCAAAGTAGTTTAAATCTGTATTTCTATGATACCTGAGGGTGTTGAACATTTTTCATGTTATTGGCCTTTTTCTTTGAGAAAATTTTCAATTTAGTTGACTATTAATTTAAAAATATCTTATTTTTGTTTTTAATTTTAAAAGTAATTTATGGATTCTTTCAGATGTATAGTTGGCAACCCCCCTCCCATTACCCATACACACTGTTGTCTCTTCACTTGCAAAGTTTTCTTTTGCTGTGAAGTAGCTTTTAAATTTTGTGCAACTACTTATCTCCATTATTCCATGTGTAAGTCCTCAGAATGTTCTTGCCTATACTTGTAATGAAGTTTTATGCCTATGATTTCTTCTAGAAGCTTCATACTTTTAGATGTTATATTAGGTCTTTGATCTTTTTTAAAATGATTTCTATATAAGGTGTCAGATATTGACGTTGACATTTAGTTTTCTCAGTACCATTTGTTAAGAGGCTATATTTTTTTCCATTTTATGTTTTTTGGTGCCTTTGTCAAATATTAAGCATCTATGTGTTTATTTATGGGCCATCTATTCTATTCCATTGACCTTACATGCCTATTTTTGTATTGGAACATGTTGTTTATATTATGGCTCTGTACCACAGTCTGAGTACAAGTATAGTGATATCTCTAGTATTGTTCTTTCTTCTTAGGATTGCTCTGACTTTCAGGGTATTTTGTGCTTCCATCCGAATTTTAGGAACTTCACTGAATCAAAGGCTTTTAATAATATTCTTAAATATTAACTCTGACAAGCCATGAGCATGGAGATCTTTTTTCCTGCTGTAGTATCTTCTTCTTTGATAAGGTCTTTTTTAAAAAGCTATTATGAATGGGACTTTTTTTAATCTCAGCAAGTTCATTACTGGTAATAAAAAGATATTTTATGGTAATTTTTATCCTTTCATGTTGCATAAAGTGTTTGTCACATTTTGGTAGAGTTTTCAGGGTTTTCTGAGTATAGAACCATGTCACTTGTAAATTGAGATAACCTGACTTTTTTTTTATTTGTACTCTTTTAATTTTTGTTCCCTTGTCTTACTGCTCAAGCTATGATTTTGAATATTAGGTAGAATAAGAGTAGAGAATATGTAATGATTATTTTGCTCTTGATTTTAGAGGAAATGCTTTCAGGTTTTTCCCTACTTAATATAATGTTGGCTCTGGATTTACCATATACTCCATTTATTATGCTGATGTATCTTCTATTTCCAGTTTCTTCATGGCTTTTATCAGGAAGGGATGTTGAACTTTGGCAAAGACCTTTTCTGAATCTATTGATATAATCATGTAATCTGGATCCTTAAATGTATTTAATGAGCTTTATTACATTTATTGATTTACGTATGTCAAACCATCCTTGTATTCCTGGAATGAAAGAAACTAGGTCATGCATGATCTTCATCTTAATTAGGATTTCTATTGCTGTGAAGAGACACCATGACCATAGAAACTCTTATTAAAAAACAAAACAAAACAAAGCCTTTTAATTGGAGTGGCTAACTTAGAGTACAAAGGTTTAGTCCATTATGATCATGGCAGAAGCAAGGCAGCATGCAGGCAGACAAAATGCTGGAGAAGTAGCTGAGAGTTCTACACCTTGACTCACAGGCAACAGGAAGTGGTCTGTTTCACTGGGCATGGCTTGAGCATATGTGAGGAGTCCTCAAAGCCCTCCTCCCTAGTGACATACTTTCTCTAACAAGACCACATCCATTCCACAAAGCCACACCTCCTAATACTGCCACTCCCTCTGAGGGCCATTTTCTTTCAAACCACTATAGTCTTCTTACTAAGTTCTTGAACTCTGTTTGAAAATGTTTTACTGAGAATTTCTGTGTCTGCATCATCAACAGTTTTCTTTATGTTGTATCCTTATCTAGATTAGTTTCAAAGGTTTGGTAAAATTAAGCAATATGTCCACATGCTCTTTAATTTTACTTTATTAGAAAATTATTTCTTAAATTAGCTACAAATCAGTAGCTTGCAAAAAATACATATATTTGTTTATCTTCTCGATTGCCATTCTGCCATATTCCTGTGATATGGAATTTCTCAGTAGTTACAATTTTTATCTTTCCTGATAGCTATGGATGGTGATGCTTTAAAAAAATATTTATTGCTCATTTGTATCTTTTCTTTTGAGAACTCTATGTTCAGTGCTTCAACCCATTGTTTGGACTAGGTTGTTTTTCTTGCTACACAGATCCTATCTGTCAATTGATAATCTTAATTTCTCTGTTCACATGCCCACCATCTTTAAGTGTTGTCTCAACTGTTTTCTCTGGTAGTTTCAGGCATAATGCCAAGGTCTTTAATTCATTTGAAGTTAATTTTTATGCAGATTGAGAGATAAGAATGTAGTTTCATTCTTTTACATTCTTGTTAGTTTTCCCAGCACCATTCTAATATATAAAGATAATAACCCAATAAGGCAAACCTACTTTAAAATGCTGAATAAATAACCCAACAGTGAAATACAAATGACTAGCACGTGTGTAAAAAGATGTTTAACATCATTAGCCATGAGGGGAATGCAAATTAAAATCACAATATAACTACATACCTAAAAAGAAGAGCTGCAACAACAACAACAAAAATACACAGTAATACAGAGTGCTGAAAGTGTTGAGATTAGAACTCTCTCAGCACTGTAGACAGCATTTCCTACTTGGAAAACTGGTTAGTAGATTCTGAAAATTTTAACTAGAATATTATGACCCAAAATTATATCCTCAAGATTATATATAATAGAAATCATAGCATATATCCATAAACTAACCTAAATGTCTATCAACTAGCAAATAATATGTAAAGGAAAGGACTAGTGCTATAAGTCAGTGGAAGAATACTTGCCTAGCATGCTAGACATCCTCAACACAAGCCCCCATAAAGCAATATGTCTACAATCAATTCTACTAGATACTAAATGTAGGTGACTACGGATACAACATAGATAAATCTAAAGAATACCATGTGCAAAAACCAGTAGCTGTACAATTCTATTTTCACGAGATGATCACAAAGGGCTAAACTGCAGAAATAGTAAACAAGTTAGAAAACTGTTATTTACACCATTTCAGAAAAATATTCTGAATTTTCTTCCACTTTAGGAAATCAGTACTGAAAGTAGGTATTCTTGGGATTTTGGATCCATTGTCATTCTAATTTTTTAAAAGGCAAGTTGAGTATACCCTATAGATCTGGTAAACTTATTACTAAACCTACCCATAGGAATATAAGACCTGCTTTAAGCTACTGCTCTGGATAGTATTATTTTTTATAATATACGAAGAGTGTAACTTACCAAATCAGTTTCTTTTTTTCTCCTTTTCTTTCTTTCTGTTTTAGGCACCTGGAGGGAGCGAGGAGAAACATAACTTGGGATTACAAAGGACTAACATACTCTCTCCTTTGCAAATTTTGAACAGTTTTCTACAAATAATAGTTATTTTTCAAGAAGAACTGTGTAAAGCTAAACCAAATTTGAGAAAATATTTAACTTTGGTAAAATGAAGTGCTAATGATATTGGAAAAATGAAAGAACTCTTTAGAGAGTGATCTTTTTAAGTATTATTTCTATCTAAATAGCATACCATTATTAGACATTTTAATCACTAGTCAAATGGTCAACTATAAAGGTTTTGACATCTATGATAGACATAAGCATAAAAGGGGACATATGGAGCATCAAAACACTGTAGACAGATGCCCTCTCCTGATGTCCACCTACCCTTTAACAGCCATCAACTTGCAAAACAGTGTGTAAATCTAGTAAGAATTTTCTGCATAACATACAAGCCTGACATCTACAACACAGGAGTTTCTAGAACTTGTTTGTATCTAGATTACTTTAAAATGATTTAAAATGGCTTAAAATTTTAATTCATAAGCTAAAATAAGTAAAAATAAAACAAAGCACAATCAACCAAAGACTAATGATATGCTGGAGCAAATAATATACATCTGTTATCATGAAAACAATACACTGATAACCTTGCTTAGACAGCTATCTCTTTATTTAGCATGTGCACACACACAATTTACTTTCTGTTTAGATTTTTAAATTAGAATTCACTATATAAAACAGGCTATCTTTGACTACTCCATCCTCCTGTCTTAAGTCTCCAGTGTGATGGGATTGCAAGTTATGTGCTACCACACTCAAAAAGTATATAGTCTTTTCTAGGCCTCAAACTCACTATGCAGCTAAGAATGACCACAAACTGATTCCTCTGCCTCTACTTTCAGAGTGCTGGGACTAGAGATATGTACCTTTACACCTTGTTTTATATTGTACTGGAGCTCAGATCTGGGCTTTACATATACTTGGCAAGGACACCAGCAATTGAGCAATGTTCCTAACTCCTCTCCAATTATCTCTTTTGTAGTAAGATTATGCTGGTAATGTTGTAAATATTTGTCCCGCCTATGGGTTTAATAAAAAGCTGATTGGCCAGAAGCAAACAGGAAGTGTGAGAGGGGCTACAAGACTAAGAAAACTCAGGAACATCTCAGAGCAGGCACATACACCAGAGACAGATGTCAGACAGCCACCACAGACACGAGGAGACAGCAGCAGACACTAAGGAAAGAAGCTGAAATGCTGCTATGAGAAAATGTACCGAGCCTATTCTCAGTGGCTGGACAAGATGGGTTAGTTCAGATGAGGGAGTTAGCAAGTTATATGCCTGGGCCCTAGGTCAACCAGCATAAAATAATATAAGCTTGTATGTGATTATTTGATGCTAAGTGGGGCTGAGAATGGGACCAAACCTCTGGTCCAGGCCCAGAAAGTCCAGGTCAGAACCATTTACAACACTCTTTTGTAACACAGATTACAAAGTATATGCTAGCTTTAAAGCAAGATTTAATTAAAATATCAAGCTGTACAATTTTGCAGGTCCCCCAAACATATTTTTTCCTAAAAACTATTTCAAGAGAGATCTAGTTTGTAGGTTCTTAGGTAAAAGCTAAGTAATATACATAATTCATTTCACTTTTAACTATATTTTTTAGAAGTCAATTCATGTATTAATCTCCACTAAAGCTGAAAGTATAATATTGATGGCACACTATTATAATTGTAAAAGATATGTTCAATGAAACAAGTTCAGAAAAAATATATGGCAAACTTAGAACAAAGTTTGGTGGCTCTAAAATAATGATAGGGGGCTGGACAGATGACTCAGCGGTTAAGAGCACTGACTGCTCTTCCAGAGGTCCTGGGTTCAATTCCCAGCACCCACATGGCAGCTCACAATTGTCTGTAGTTTATTGTAGGCAAATAAATAAATAAAAAGTTAAAATAAAATAAAATAAAATAAAATAATGATAGACTGTCATGTTCTCTGTGATATTTTGATGAAATACACTGTTTCACAATTACTCACAGTCCAGCCTGCTGTTGAACTATGATTCTCCTGCCTCATTCTTTTCAGTATTTGACTACTGCCATGTGCCACCATGAACAGCATAATCAAAATACATTGCACAGATGTTGGAAAATCATAATGAAACCTACCATTTTACACAAATAATGTATACTAATACTAATTAAGAAAATGTTTCCTAAAAAAAAAAAGTTTCCTAAACAGATTCCTTACAAAGAATTCATAATTTAATGGAAACCAAATGGTAACTCATCTACCTTTGAGACTGTGCTATCCAGAGTCTTGAATTCATTCATATATTCATCTAAAAACACCTTGAATGTGTTAACCCAAACTCTCACTGGAGATTCATTCCAATCACGTTGCTCAAGCCTCATGGTCTTTTCCAGAATCTGTTCAAACAGTGCATATAGGTCTTTGTAGCGTATGCTTTTTCCATCATCCATCTAAATGAGAAAAAGAAAATGCTAAGTATTATGAAGACATTCTTTAAAGACTGATTCAACTTGTACTGGAAAACAGAAGTTAGGATCTTGACATAGTTTATTTATAATGAACCACTGCAAGAGGTTATGTAGAGTTTTGCAAAGACCACTACAGTATAAAATGTAGGCAGGATAAACCTACTAAGTACAAGTAACAGACCTAACAGTTGAAGTAATTAATATAATTATCAAGCAAGTCCTAACAGTTGAAGTAACATAAGTAAGCAAGTCCTAAGAATTGCTTCCTGGAGTCTGGCTTTATTGCTAATTTAAATTCCTAGCTATGTTGAACTGTGAATATCTCCTAACATGGTCTTAGCTTACCGCCAATGCAGATGAGTAAGAGCTGAAGATATTCTGCCGAAATTCTTTCAGGGCTTTTTTAAATACAACATCCACTAATGTATCTTTCTTGCTGTCTTCATTATCTAGGTCGTTCATCTAGGGACCAATCACAGAAAAATTAACAACTCATCAAAAAGATACAAATGCAATGGTTGGAATGTCCCTTAAGCAATAATTGTTCTAAAAGTACAAGCCACTGGCCATCATAGAATTTAAGAAAAGGATGGTACACTAGATCACATCTAAGTTACCTTCTAACATGCAACTACAAATGTGCTACAAGCTTTACTTTCACATATGATAGTTATGAAATCACAGACTAGAACTTTAAATTCTGTTTCTGCATTTTCTATTATTTGAACTATCAATGCCTGAGTTATTGAGAAGCTTTAACCTGACTTTTCATAACAGCATATCCTGTATACACAAACATTCTTAAGATGAATTTATCAAAGGCTAACTTAGCAAGTTAGGTACCTTTTTCAGAAGAAATTCATCCATACTTTTTAAATCACTGACACTTGCTATGATTTGCACAGAGTCGTTTTGCCAATGCATAGAATCCAAAGCCACATTGCTGATTTTCACACCCCTCTTGCGCTTTGCCTTTGGAGAAGGCTCCTTATTCTCCTTGAACTCTTTTCGGCAACTCCCAGGCAGTTCTGGGCTCAAAGGAGGTGTTGGGTGATACTGAGTTAATTCTATAATTCAAAATAGGTTAAGTAAAAAGATATACTTAGTAAAAAAAATATTAAAAATCTTAGTAAAATTACATCCTTACTGTAAAAATCCTAGTCCCAAAGATGAACAAGAAGAATATGCAACAAACTAGCATATTAAATACTGTTCATCCAGTTGTAACTTTGCTATATTGCTTGAAGGAGCACTCAGTTATATCTAAGTGTAACCAACAAGAAGAATTTTTATTATGGTCTACATCCATGAACTCATCAGTAATACTGTCTGTTGAAAGTTAACAACTTGTTAGGGAATCAAGTAGCTTACTTGGCTTGATTTGTTCTAATATCTTAGGTATTTAGTTAGTACGTACTTGGCTTGATTTGTTCTAATATCTTAGGTATTTAGTTAGTATGTATTTATATATGCATATATCTTATTATACATACTCCTTATAACTGTCTAAATTTTTATAGAATTTGTGGAGTAAATACACAGTATATATTACAGAGAGAAGCACCAAGTTTTTGTATCTTATATTTTGCCAATCAAAAGCCTGAGAAAGTGAGCCTCTTCTCATTTCACATGTGTACCTTTCCCAAATATGAATACTCTTTACCCTCTCAACAATGGCTTATCCTAATTCCATCTAAAAGCTGACCCTTATAACAAAACAAAACAAAAAGTAGCTCCCAGTATAATAAATGTCACTTCAGAAAGGAATTGGAATAAACTCAATCTCAATTGGAACATGAAATCAAAATAAAGATACATATACATATATAATATACTAAATACATATAGATAAATATAGCTATAAGCTGACTTCATTATAGCTTATTAATTATTTCATTTGTAAAGTTATTATCTTAGAATGAAATAATAGTATTAAATAAATTATAATCTCAGTTTATCATTAAAAACAAAGGCTGCCTAACTAAAAAGCCATAATACTAATTTTTATAAAGGTCTTTATATAAATTACATCTGCTTATAATGTATATTTTCAATTGGTGAGCCCCATTCCTTTTGGGGGGAATTATACTAGAATATAATTACTGAAAATGATAAATTTATAATGGTCATTGTCAGATATTAAGAAAATGAATACTTGCATGATGCAATGGGGGAAATTAAGTTTTTTCCAAACAGAGTTAGATTAGGGTTAGAAAACCACTGAATTTTTTTTTATCATTTTTATCCACATCAGTTGGTCAATTGACAGGAACAAGCCATAAGATACAAAATGAGAGGATAATTTCATCTCTACCACTTGTTCAAGTGCTAGTTCCTCCTGTGAGTACTTTCAAGTTTTGTTACTACTAATGTCCTAAAAGTCAAAATAAAAACATGAAATGCTAGGTACCTGCTAGACATTAATGTATGGTACATGTGACAGCTGATACTGTCAATTTGACAGAATCTAAATCACTTTGAAGAAAAATCCCTGGATGTGACTGTGAGGGATTATTGAGATTAGGTTGAGCAGGAAGACCACCATGGGCTAGGGTCCTACACTGCACTAAAAGGGAGATGAGTACCAGCATTCTTCTGTCTGCTTCCTGAATGTAGACTCATATTCACACTGCCATGCCTCAGTTTCCCTCAAACTACAAATCAAAATAAATTCCTCCCCACCCCCCTTGGTTTTTTGAGACAGGATTTCTCTGTGTAGCAGCTCTGGCTGTCTTAGAACTCGCTTTGTAGACCAGGTTGGTAATTCTTCCTTTTTAGAATTGCTTTGTTAAGATATTTGTGCCACAGCAATGAGGAAGGTAACTAACACAGTAAATACCCAATATATATCACAATGGCTAAGAATAGGGACTCTGTGCCAAGTATGAAGCAGGACTGTCTCAAATTCAAGGTCAATTGTGCTACAGTTCAAATTGTTTAAGAAACAGAGAATATGATTCTTGCTGAATATGGTGGTGCATGCCTTCAATCCTAGTACCTAAGAGACACAGAGAGGTTGATACAAATAGTTCCATGACAACCAAAGCTACACAGAGAGATCTTATCCTAAAAACAAAACAAAACAATAGCAAAAACAACAACAAAAATGTCAATTCTAGAGTTTGAATGCCTGGACTAAAATCCAAATCTTAGGTCTTCTCATTTTAATATGTATAAATAGATGACTTCTTGTACTTTGGCGTTCTTACCTATAAGACGATGAATAATAATAAAAGCAACCCCCCCCCGCAAAAGACTATTCTGAAAATCAATACATTTAACATATATTACATGTTTATTATGGTTTTACATAGCACACAATAGTGAACTAGTGCTATAAGTTACTATAAGTATTATGTATTTCTTAAATAAGTGAATCAAGGCTATACCTTTACAATTTACAAAAAAATGATAAGGGCTGGGGGTGCAGGTCAATGGTAGAGTACTTGTTAGCATTTGCAAAGTTATTGGTTTAAAAACCAGAATTACAAAAAAAAAAAAAAAAAAAAAAAAAAAAAAAAAAAAAAAAAAAAAAAAAAAAAAAAAAAAAAAAAGACCCAAATGCTAATACAAGAGTCATCATCACTGAAGTTGTTGTGCTTCATTGTTCTATGCCACATATTCTTGGAGCTTCTCATACAAGTAGCATATGCCTTGCTTTATTAAGTAAGTAATTTATGAACACTAGTTATATCTCATTAAAGTATTATTCTGTCATAAAGAGAAAAGGCATAATACACTTTCAGAATGAGTAACAGAAATCATGAAGTTCCACCCTTTGTCCCTTTTTACCATCTGGAAATGGATTAGCAGATGTCCCATCTGAGCCAGGAAGGAGTGATGAGACCTCCGACTGGGGAGCAGGTTTTACTCTAGTAGTCTTCTTCTCTCCTTGTTTCCCTTTGGCCCAGAATCTCATCTTTGCTCTCTGGGGTCTGTTTTTAAAACAAAATAAAGGTAAGGTGGAAATCAGATGTTCCAGTAATATTTGTGTATCCTCTTAAGCTTTATGTAATTTTCATATGTAGTAATCTATTTTAACTTGGGCATGTAATTGTGGGGTACAAAGTATCAAACTCTTGATTAGACACATGCTAGGCAACACTCTACTACTGAGCTACACTGCCAACTCCGCATCTTGTAGAAAATCATTTGATAAAAACAGTTTCAAAGCAGTGGAACCAGGATTCCAGCTTAAGCTTCTTCATGCCAAACTGCTATCTTTTTATGTTACATCTCACATGTAGCTTACAACAAAGAAAACATATTCAAAGAAATAATTACTAATCACTCTAAAAAGTTTTTTTTTCATTGTCTTTATATTGTTAGAAATTTCTTTCTAATCTTTGTCCATAAGCATCTTAATTTTTGTGTGTTCCCTTTTTATTGTTTTTTGAAAATCAGTATCAAACATATAGAAAAGCAAAACATTCAGAATAGATAACAAAAAAACATACAGTAATAAAATTTCTCTTTTCTCTAAAATACATGAAACATAAAATCTAAACCTTCTCAAGCCAGGTTAGGCTCAGCTACAGATAAAGAAAGCACAACACAGCTAATGCCCACAGATACACTATAGCCACCACAAATTTCTGCTAAGCAACCCTTCTACAGACAAACCAGGAGTTATGTTTTGTTTTGTGTGTGTGTGTGTGTGTGTTTTAAGTCACTTTATTCACCCATCACCCATCATCTCTCAATGAAAAACAGAATGTTTTTGCTTAAAGTCCACTAGTGAGTGAGTATATCCCCTGCTTATCCTTCTGGGTTTGTGATACCTCGCTCAGAGGATATTCTTCAAATCCACCCACTTGCAGGCAAATTTTAGGATATCATTTTTTCTTACTGCTGAGTAGCAACTGTATTGTGTGGATGTACCACAGTTTGTTAATCCATTCCTTAGTTGAGGGGCATCTAGGTTGTTTCCCGGTTCTTGCTGCTATGAACATAGTGGAGCTAATGCTTTTGGGGTGTGAATGTGTGTTTTTAGGGTATATTCCCAATAGTGGCATTGCTGGAGCTTTGGAGAGACTGATTCCCAGCTTTCTGAGAAACCTCCATACTGCAGTCCAGAGTGGCTGAACAAGTTTATACTCCCACCAACAATGAAGGAGTGTTCCTCTTGCTCCACATCCTCTCCAGCATAGGCTGTCATCTGTGTTATTTATCTTAGCCATTTTGACAGGTGTAAGGTGGTATCTCAAAGTTATTCTGATTTGCATTTCTCTGATGGCTAAAGAGGTTGAACATTTTTTCAAGTGTCTTTCAGCCATTTGTAATTCTTCTGCTGAAAATTCCCTTTTTAGTTCTGAACCCCATTTTTTGACTGGGTTATTCAGGGTTTTGGACTCAAGAAACTAGAGTTCTCTATATATTTTAGAGATCAGTCTTCGGTCACTTGTAGGGTTGGTGAAAATCTTTTCCCATTCTGTAGGCTGTTGTATTGTCTTATTGACTGTGTCCTTTGCCTTATAGAAAATTCTCAGTTTCAGGAGATCCCACTTACTGATTGTTGTTGTTCTTAGTGTCTGTGCAACTGGTGTTATAGTTAGGAAGTGGTCACCTGTGCCAATGTATTGGAGGGTATTTCCCACTTTCTTTTCTATCAAGTTCAGTGTAGATGGTTTAATGTTGAGGTCTTTGATCCACTTTGATTTGAGGTTTGTGTACGGTGAATCTATTTGCACTTTCCTACATACTGACATCCAGATATGCCAACACAATTTGTTGAAGATACTATCTTTTTCATTGAACATTTTTGACGTCTTTGTTGAAAATCAGGTATTCATAGGTGTGTGGGTTAATGGCTGGGTCTTCAATTTGATTCCATTGATCCACAAGTCTGTTTTTATGCCAGTACCAAGCTGATCTTAATACTGTGGCTCTATAGTATAACTTGAAGTCGGGGATGGTGATGCCTCCTGAGGTTCTTTTGTTGAGCAAAATTGTTTTGGCAATCTTGGCTTTCCTGCTATTCCAAATAAAATTTAGTATTGTTCTTTCAAAGTCTGTAAAAAAAAATGTGTTGGGATTTTGATGGGAATTGCATTAAATCTGTACATTGCTTTTGGTAAGATTGCCATTTTTACTATATTGACCCTACCTATCCAGGAGTATGGGAGGTCTTTCCATTTTTTGATATCCTTTTCAATTTCTTTCTTCAGTGATTTAAACTTTTTGTCAAATAGATCTGTTATTCCTTGTTAAAGTTACACCAATGTATTTAATGCTATTTGCAGCTATTATAAAGGGTGATGTTTCCCTTATTTCTTTTTCAGCCTGTTTGTCTTTAGTGTATAGGAGAGCTACTGATTTTTTTTTTTTTTTGAGTTAATCTTGTATCCTGCTACATTGCTGAATGAGTTTATCAGCTGTAGAAGTTCCTTGGTAGAATTTTGTGGGTTACTTATGGATACAATCATATCATATCATCTGCAAACAGAGATAGTTTCACTTCTTCTTTTCCAATTTGTATCCCCTTAATCTCCTTTCGTTCTCCTATTGCTTTGGCTAAAACTTTGAGAACTATGTTGAATAGATAAGGGGAGAGGGGACAGCCTTGTCCAGTTCCTGTTTTTAGTGGAATTGCTTTGACTTTCTCTCCTTTTAGTTTGATGTTGGCTGTTGGCTTCTTGTAAATCGCCTTTATTATACTTAGGAATTTTCCCCATATTCCTGATCTCTCTATGACTTTTATCATAAAGGAGTATTAGACTTTGCCAAAGGCTTTTTCAGCATCTAAGGAGATGATCATGTGTTTTTTTTCCTTCAGTTTGTTTATATGATGGACAACATTTATAGGTTTTCTTTTTTTTTTTTTTTTTTTTTTTTTTTTTTTTTTTTTTTTTTTTTTTTTTTTTTTTTTTTTTTTTTTTTTTTTTTTTTTTTTTTTTTTTTTGATGGTACTCAGTGTGGACTATATTTGTTTCTCCTTTTCCTCTTTCCCCATCTTTGGGCTTAATTTACCAGCAGTGCGCAGGACTGTTCAATGCGCTTTCTCTATGCTTGCTTGCATTTTTGCCTTAATGTCTTCTACAGAACTAGGTCCTTTTGGTGTTTTAGGAGTTTTTTCCTGTTTTTTGAAAGACTCTTGACCCTTTGATCTTGGTGTGGATGGTTTTAAGTCTTTTCCATTTTGGTTTGATTTTTGTGCGTTTTTGGCTGAGGTATCTCGTACAGCTTTCTTCACTCGAACTTTTTCTTCAGCTTCCTCATCATCAAAATCATCATCATCATCTTCATCATCCTCATCTTCATCGTCATCTTCATCATCCTCATCCAGTTTTTTTCTGTGGAACTTTGTTACCACCTCCAGGAGCAAATTGCTTTCCAGACATACTTAAGAGTTTTACATCCTCCTCATCTTCATCTTCAGACTCTGCATCTTCCTCTACAGCTACTAAGTGCTGTCCACTAATGTGCACGGGCCCTGAACCACACTTCAACCTCAAGACCACAGATGGTGTAATTTCAAAGCCCCCAAGAAAAACTGTTGGTTGTACAGACATTTTCAAAGTTGCCAGTGTTACTTTAATTGGACTGCCTTCGTAGTTCATTGCCTCTGCCTCTACGATGTGTAATTCATCTTTTGCCCCTGCCCCTAAACTGACCGTTCTTAGTGATAACTGGTGCTCATTCTCATCATTATCCACCTTAAAGTGGATAATGCTTGTCAGCTTTCAGTTCACAAAAGAAAAGGTAGTTCTGAGGCCTAAGAGGGCTCATGTCCATATCCATCGAGTCTTCCATGAGGTGGGGAGGCAAACTCTGGCGTTAGAGAAGTCAGACGGAGGAAACTGCCTGCTGCTTCTGAGAACAGACACGCAGGATGGAATCACACCAAGCCATTTATAGGTTTTCATATGTTGAAAACCCCTGCATTCCTGGAATGAAGCCTATTTCATCATGATGGGCAACTTTTTTATATGTTTTTGTAATCGGATTGCCAGAATTTTGTTGAGCATTTTTGCATCAATGTTCATAAGGGAGATTGGTCTGTAATTCTCTCTCTTTGCTGCATCTTTGAGTGGCTCGGGTAGCAGGGTGGTTTTGGCCTCATAAAAAGAGTTTGGTTCCTTCAATTTCCACTGTATGGAACACTTTGTTGAGTATTGGTATTAGTTCTTCTTTGAATGTCTGGTAGAATTCTGCAGTAAAACCATCTGGATCTGGGCTTTTTTTATTTGGGAGATTTTTAATAACAGCTTCCATTTCTCTTGGTGCTATAAGTCTGTTTAGATCTTCAATCTGTTATTTCTTTAATTTTGGTAATTGGTACTTGTCCAGAAAGCTGTCCATTTCTTTTGGGTTTTCCATTTCAGTAGAGTATAGATTTTTCAAAGTATGACCTGATAATTCTTTAAATTTCCTGGAGGTCTGTTGTTATATCCCCCTTTTCATTTCTGATTCTGTTAGTTTGGATAAGGGTTTGTCTGTCTTGTTGACTTTCTCAAAGAGCCAACTTTTTGATTCATTGATTTTTTTTTTGTATTGTTCTCTTCATTTCTATTGTTCTGATTTCAGCCCTGAGTTCGATTATTTCCTGCCGTCTACTCTTTCTAGGTGAGTTTGCTTCTAAATGTTCTAAAGCCTTCAGCTGACTTGTCTCTTGTGTGAGCTTTCTCTTGGTTTTTATATAGGCATCTAGTGCTATGATTTTCCTCTTAACACTGCTTTCATTGTGTCCCATAAGTTAGGGTATGTTATGGATTCATTTTCATTAAATTCTAGAAAGTCTTTGATTTCTTTCTTAACTTCTTTCCTGACCCAATGTAGAGATGTTCAGTTTCCATGAGTTTGTAAGCTTTCTGCGATTTTTGTTGCTGTTAAATTCTAACTTTAGGCCATGGTGATCTGATATGATACAAAGGGTTATTCCCAATTTTTTGTAACTATTGATATTTGCCTTATGACCAAGTATGTGGTCAATTTTAGAGAAAGTTCCATGGAGTGCTGAGAAATATGTATATCCCTTTGTGTTCGGATGAAAGCTTCTGTAAATATTTATTAATTCCACTTGCATCATAACATCTGTTAGAGCCCTTATTTCTTTGTTGAGTCTTTGGTTGACCTATCTAATGGTGAAAGTGGGGTATCAAAGTCTCCCACTATTAGAGTGTGATATTTCGTGTGGGGTTTAAGCTTTAGTAGTGTTTCTTTTACATATGAAGGTGCATTATATTAGGGACATAAATATTCAAGACTGAGATCTCATCTTGATCGATTTTTCCTTAAATGAATAAATAATGTCTGTCCTGGTCTCTTTTGATTGATTTTAGTTTGAAGTTTACTTTGTTAGGTATTAGGATAGCAGCATCAACTTGTTTCTTGGGGCCATTTCATTGAAATGGCCTTTCCCATCCTTTTACTCTGAGCCTGTGTTTGTCTTTGGAGTTGAGGTGTGCTTCTTGTATGCAACAGAAGGTTGGCTTTTGTTTTTGTATCTATTGCGTTAGGGTTTGTCTTTTTATAGGTGAGTTAAGTTCATTGATGTTAAGGAATATTAATGACCACTGATTGTTACTTCCTGATATTTTTGGTGACAGTTTGTATTTCCTTTCTTCAGGTTTTTCTTCTGTGGGATTATTGATTGTTTGTGGTTTCATGGGTGTATCTGGGTTCCTTAGGTTGGAGTTTCCCCTCAAGTGCTTTGTGTAGGGCTGGATTTGTGGATAGGTATTGTTTCAACTTTGTCGTGAAATATCTTGTTTACTCCACCTATGGTGATTAATAGTTTTGCTGCATATAGCAGTCGGAGTTGGCAGCCATGCTCTTTTAGTGTCTGTATAACTTCTGACCAGGACCTTCTAGCTTTCATTGTTTTCACTGAACAGTCTGGCATTATTCTGATGAGTCTGCTTTTATAGGTAAGTTGGCCCTTTTCCTTTGCAGCTCTTAATATTTTTTTCTTTGTTCTATATATTTTGTGGCTTAATTATTATTTGGCGAGCAGACTTTTTTGGGGGGAGTCTATTCTATTTGGTGTTCTGTAAGCTTCTTGTATCTTTATAGGCATTTCCTTCTTTAGATTGGGAAGGTTTTCTTCTATGATTTTATTGAATACATTATCTGTGCCTTTGAGCTGGTATTCTTCTCCTTCTTCTATTCCTATTATTCTCAGGTTTGGTCTTTTCATGGTATCCCAAATTTCCTGAACATTTTGTGTTATGGTTTTTTTGGTGTTAGTATTTTCTTTGAGTGATTTATCTATTTCTACTATTGAGTCTTCCACTCCAGAGATTCTCCCTTCCATCTCTTGGATGCTGTTGCTTATGCTTGTGTCAATAGTTCCAGATCGTTTCTTCAGATTCTCTATTTCATCCTTTGCTTCATTTTGTGCCTTCTTTATTGTTTCTATTTCAATTTTTAGTTCCTGGAATGATTCTTTCATTTGTTGGATTTTTCTTTCTTGGTTTTCTTTCAAGGATTTGTTCATTTCTTCCAATTTTTTTATCTGTTGTTTCTTCTGTTTCTTTAAGGGACTTTTTCACATCCTCCTTTAAGGCTTCTATAATCTTCATAAGGGTGTTTATACTGTTGTTTCCTTCTGTTTCCTCTTCATTGCTCTGTTCAGGTCTTAGTGTTGTAGAGACATGGGCTTCTTCTGGAGGTGCCTTGTTGTTCTTTATATTGTTAAATGTATTCTTGCACTGATGCCTAACCATTGCTTCCTTGGTTCCCTCTAGTCAGGTTTTAGTGGAATCTTAGTCCATTGTGGCTACATGGGTTGTGTGTCTCCCATATGTTCTGGAGTCTGCACAATTTCTTGCTCTGGTCAGGTCATGGGATCCTCACTGTCTGAAGCCGCCTGACTCCCACTCTGCCTTGGACAACACGGGGTCACACTCTTCAGAGAGATGACCATCCCTTTGTGATGACGCAGCCTGCCTTGAAGGTGGGGCCCAGGCATCTGTGATGTGCACTAGGGGCTGGAACTTGCTCACCTCCCCCTCTGTGCTGAACCTTGGATCTTCGCTGTCTGAAGCCATCTAAGTCCCACTCTGTCTCGGACAACACACACATCTTAATTTTTACTCACTGAAATTATTATTTCAATGTAGTTTTAAATTTTTCCACTCACTTGCACATTATGAAAGTCTTAATGATGCTATTTATATTGAGTTGTCTATTATAATTAACCACAGCCACTATTTATTTGAACATTTGCTAAGGGTATAGTGCTGAATGTTTATATAGTTATTGCTTTAATTGCACTTTACATTCCAGGTTGAACATCAGTAACTTAAAAAAATCTAAATCCCAACTGCTCTAAAATACAAGACTTCTGAGTGCTGATATGAGGGCAGAAGTGAAAACTCACCTAAATGACAGGTCATAAATGAACTAGCCATAACTTCTCCCCTCAAAAAAAGGTATAAAATTACTCAATCACTCACTGACTAAGTGTACAAGGTGTGTATGACATATAAGCAATTTGTAAATGCACTTAGATCCTATCCTCTATCATCATCCCATTATATGCAAGTATTTCCCAAAGTGTGAAAAATCTAAAATCATTTCTCATCCTAAACATCTTGACACTTTTGGTTGTTCTATAAATACTTCACTATAAAAACCTGTAATATTAAATATTGAATAACTTTTCTAAAATTAATCATTCAGTAATTGTACCTACCATAATATATATATATATGTGGGTATTGTTATTGTTTGCTTATTGTTATGTCTGGGAATTGAACCAAAGGTATCCTACATGTGAGGCAAGCATTCTACCACTGTATTAGCAGAATGAGAAATGTCCCCATTGGTTCACATATTGAATACTTGGTGGCACTGTTTGTAGAGGTTGTAGAAACTTTGAGAGGTAGTCTTACTGGAAGAAGTCACCAGAGGCAGACTTTTAAGTGTTTATAGTCTTGTCTCACTTTCTGTCTAAAGTTGTGAGTGCTCACTTTGTTCATCAAGCTGTCATGTCTCCTTTCCATACTGGACTCACCCCTTTGAACTGTAAGCCAATATAAACTCTTCCTTCCATAACTGATTTGGTCATGATGTTTTATCACAGCAACAGGAGAGTAACTAATGCAACACTGAGCTCCATCCCTATCCTTCTTTTGCTTTTACTTTTATTCTGAGATAGCATCTCACAAGTTACCTGTCTAACCTTAAACTCTATAGCTCAGGCAAGTCTTGAACTTCTCCTCATCATTCCTCGCCCTCAAGAAACTGAGATTAAAGGTCTGTGACACCAGGGAGCTGATATGAGGAGTGAGCCTATTAAAGACTCTATGACAAAACTTCCTGAAAAAAGGCAAATGATCATAAAATAGAAAGGAAGCCAACTGAAGCACCAGCCTGCTTTACTAAAAAAAAAACACTATAAGAGAACTAACAGAGAGACTAGTTGCTAGAGCCCATGTCCTATGAATTTATGGCTTAGTGTACAAAAAAATAAAATAAACAACCTAGACTGTAAAGTGCTTTTTCTTTAAAAAGCAAATTGCTTTAATTTAAAAACTCAGTATATAAATTATTAAATAAGATCATTGAAACTAATTACTCCTATTATTTCTTTATATATGGCATACCTTATGTCTAAATCTGAAGACTTCTGTCTTACTGCCAATTTTGTAATCTCTCCTTGAGACATAGCCTTATGGAGCTTTGCTTGCTCATCAACTGAAGAAAATCGTTGTGATGTCTGTAGGAATTACAAATGGCAAAGACTTAAAACCAAGTAAATATACAAAAGTACAACTGAAATAGAACTCAGTAGCCATCAGTTTACATTTTAAGTTAGGAAAATGGTCAAGACCATTTAAAGACAAACTCAAAAGAATACAAATCTGAGAAATAACACAATACCGAATAATATTTTCTATACCTCTTTTTATTTGTACCTTAAAGTGGAGATCCTTTTTATAAGTTGTAGATTACTGTTATATCCATTCAAAGTTTTAAAAGCCAGACAACACAGAAGAAAAATCTAAGGATCACCTAAGTTCTAAATTATAAACAATTATGTTATCAAACAAGGACTTCCATTTCATTTGGCAATTAGTGTACCCCTTTGAGAACAATTCAGTTCTGAGAATTCTTGTTATGTGTTCAAGTAATTTTTTTATATTTCATCTGTTAAAATATCCTTTGGCTTTTTGATATGCTTGACTATGACACAGAAATAGAAAACAACAAGAGTTGTTAAAGGCAGATGTCTATATAGAGTCCAAGAAATCTGCACAGCTATATGGATTTGGTAAGGATACAGTGACTGCTCCACGGCTCTAGGAGGACCCAGAGAACCATGAATTTTGTGCTAGGATGTCAGACCAGAGCAGAACTAGACCTTGGACTAAAAAGGCCTTCTCTTCTGATACATGAACTATAAGCTTAAATATTTTTTTCTCTGAAGAAAAAAGAAGAGAAAGTGGCCTAGAATGATGCCATGAATTGAAAAAATTTAAATAACTACCTAGAGATTTTTCATCAAGGTAGACTCTGATCCAACTTGGCCAGTGACTGCTAGTACAGAAAAATCCTTTTGAGGAGGTAGGCTCTACCACATCAGGATCATCCACTAAGGCCTCTTATATGGAAACAACAACCACCAAGCCACTAGTGGTGCTGGCGCTAGAAGATGCCCATACACACATACTATTCAATTGTTTTCTAGTGTGTGAGTGTAGGTTTGTGCAGTGAGTGAAGTGCCTGGGGATGTGTAAGATGCTCCTGGAGCTGGAGTTACAATAAGTGATAAGTAGACTGACATAGGTGCCAGTAACTGAACATGAGTTTTCTATAAGAACTACTAAGCCATCTTTCCAGCTGAATTATTTTGCTTTGGTTTTTTTTTTTTTTTTTTTTTTTCTTTTCTTTTCTTTTCTTTTCTTTTTTTCAAAACAGGGTTTCTCTGTGTAACAGCCCTGGCTGTCCTGGAACTAGCCCCATTATTTTAAGTCAGAGTCTCACTGTGTAGCCCTTGCTGGCATGAAACTCACAGAGATCCACCTGCCTCTGTAGTGATAAATTGTATATTTAATAAAGTTTGTCTGAAAATCAGAGGACAGCCAAGCTACAGTTTTAACAAGAAGGTCAGGGAGTGGTGATCCATGCCTTTAGTCCCAGCACTCAGGAGGCAAAGGTCCATCTGGATCTCTGTGAATTCAAGGATCATACCTTTAATCCTAGCAGTAAGAAAGTTGTAACAGGAAGTGATAAGGCTAGGAGACAGGGTTCAGCCCTTCCCTTTCAGCTGAGGATTCAAAGGCATTCAGTCTGAGGATTTGTGGAGACAGGAGCTTTGGGCCTGAGGAGTTGGCTGGGTGAGAAGTGTCTGTGAACTGTTCCTGTCTCTCTGATCTTTCAGCTTTTATCCACTATCTGGCTCCAGGTTTTTATTATAAGACCAACTAGAATTCACTCAATATGCCACTGCTTCCTGAGTGCTGGACGTAAAAGTGTACCACTTCTGGTCCTGTTTATATTTCTGGTATTTGGTAGGTGCTATTTTAAATGATGGCACAAGTTTACAATTCATAAATTGTAGAAATGTAAAGGCAACTCAAGACAAAATGGCCCTGTACTCCCAAACAAGCAAACTGCTAAAGGGTAATATTTAAGATAACCAGCCTATAAATTCCTCAAGTTGCTTAAATATATAATGGAATTCTCAAAAAACTATCAAACAATAAAATTACACAAAACCTAGTAAACCATTGCAAATAATAATACATGCAAACTTCAAAATGCCCAAACAGAAAAAGTGACACATAATCCTAGTAATTCTTATAGTTTCACCACAGACATTTGACTAGAATAAAGTCCATCTAAAAAACTGTAGAAAAACAAAGAATAAAACTGGCAGTGACCTTATGATTACAAGTAAGTAGCAGAGAAAAGGTCTACTTGAAGCATGAAAACACAAAAGAAAATCTGAGCAAAGTAACTTACACCTGGAATTCCAGGTTTTGGAAGGTCAAGACTGCTGTGAATTTGACCAGTCTTAGCTACAGAGTGAGAAAGGAAAAGACCTAGTAGTTAAAGCCATTGCTTCTAGAGGAAAATAAGTTTGCAAAGGATGGGAAGAAGTTCCTTTTGGAGAATGTGTTACAAAGAGAAAGAGTTAAAAAAAAATCCAGGCACTAAAAACAATAAAAGACTGCTTCAATCACCAAACAAAAACAGTTCCCATAAGGAAACTATTTTGTTACACTGATAGGAGGTTTAACAATTTTTTTATCATGTAAACTAACCCAAATATACAAAATGAATAAATTAAAACATACAACACCTATACAAAGGTACAGAAATAAAGAAAACATGTATGAAGTCAGAACCAAAATAAGAATCAAAACAACTTAGTCATTACAGTTCATAACAGATGTGTTAGTACTATACCAGTGGGCACATCTTCTCTAGAGTTCTTAGGGTTCTCAGCTTAGTAAGACTTCTGATGCTATATCTACCTCAGCAGCATATGGTCAAGAACCCATGACTGAGAGGCAGAGGCAGGAGGATCTCTGTGAGTTTAAGGCCAGCCTGGTCTATCAAGTTACAATATAGCTTTACCTATATAACAAAAACCTGTCTCAAAAAAAAAAAAAAAAAAAAAAAAAAAAAAAAAAAAAAAAAAAAAAAAAAAAAAAGGACTGAAGTCACAGGTGAGTAAAAACCCAACTGTCTTTTAGCTAAACTAACAAGACAACTGCATTCTGAATATTTATTAACATAAACAAATGCTATTCTCATTCTTAATCAGAGAAACTTCTTTGCAGTAAACACTGATGATTAAAGAGTCTCCTTGCCACTCATGAGGCTTAGAACAAATGACAGTTGACAGCTCAATCCTGAACAGGACATTTACAACATCCCATCTAAAGTTCAAGAAACATTACAGAGGGAGCAACATACCATAAGGAGGAGGGCTATCAAATGCTCTTAATACATGCCACTTACCACTGCAAACATAATCTTACAATAACAGAGTTGCCTACACTGGGCCTGTCAACCACCTATGATAGATGGGAGGGGTTTAGGGGGCTCAATCCCTCCATGCTGAACCACTTGCAAATGATAGGTTCTAGGGAATGAACTGTTATTGTCTACAGTAGTTCCAAACTTGGGCCACAAAGAGAGTCCTGGTTAAAATCAGTGCGCTACAAAACACAATAGCACAAATGAAGAAAGGAACCTGTAAGGAAGAAGGTAGGAATGGTGGGAAAGAGGTGGGAAGGAGATAAGTAAAGATAGGTACTGAGTCAACATGCATGAACTATCAACAAACAGATGTAACCAATAAAAAAAGATAAAATTTGGCTGTGTGGTGGTAGCACAGACCTTTAATCCTAGCACTTGGAAGGCAGAGGCAGTGAGTTTGAAGCCAGCCGAGTCTATAAAGTGAGTTCCAGACAGCCAAGATGGTTACACAGAGAAACTGTGTCCAGAAAACCAATAGATAGATAAATTGATAAATGAGAGTGGGAGTGGTCCATCAAATATCAAGACTACAGAAAAAAGTCAGATAACTGTGTATCTTTAAGTCCTTCCTAACCTCTGGCTGCTAGAAAATTTTCATCTAAGCAAATAAATTTGGTAGATCAAAGATGAACACAAAGTTGGGATTTAGAGCAAAAAAAAAAATTAAATTACATGTTCTGACAAAGATATAAAAAAGCTCCCAAAACAGATATAAAGAAGAGGAGAGCAAAATGACAAACAATTGTGTTACAGATGTGAATTAATTAAATATTTCTTATTTAAAAACTAAGTTGGATATGGTAGTAGAGTCCTGTTAAAAAAAAGTTATAACTGACCTATTAGATCAATAAAAATGACTTACCCATGAAAGAAAAAATACTTCCAAATTTATTTAAAGTAGGACTGAACTATATTTTATAGAAAACATCTAAGTGAGGATAAAATAAAAGGCTATGCAAAGGTATATCAAGTAAATAGAAGTGATGAGGAAAGAGAAGCAGATATTAACAAAAACTAAATACAAAAAGCTTTTTTTAAAACCCACAATTAAACAGGAATAGAAGATTTATTCTACCATTTTCAGCCTAGTACAGATAAGCATATAAAATATAATGAGGATATTGAAGACAACATAACAAAAAAGGTAGACTTTGTAGATATATTTTGAAACTATATACTCTGAACACAGTATACTTATGTGACCTATTCATAAAAACTGACCATATTAGATAACAAAGAAAACATTAATAAATTCCACCAATTATAAGTACTACAGATATAAACATAAGAGAACCAATGAAGCAGAAAATTTAAAAAAGGCATAATAAATAAAAATTCTACTTTGGAAAAAAGAGATAGACAAGGACTAGTGCTGTGATTTGGCTGAGAATCTCAAAGCAACAGTGTTCAGACATAAGGCTTGTGGAAGGTGAAAAGTGACTACATAATTAGGGCTCCCATCTCATCAATGGACCAGTCCATTAATAAATTCATAATGTGATAACAGACCTAGTGGGAAGAACTAACCAGTGGGCCATGCTTTGGAAAGGTACACCCCTTTCCTAAAGCCACCACAAAGTATATACTGCTTCTTCACAAAATTAAATCAACAGAGCAATTATCTATCTTCTTACTTCAGGTAATTTTGTTATAGTTATGGGATTCTAGAACATGGCAAACTTATAGTCAAGTGGGTATAGTGGCACAGGCCTAATACCAGCACTCAGGAAGCAGAGTTTTGTTTTTGTTTTTTGTTTTTTTTTTCTTTTTTCTTTGTCAGAACATGTAATTTAATAAAGAGATTTCCAGGATTTCCAGGACAACATAGTCTACTATGGCAAGTTAGAGCCCAGCCAGGCTATAGTGAGACACTGTCTTAAAAGCAAGCAGAAAAGAGGTAATCACTCAAACACAATGCTTTAAAAAAAATCATAAGAAACCATGTTCTAGAGCTCCATGTAAATATTTAAAGTTGGATGAAACAAATAACTTTATAAACAAAAGAAAACAAAGTTTATCAAAATGTATTGCACTGAAGACTATGCTTTAAAAGACCAACTTCCAGAAAGAAGGGAGGGAAAGAAAGAAAGAACAAAAGAAACAAAGAAACTTAGCAAGGAACTATGCCACAGTAGCACTATTTTTAGTTAGTTTACATCTGGGTAATGGCAGAAATACAACTATACATAAAAATGCAGTTTCCTACACTAATCTCACAGATAAGAAATATAAACAATTTTGGTAATTCATCATCTACAAGACATACTGAAAAACTAAACACAGAAACAGAAAGTCACAGACTTATAACGGAGAGAATAGTGCACAGAGTATTTAAACTACAGTTGGAAATAGTAGTTTTACAAAACAGCATGAAAGTTACAGAGGCAGGAAACTATAACTGCTGCCTACCTTTCCTCTACAGCATCAATTATTAGTTGACCATCTTGAAATGTAATGTTTATCTCAAATTTCCTTTAGATGATTAATTTGTAATTGTTTCTAATTCTGTAAGATCAATAGCTTCACAACTATAAAGAGCAGATGGTCATTTCTGCTAAGAATTAATGTCATAGTTCTTATTTAGCAAATATCGGTAATAACACCTTTTGTGCAGGGGGGATAAATCCAGTTTTTAGAAATTCATGTGCCCAATAAACTCAAATCCACCTTTCTAAAAACTGTGTATTTAGAGGATGCAATAAATTCTCCTAATAAACATAAGATTCACCATCAAAATTTCAGAAAATGTTAGAGTATAACACATTTTCAAGATCAACAGATACATTTTAAAACCATTCCTCCCCTCCCCGCCATGCCCCCATTCCATTAAGTATCTACTCGCTTATTATACAAAGCAAAGCTGCTTCATGCAAGCATCCACTAGAAATAAGCGCCACCACTTGTTCTTAAAACAGGATAAACAGGATAGTAAGAAAGCTAGAGGTGACTAACAAACACACGGTACAGGAAGTGCTCTAAAACTACCAGCATGCAGTGACTGTCAAGCAGGTGAACAGAGGCTACAACACCAAAGGAGCCAAAAAGCTCCAAGCAGAAAGCCTAACTTCCTGGTTCATCCCAGCAAGAGTTCCCAGTGTGAATAGTACTCTATCACCCAAAGAACTAAGGATTGTTACAAAAGAAACTCTCAGGAACAAAGTAGCAGTTATAAAATGCTAAGTTCTTCTATAAACAAACAATAAATCTATTAAACTAGATAACGGTGTATTTACCAGTAAGATTTGTTTCATTATAAAAATTTTAAGTTTAACCATTATATATATACACATACATACATATATGTATTTCATTATATATAACTCAAATGTAGGGCACCTTTATAACAGCTACTAATCCTATAGTCAAGAGATCTGAGCTCTACTTATACACATTAACAGAAGAGTACAGATCATTTCCAACTTCTAGGATCTTCATGTTTATAACTCAATTTTTTTGCCTTTGTTCTGTCCTCCACAGAATATCAACATATCTACTTAAATCTGAATCTAACCTTCCACTAAAAAAATAAATACAATCAGAATATTTTAGAAATTTGAAGGAATTCTAACTGGGTCTAAACATGATTCAAACATAACAGTTCAAATCTCAAATATGTAAAGACTCAAAAATCATCATAAAAATCTTCCAAAGTGAACAAATAATAAAGGCTGAAAAACTAATTTATATAGGGAAAGCTATCTCATGAGCCATAATGTTTTAGTTGCTATTGGATTTATTAGTGTGTGTGTGTGTGTGTGTGTGTGTGTGTGTGTGTCTTACCCTGTAAGCCTGGATGGCCTAGCCTGACATTTGATATGTAGACCAAGGTAACTTCTGCCACCCAAGAGCTAGGATTTTAAAGGCATAAGTAACCATGCCTGGCTAACTTATGTTTTTGTTTTGTTTTGTTTTTGGAGACAGAGCTTCTGACTAAATCTGGAGCTTCGCCATTTGGTAAAGCTGACTAGTCACAGAGATCCTAGAATCCTCTATCTACCTCTTAGCTCTGACATTAAGAGCTCATACCAGCAAGCTTGATTTTTTGCATGGATGCTAGGAGTCTAAACTCAGGGCCTCAAGAAGCAAGCACTTCACTTTCTAGGCTGTTATCCCAGTCCCAAGAATGAAACTTTTACCTTAAGATATCTATAAATGGGGCTGGAGAGATGGCTCAGTGGTTAAGAGCACCGTCTGCTCTTCCAGAGGACCCGGGTTCGATTCCCAGCACCCACATGGCAGCTAACAACTGTCTATAGTTCCAGTTCCAGGCAAAACACCAAGACAAATAAATAAATAAAGTTTAAAAAAAAAAAAAAAAAGATATCTATAAATGCAATCACACATGTAAGATGTTTAGTTTAATTTTGGTTCAGAAGATAGTTAAGTTATATTCTAAGCCACAATGAGTATAGTTTTATTCAAACTCAACTCCAATGTTTTAATTTCTGATTAATACAAATTCACACCATATGTGGCCTTCTATTTGGTTGAGGTGATCCAGGATGACACATTTTGTTCATTAAATTATACTTATCTGTGCTTTGCTGGAGATCATGCCAGAGCCTTGTGTGCAGATGCATGTTTCCTTCAGTGTTTTTGAGATAGGGTCATGCTTTCTATTCTAGCCTGGCCTTCAACTATGTAAGCGAATGTTGACATCAAACTATGGCAACTCTCCTGCTTCAGCCTTCTAATGCACTACCACACCCACCTTAGCTGCTGGTTTTTGGAGACATGGTCTCATTATATAGTTCAAGCTGGTCTTGAATTCGAGGTAATTATGTTCCACAATGCCCAATTAAATCTTATAAAATGCATGTTTATTTTCTATTACTAAATACAAAGGAGGGTAGCAACTTTAAAGCTTTCCCTACCTCCAATTTTAAGTAAATAATCTTTTAGTTAAAGTAAGAATGTGGTATCTTACTCTATATATCAGGCCAATAAACTCTGACCAGTAAGTGCTCAGCTCTGCATATTCATTAGAGATGCCTTGCCTATTTTCACCTTGTTGTCACATAGTAGTGGTCAAATTATGTAGCTACAAGTAACAGAGACTATGATCTACAAAATCTAAAAATATTTATTATCTGGACCTTTACAAAAACAAAAATAAAAAAACTAAGGATTCCTACTCTAGACCTTTTAAGGTATTATAGTCAACATTTCTACATCAGTCCTAATTTAAATCATCTTAGTTTTGTCCAATTTATCATTTGACATATACAGTTAAAGTGCCCTTTATTTGAGTACTATTAAATTACACTTAGCTTTTGTTGCTGTGTTCACTGAGGCTTCTCATGTACAAGCCATTACATGAAAAAAAGCTGTGAAGGTTAGCTTTAGATTAGCAAAGACTACTCCAAGAAGATCTGCTTGCTGTTTAATTTTTCTTATTACTGCAAAAATTACCATTTCGGAGTCACTGTGAGAGGCCTGACCCAGGCTGGATACAGGCCCTAGCTCAGAGTGAGAAGCTTGGTCAAGGGAGAGAAGGGGCTCAATAATGTCATCGTAATCATCTTCCTCTGTATCCCCCTCCCCATCGGCAAAAGTACCTCTAGTCAAGAAATCGGAGCGCGTCCGCGCCATTCGAGCTTTCTTTTTATGGGCCGGTCTGGCAACCTGCTTGACCAAATGATAAAACAAATAACACAACAATGTTTTGTTTTTGTAATTTGGAAGAAGATGCCAATGAAAGAGGGCTCATGAATGTCTGGAAACTTCCCTCCACCCCACCATACCCTGTCTATTAGCAGAAGTAACGGTGATGACCAAAGAGAATCCATACAAATTACTGTGAACAACAGATAACAATGGAATCTAAATCTACACTGTTCTCCGTAGTGAACTAAGTCATCCTTCACTGCCACAGGTCTCACAAAGTCACCTGAACAACTGTTCCTTTTTTTTTTTTTTTTCCTTTGCCCTAGTGACTTTTTTCTTTTATATAATTTGTATTTTTAGGCACCATTCCTTGCCTAGTACATACCTTCCTGATTATAAAAGGGGAGGCTTAGTCTATAACTTCTTTCTCTAAAATCACCTGGAAATAAATGAGTAGAGACGGTGTTCTACCTACAAGAATAGTTAACTTCCAAAATAATGTACAACTAAACTAATTAAAAGATAAACAGGATCCCAATACTTACCTCTCGTTGGCCCGGCCCTGCTAACTTAGATTTCCAAGTTGGTACATCTTGTTTATGAACTTGAGGATTTCCACTATGTACACTTTAAATAAAATAAATAAGATTACATCTCAGTTTTCAGCAGATATTCCATTGAAGTAGTCCTAAAGCATAGTAAGAATTTTACTTGTCTTTGTTTTTTGAGACAGTGTCTCTTTATGTAACTCTGGCTATCCTGGAAATTACCAAGCAGAGCAGGCTTGCCTTGGGCTCACAGAAATCTGCCTGCCTCTGCCTACTGAGTGTTCGAATTAAAGGCATGTGCCACCACACCAAGCTACAAATTATAATTTAACAAGACAAGTCAAAGAAGCCTAGAAAATTCTATAAATAATTCCAGATCTTAGTCAATTCCAAAATTAGATTTATTATATTCATCCTCATAGTCTCTGTGTGTATTTATGTATGCAGGTATGTGTACATGCATGTATATAGGCAGTTGCTCATGTCTGTGTTATCCTGTGGAAGCCAGAGGACAGCATTGGATGTCCTGCTGTGTGCCTTGTCATTATCAGACAAGATCTCTCACTAAACCTGAAGCTTATGGGGTTTTTTGGCTACACTAACTGGCCGGCAATCTCCAATAATGTTCATGTCTCCTGGTCTCAATGTTTTTGGCCCCCAGAACTAGAGTTACAGATGTGTGCAGCCACACTCAACTTTAATGTGGATGCTGGAGATCCAAACTCATGTCTTCAAGCTTGTGCAGTAAGCATTCTTATCCACTGACCCACTTCCAAGTCCTCAGATTTTATATTCTGACACAATCAATACTATAATCAAGAATCTGCACTCATGATGAACTCCTATAGGTTCCTTGATAATCACTAGACACATTAGATTATGGTGAGATACATTTAATAAATATAGCAGCAAAATTAGTTAAGGACCAAAGTGAATTCAATAATAAAATAAAGATTCTAAATCCCTCACATCTTTAGGACACTTGTTTTAAACAGGCTTTTTATATAATCATTTTATATATGATAGTAATAAGGATCTTGTTTTATTTTGGGGTTCTTATTAGTTTAAAAAAAAAAAAAAAACACTTCCCGAACTCTTCTTCTAAGTTTTCATCCACTATTTTAACTTTAAAACTTGAGGTAATGTAGAATAATACTAACAATAGCAGGACATGAATAGTTATTAAGCAAAATGATGTATTCTACAAACAATACACATAGTATTGAGTTGTAAATATCTAATTTTATTTGAAAACTTCAGGAACAGGACTGCTTTATTATTAAATTTTATGTAGAATAAAAAGTGGAATAGTACCTAGATTTTCATGGCACTAATTATTTTGATTAATTTGGTATTATGAGTTTTAAAATTCATCCTTAGATTACACAGTTATTGGGAATCATGACTTAATTACTAGCAACAGACTAGTTCAAAACAGACAACTTACAACACTAGTTGCTTTTCCATTAGAAATATTTTTACTTTCACAAGGGGTTGTAAGAAGCTATCTTGGACTGAGATGACTCAGTGAGTACTAACTGTGAAAGTCTGATGCTTGATAAGCTTGTATGCTGCTCCAGGTTTGATCCCACGCATTGGAATTAAAAAAACAAAATAATGCACAAAAAACCCTCTACACTAGAAAACAGCTCCTCATGACTGTCATGAGTTAAAATGCTTTTCTTGTGATTATAATCACTTAAAGGAAACAACTAAATTATAAAAACAAAAAAAATTCCCACTAAAAATAGATGCCTAAAGCAGTTTGACTCTTAGAAACATAAACTAGATCTGAGCTTAGAGGCATGCAGATCTCTTTGAGTTCAAGATCAGGCTGGTCTATATAGTGAGTTAAAAGGCCAGTGTAGGCTACATAGTAAGATACTGTCTCAAAAATACAAAACAAAACAAAAAACTTATAAAGTAGAAAGTAGTTGTCAGCAACCGGGAAGAGAAAAAGAGCTGTTTAGTGAGTGAGTTTCAGTACTACAAGAGCTGTTGTATAGCAACTTATATACAACTAATATTACTATAACACACACTTAAATTTTATGATAAAAGACATTAATAAAGACCACAAATAGGCCAGTATCTGTGTCAAAACATAGTTAAGTTCAGAAAAGTCTCAAAATAACCAGTTTGAATCATGCCATTTCATAGCTCTACAACAACCAGTACATGCTTAATGCCAGGAACACTGACAAGCAACATATTACTCTTTTCAAATGGTTTTTCTATTAATGAGGAATAATATAAAAAAAAAGTCCTATCTTTCAAAGATTCCTAGGATATAACTACTAATACTTAACACTGCGAAA
Organism: Sigmodon hispidus; assembly: GCA_004025045.1. NCBI lineage: Eukaryota > Metazoa > Chordata > Mammalia > Rodentia > Cricetidae > Sigmodon > Sigmodon hispidus. The sequence continues at coordinate 79,273 of PVIH01001439.1, forward strand.
AATCACAGATTAGAGCAGCATGCTTATAGACAAGAGTGGAACACAAAAGCACTTTAACAAACTACTCTAAGAAACTTCCTACTTAACACAAAGTAGAAATTTCACTTACAGTGGAATAGTCACATTGTCTTTTGGTGTGAAGAAAATGGCTCTTGAGCTTCCCTCTTTGGAAGGGTCATCAGATCTGTGGCCATAAGAATGTGGTGACCTAAAGTGTTCTCTTTCTGTAATACGATTATTAGAGAGTTTACAGGCAACATTATGTTGGGTGCCTATTCTTTCTGTCTTGGATAACTCCTTGACAGTCCTAGATTGGCATGGGCTTTCTTTTCTTTCAAAGAACATGGTGACAGGTCGGTCTTTCGGAGGTAAATGAATGGAGGAACTATCTTTTGTGGCAAGAACTGCATCTCTTTTAGTGACTGCTGATGCGGGATCTAGTATCCCAGCTTCTTCCTTACTTGGAGTATTTTGGATGTGCAGAGAAGATGGCCTTTCCACTCTTTGTCTTGACTGATGAAAGGATGGTGCCTGTTCAATTGTCTTGAAGGCTTTCCGCTCCTTCTCTAAAATATCTGTCTGCTGGCGAATCTGTTCCATCATTTCTTTTTCATTCTGCTGCTGTAACTGTTTTTGCCTTTTCTCCTTTTCAGTATTCAGCTTTTCTAACTTCTTAAGAACAGTACTTGAAGCATCTGTATTCAGAGGAATCACTTCATCTCCTGACAACTGACACTTCCTGGACTCCCTGTTGCTATCTAGAGTAACAGCTGTACTCAAAGTAGTTTCTCTTTCCAGTAGTTTGTTTCTTTGGATACTTGTGTCTGGTTGGAAATTTGTTTTCAGAGGTTCTTGATGGGGAATATAAAAAAATGTAGGCAGACTACTTGAAACAAAAGAGTCTCTCAGCTGAATTTTGCAGGTGATAGGTTCGGAACAACAGACCAGCCTTTCCTTTGCAGTCCCATTCTTCAAAGGCTCTGAGTCCGAGGATGCTCCTTTTCCAGTCAACACAGAGCTAGTGTCACTTGAGGCACTGAGGGCATTGTCTTGTGAATGGAATTTTGGATTGGTAGATATATTGGGTGATGACTTTTTCAAATCTCCCTCATCTAAAATGAGGGACTCTGGTTTGCTTTTTTGGCTCTCCTCACAGGTCAGAACTTCTAAGCTTCCTTGTGAGCTCTCACTATCAGGTGTGCCCTGTGGAGACTGCAGGCCTTCAGGCATCAATTCTGTAGACCATCTACGTTCCTCTGAAGGAGACATACCACCAAGAGAACGAACTTTCAGCAATTCTAAACTAAATATAGCTTGTTCTAATTCTCTCATTCTCCGACTTTCTCTTTTGGCTCGACCTACTTTTTTCTGGTGGAGGTCCTCCAAGGACTTAGGTCTCTGTCTTACAATCACTTCTCCCTGCAAGTCTGCACCACTTTGACTTCTACCTCTTTCCTGTTGCTTGTCTGGAGATTCCTTTGAGAAATCCACTGAACTCTCACGGCTAATTCGATTACTTTCTATCACAGATTTACATTCCTCTATGGCTTTCACTCTGTTGTCAAAAGAACGATCCTCCCACTCAGAAGGGTCTGACCCCTGAATTTCCAGAGTTCCACATGCTTTGGTATGCACCAATCCATGCTCTACTTTTGTTTCTTTCCGTCTTTGCTCTTTTAAAGCTTTATATCTATATAAAAATAGACAAGGTGGGTTATAGATAGCTCTTGGTTATCAATGAAGAGAATTTACTGCAATTCTTTAATAGAAATACTTTTTTGAGGTGGAACCTTGCTTTTCTTAACTATGTTCAAAATTGGCTCAAGTAATCCTCCTGCCTCAGTCCCTTATTTAGCTAGGACTAGTATACACTATTGCAGTAATCTACATAGTTCTAAAACTAACTTGATTGTACTAGTTCAAATTGTCTTCTTCTCTATATGAATAGTTCCTAACTGGATAGCCTGGACAGAATGTTAACTAAACTAAAATCTATTAGCAGTGTTGCTTTAATACAGTACCACAGAGATCAATGTTCTCAAGGTAAAAAAAGAAGTTGACTATTTCCAAATTTATGAGATTTAACCCAATGTACAAGTTTTTTCTTAGCAGTTACAACCATAGGTCATGAAAGTTTCTAACCTGATTTAATTCAATGAACATTTATTTAGCTTCTACCTTAGGCCATACAATGTAGGTTAGAAATGGTGGAAATTTATCACAGTTTAGTGATAAAAACATAACTAATAATAAAAGTATTAAAATAAAGATTTAAATAAAGGGCCTATAAAAAAAAAAGGAAGAACCAACTGCTTTATTAATATAGATTACCTTTGTCTTGCTCTGAATCCTCTATATGTTGATTGTAAAAGGATAATTTGGTTCCTTTGTTCTTTGTACTTCTTACTTTGCCTGTAGCTCCTCCATCTTGCCTGTATACAGGTAGCAGCCTTGTGTCTGCACCTATAGAGTTCCCTCCATCTCTGCTGGATAATGACGGCTGCAGCTCGTAACTCCAAGAATCGCTGTCTCTCTAAGTGAGCACGCCAGGAAGCTTGGAGAAGGGAAGCTGCACTAGCCATAATGAAAGCATCTTTCTCCACAGCCATATTTCTGACCTGTTTCTGATTTAAATAATTCCTCCAGAAACGCTAAGGGAAAAGAAAAAATGGCTGTCATCTCATTTCAGAGAAAAAGTTAAAAAAAAAAAAAAGCTAAATTTCTAGGTCATTAGCACTTTAAGTACATAACCAACTAAACTGGTTAAATAATAATAATAATAGTAATAATAATTAGCTCTTTCTATGCTAATAATGCCACTGAATTGTGTTGATGCTCTGGTGGGTCCAGATTTGGTCTTACTTGTAACCTGCTGCTGTGCCCACAGAAATGGAAATTAGTACTGCTGGTAAAGATCACCTTTCTAAGACCATAATGCCTTAACAAATGGGATCCACAAAGTTGCTAAAGCCTTAAGAAAGTATCATGCCCATCTTTGTAGACTTACATCCAACTAATGACCCTACGTGTATCAAGTTGAAGGAGGCCCTCTATGCTAAGCACTAAATCAATGTTATTAAAGTTGATGACAACAAGAAACTAGGATGACAGGCCTCTGCAAAAATTTATCAAGAGGAAAACAATTCCATAAATTAGTGGCTGATGATTAAGCAAAACAACCTCAGGTAAGAGTATTATCCAAAAAATACTTCGAATGTAAGCTAAAAAGTAAAAATCTGGCTCTTCAGAAAGGAAATAAAAAACTTTTTTGCCTATCAAAAATCGCTATTTTAAGTTAGAGGCCAGCATGATCTTTAGAATGAGTTTCAGGATGGGCTCCAAAGCGAGCGAGTGAGAGAGAGAGAAACCTGTTTTGAAAAACCATTCCCCATAGCTATTTTAAATAAAATAACCTAGTTGAAGTTAATTACACAATTTAAATTTTTAGATGTTTTCATGCTTTACAAATTAATTAGTAAGTCCTACTTTCTTTCTTATTTATTTGTTTGTTTATTTATGGCAGGGTCTCTCTACTGTAGTGCCAGACTGTCCTGGAATTCTATGTAGACAAACTGTCAGGCTGGCCTCAAACTTCTAGGGTGTTGCTTGCTGTTACATTCAATTACATGCAAGGTAATCTGTTGGATGGTTCTGGTTACTAAATGGAGGCCAAAGTCATTCTCACATAAAGAATTTTTTTTTTCATCCCACCTGGATAATAACAGATGCCTGTCTCATATGGAGAAACTGCTGCCTACAGAGCAAGACCCTAAACCACTGCTGCAACAGTATGATTCTACGAAGCACTTCCTGATGCAGCAGATCTTGTAAGTGCTGTCGTTCATGCTCCTTTAGGAAAACCTATGAGAAGAAAGAAAGACAAGGGATAAAAGCTTAAGAAGATATGAAAACTATTCATGAATTATTGTTTCTGGGGTAAGCCTCTCTTTTAGAAAAGAAAATGGATAATGGCAGACATGCAGCAAATAAAATACTGATACATAGTTCTATCACCTGGACTAAAGGAATCATTCTCAAACTGAAAAGAAGATGCTAGCAAATGAGAGAGAAAATGGAAATATGAGAAAATATACCAAGTTTCCATTGTAAAACACTCGATACATTACTGCCTCTCATCTGGGAAAATCATTGCTGTAAAAGATCAGTATATCAGTAGTTTAATATGTCACAATCTTTTAAAATTTTGCAATTGGGGAAAAACTGAAGACCACAGATCTTAAAACATGAGTATAGCCTCAAGGAACCAACAATAAAGTTGACTGTAGACAAGCTAAGTTGATCAGTAATGTTCTAGTTCTAATTATAACTTCAGATGTAATTCTCTAAATATTTGAGAGTTAATCAGAACTTGAAGACTTCTGATTAATACTGATTAAAACATTTTATTTTCAGTTGTATCTATGAGGGTAGGACAGGTAATCATTGTAGAAGTCAGTTCTCTTCTACCTACTATATGCGTTCTGAGATTAAACTCAGGTCATGAGGCATGACAACAAGCACCGTTACTGCTAAACCACTAAACAAACAAACAAAAAGGCCTTAGGGTCAGTTAGGAGGGTTCACTGGGTAAAAGTGGTTGGCCTGTAAGAACCTGAGTTTCGTCTTATGAATCTAAGAAAAAAGGAGAACCAATTCCTGAAAATTGTCTCACATGGATATGTTAGCATTCACGCATTACTAATACACAAATACAAAATAAACAACAATAATAATGATAATAAATCAAATTTATGAGCCAACAAGAAAGCATAGTGGATAAAGGTACTTGCTGACAAGCCTGACAACCTGAGTTTCATCCCTGGGACCAACACATAAAGAGAGAGAACCAAGTCCACATGCTTCCTCTGACCTCCACATTTATGTCTTGATACATCTATGCTCATATACATACATACGCACACAAATAAATAAAATGTATAAATTTAAAACCATCTAACTTAATCAATTTCCTTCTATTACTTGATACATACTATCTTTTCATAAAACTAATGACAAGTTATTATTATTAAAATATAAAATGCACTCAATTTGACTAGGACTCTATATACTTACCATTGTTTTTCCAACTTGATAATTATCAGGATTAATATTTACTTTCCTGAAGAAATCTTGAATGTTAAATTTAGATGGGATAATATTTCGGGGAAGAAGAACATGAAAATGACTCACAAAATCCTAAAAAGTTAAAAAAAAAAAAAAGGTATCAAATCACAAATGAACTAGATAAATATTATATCTTAAAATATCTTTTATTAATCAGTTTGTCAGTCTTTCAATGAATAAAAAGAAGATTTCATTTAAAACAAGGCAATGGAAAAGATAAGCATACACTACAGGAAGGCAGTGACCACATAAGTGAAGGTACTTATTCTTTTAAAAAGCAGAAGGCAGCAAACTGGCAGGGGTAGAAAAGTGGGAAGAAGGACTGGATATGAAGGTAACTAGAATTTATAATATAAATGTGTGAAGTTGTCATAGAACAAAACTTATTAATAAAAAGGTAGGATAAAACAAAAGAAAATGTTTGTTACTTTAAAATATAAATAGGAGGCATAGGAGAGATGGTTCAGAAATTAAGAGACTGGATACTCTTCCAAGGGCCTCGGTTAGATTCCAAGTGTCCACATGCTTGCTAACAATCATCTGTAATTCATTTAGGGGTACAACACCTGCTTACTGCCTCCATTATACTCACATGATACACACATAATACATGCAGGCAAAACACCCATAAATATAAGATTAAAATAATCTTTTAAAAATATAGTTTTAAAAACATAGTAAAAGAAAAGATACTGAGTCTGAAACATCACCATGTTATCAAATGAAAACTGAATTAAAGAAGGATAGAAGTTAGTTATTCTTTTTGAGAAAGCCATACTAAAGAGCAAAGAAAAGTCACTTAGCAAGAACCTCAAATTGAGCGAGCAGAGGAAAAAAAGACAGCATCTGTTGGAACATATGACTTAGAATCAAACTTTCTCTTTCCATACAATAAAAGCTGCTCAATTTCCTAAAGGTTCCAATATAATTTTTAAACACATAGCAGTATAACTGATAATGATTGCTGAATAACATTCTAGAAGCTTCCTAGCTAAGAAGTCTTTTTAAGAACATGTAAGAGAAAAACCAAATGGAATTTTTTCATTTGGCAAAATCATTCTGACTGAATTATTTCAATTACTTAAAAAAAAAAAAAACAGTGTGAATAACCACTAAATTATGGTCACATTTAATATTAGCAAACATTCTGATCAAATGAGAATAGACAAGTAAGCACAGCCAAGTATTATATCACAGCATATGCTCAAGAAGACATCTGTCTTTCCAAAAAATAAGTACTCTCTTAACGTTTTTCAACTATTTGAAAATGGTAAAATTAAAGATGAACCAGGCATGGTAGCTTTGTCTTTAATCCCAGCACTCAGAAGGCAGAAGCTGGTGGATCTCTGAGAGTCTGGTCTATAAAACAAGTTTCAGAACAGCCAGGGCTGTCACACAGAGAAACCCTCTCTTGAAAAACAAAACAAAACAAAGGTAGTAAATGAGTCCCAAAGATATATAATAAGCAAGATATGTAGGAACAATTGATATAAATATACACGTGTATACATGCATATTTAGATATATTATATAAGTATATAACCTGAAAAGAATATTTGGAGCTATATCCTGATTGGCGAATTCGAACTGTTTCCAGCATTCCAGTGTACCGAAGCTGTCTCAGTACCAAGGCATCACTGAATCTTAAGGGCAGCTAAAACAAAGAAAAAGGTTAGTAGATCTCCAAATTTGGATTTTTATCAAAAGTACAGCAGACTTTTGAGTATCCAATGACTTACAAATATATTTTACACATTATATTTTGACAAGCTCTAATTATGGGCAGTGCAATAGAAAAAGGTAAAGGTGATAATTTCTAATTATTAAAAAATGTTAAGTTTTAAAAAGACATGAACTATATTAAAACAGAAGAGATGAACCAGCCTTTAGAGTAATAAAATTTTCAGAAAAAAATTTTAATGACATTTGAAAGGGTATTAATAATTGCCTCTCAGATTCTATTATGTGTTGAATCAAATCCACAATACTTTACAGATAGGTAATGTAGAAATTAAAAGACTACCTATAATAATATTTAGGACATATAATTTTTGTACAAAAGAATGCATAATCCCTCTCTATTCCCTTTTAAAGAATTCAAACTTTGTTTTGAAGTAACCTAAGTGATATGGTGTCATACAGAGAATACTTTTACCTTTTCTGCATTTGAGCGAATACATTTAACAAAATATGGTTCTGCTTGACCAAGTGTCTCCATCAGCTTGCTTAAAGAGGCCTGCAACAAAAGTAGTGTCATTACTATGCCTTTACTTAACAGTTGACAAGTGACTTATGAATAGAAACAAGTATGGCAAACTACGCATAAGGGAAAAAAACTTTCTACACATGAAAAAGGAACTGTGTACATTCCCATTCTGGTTAAATCAAACATTTTGATGTCCTGGCAATAAGCCTGCAGATGCATTTCAGAATACTCTAAATAGAGAATACTTTTCACTATTCTTCACATTTCATTAAGTACCTTTATTCAAACACACAGTTTAGGTAGTTTTGCCCCCCCCCCCTTTTTTTTTTCTTTTCCCTGTTGTTTTGAGATAGGGCTTTGCTTGATATTTGTTTATTATGTTTACACTGTAGAGAACACCAAATTTTATTATTGTGATTCACTAAGTGGTTTCTGGGAGATGAACTCCAGACCTCTGGAAGGTCAGTCAGTGCTCTTAATCACTGAGCCATTTCTCCAGACCAGAGCCTTGATAGCTGTTCAAGGTTGGCCTATAACAAGCTCAGGACGACCTTAACTTGTGATGTTCCTATGTCAGCCTTCTAAGTGCCGGGATTGGACCAATATATGCCTGCCCCAATATTCTTTCATGCTGACCAGCTTTTGAAATCACTCAGAAAAGAAACACTACCTTAAATTAATCTTAGTGTTTGCGGAATATGTAGTTATGTTCTCTCTTCCACACTTGGTTTTATATATATATCCCAATTAGTCTGGCTAGAGGTGAATCAGTTTTTGTTTTGCTCAAAGAACAAGAGGTTTTATTTTATTTAATCTCCTCTAATAGTCTTCAGGTTTTCTTTTTAAGAATTTTTGTTTTAAGATTTATTGTATTTTTAGTTATGTGTGTGTCTGTGTGTGAACAAGTACTAGAGTGTTGTACCCTACAAAGGCAGGAAGCATTAGATCCCCTGTAGGTGAAGAGGTGGTTGTGAGGCACCTTCTGTGGGTCTGGAACCCCATCTTGAATCCTCTGCAAGCATATTTGCATTTGCATTGCTAAGCCATCTCTCCAGACTCTCTTCTGTTCATAGCTACACAGACTTCCATTTATCTTTGTTTTTTCCTTCTTTCTTTGGGTTTAATGTACTCTTCACTTTCAATTTTATTAAAGGAAAAACCTTTGATTCTAGGACATAAAGCCTAACTCCTTTTCTAATAAAAGAACTCAATTCTATGGCTTCATAGGCATATGAATCGCATTACATCAATGATATTGCATCTCACTTTTATCCTTCAACAACGATCTGAAAAAAAACAGATTTTACTTAGCATGAGTAGAATACAAAATAACCTGAAACTGGGCGCTAATACTCGGAGGTTTCTTCTTTTTGTGCAGATGAAGAAGGGATTTGGTAATTCGATCCTGTAGAGTCAGTCTTGTCAAATGCTTCAAAGAATTTACCTCCAGCAAGTGCTAAAGAGAAGGGGAAAACATTTATATATATATATATATATTACATATTTATATACATTTATTCACATATTAATAAAATATCAGTCGTTTTCATTACTTCCAATTGTGAGAAATGTTTTTTAAAGATTTATTAATTTTACATATGAGTACTCTGATGTATGACTTTATGTTAGAAGAGGGTGTAGTAGTAAAATGAGACTGGCAAAAGCAACCAGGAGCGAGGCTGAGGAAGTTGCAAGACAGCTGGGTGAGAATTGACTGTGGTGCTTCCTCTCTGATATTTCAGCCTTCCCCGATATTTGGCTATGAGTCTCATTCGTACTACTATAAGAGGGTATCATGTCTCATTATGGATAGTTGTAAGCCACCATGTGGTTGCTGGGAATTGAATTCAAGACCTCTGAAAGAGCAGCCATCTCTCCAGCTCCTATATGAAATGCTTTATTCTATCAAAGGTGGTTAGTTAGTCTGACAAAACTTTTCTTCTATGTCAATCAGCCAATCATATCAGAGTGTGAACTCAGTGCCCATCAATGGGATGAGACACCACTTACATGAGGGAGAAAAGATAAAGCCATTTTGGAAAAGTATTTACCAGCTAGGTTTGAGTTCTGGCATACCCTTTTGGCAAAAAGAACAATTACCTTCAAGATTTACTGTTGTGGAGTATTGTATTATTTTAACTACATAAAGATGTGTTACATTTGTTTTTGTTGTGGAACATCACTTTACCTATGTAAAGGTGTGTTACATTTGTTTATGCTACATTTGTTTAATTATGTAAAGATGTGTTGTATTTGTTTCACCTTGCCTGCCTAAGGCACCTGATTGGTCTAATAAAGAGCTTAACAGCCGAAGGAGGGTGAGGCAGAGCAGCTAAGGGGGCGCACCTGGCACTGTGCTATATGTGGGATGCCTCTGTGGAGCCTGACCTCCTGCAGATGCCCAGCTTCCCGCCAGAGTACGGCTTCTCGGAGCGCAAGGAGCACGTAATGGTAGCCACGAAACAAGAGATGAACGATGCCCAGCTGCCCATTACCTCCTCCGCCTGATGAAGTGCAAGCCTGACAGTTTCCCCAACTTCCTGGCCTGCAAGCATGAGCGGCATGACTGGGATTACTGTGAGCACCTGGACTATGTGAAGCGAATGAAGGAGTTTGAACGTGAGCGGTGACTGCTCCAGAGGAAGAAGAGGAGGGAAGAGAACGGATAGCCCGTGGCCAGGGAGAAGGAGAGGTGGGCCCTGAGGTGGCCCTCTAGGGGTCACCCACCCATCTGTGAACCTATCAATAAAAGCTTTGAATCATCTGCCTCAAAAAAAAAAAAAGCTTAACAGCCAACAGCTAAGCAGAAAAAAAAAACTAGGTGAGACTGACTGGGAGAGAGACTAGAAGAAAGAATCTAGGCTTAGGGGAGGAAGGAGAAGAAAGGAAGGAACAAGGGTGATATCCAGAGCAAAAAGCCACACAGATGTTGCTAGCCAGACAGCCATGAGAAGCAGGGAAAGTAAGATATGCAAAAAGGAAAGAAAAAAATCCTGAAGGCAAAAGGTAGATGAAGAGTAACAGGTTAATTTAAGTAAAATAAGCTAGCCAGAAAGAGTTAAGCGAAAGCCTTGCATTCAAAACTAATAATAAGTCTCCATATCGATTTTTGGGAGCTAGTTGGTGGCCCAAAAGAAAAAGCCTGGTCAATTCTTCCAAAAGCAATCTACAGATCCAGAGCACTGCCCATCAAAATCCCAACACAATATTTTATGGACCTTGAAGAATAATACCCAATTTCATTTGGAATAACAGGAAAACCATGATTGTCAAAACAATTTTGCTCAACAAAAGAACCAGAGGAGGCATCACCATTCCCGACTTCAAGTTATACTATAGAGCTACAGTATTAAAAACAGGGTGGTACTGGCATAAAAACAGACGTGTGGATCAATGGAATCGAACTGAGGATCCGAGCATTAACCCAAAAACCTATGAACACCTGATATTCAACAAAGAGGCTCAAAATATCCAATGGAAAAAAGATAGTGTCTTTAGCAAATGTTGTTGGCACAGCTGGATGGTAGTGTGTAGAAAAATGCAAATAGATCCGAGCCTGTCACCCTGCACAAACCTCAAATCAAAGTGGATCAAAGACCTTAACATAAACCCAGCCACTCTGAACTTGATAGAAAAAAAAGTGGGAAATTCCCTCCAACTAATTGGTACAGGCGACCACTTCCTAAATATAACACCAGTGGCACAGACACTAAGAACAACAATCAATAAATGGGATCTCCTGAAACTGAGAAGCTTCTATAAAGCCAAGGACAGTGTCAATAGGACAAAATGACAGTCTACAAAATGGGAAAAGATTTTCACCAACCCTACAAGTGATAGAGGACTGATCTCTAAAATATATAAAGAACTCAAGAAAGTAGAGCCCAAAACCTTGAATAATCCAATCAAAAAATGGGGTTCAAAACTAAAAAGGGAATTCTCAGCAGAATTACGAATGGCTGAAAGGCACTTCAAAAAGTGCTCAACTTCTTTACCCATCAGAGAAATGCAAATCAAAACAACTTTGAGATATCACCTGACACCTGTCAGATTGGCTAAGATAAAAGACACTGATGACAGCCTATGCTGGAGAGGATGCGGAGCAAGGGGAACACTCCTCCATTGTTGGTGGGAGTGTAAACTTGTTCAGCCACTCTGGAATGCAGTATGACGGTTTCTCAGAAAACTGAAAATTAATCACCCCAAGGATCCAGCAATACCACTTCTGGGTATATACTCTAAAAGAGCACATTTGCACTCCAAAGGCATTAATTAGCTCAACTATGTTCATAGCAGCATTATTCGTAATAGCAAGAACCTGGAAACAACCTAGATGCCCCTCAACTGAACACTGGATTAACAAACTGTGGTACATCTACACAATGGAGTACTACTCAGCAGTAAGAAAAAAATGATATCCTAAAATTTGCAGGCAAATGAATGGATTTGGAGAATATTCTCCTGAGCAAGGTCTCACAAACCCAGAAAGATAAGCAGGCGATGTACTCACTCATTAATGGACTCTAAACAAAAAAAAAAGCAAAGCATGTCCAAGCTGCAAACCACAACCACTGAACAGCTTGCAATCTAAAATGCCTTGAACTGGCACCTTGGATCCCACTCCCTCTAGAGGAATACCTGACTCAGTCTTGATTTTGAGGTGAGGAAACTGGATCTGCCAGGAGTGGATGCTGAACTAAGCCATATTGGGACATTGGGACCTTGGGACCTCCTGCTCTTGCTGGGGAGGAGATGGGGAAATGTGGAGAAGAGAGAGTGACTGGAGGGGGTGGGACAGAGAAGGGACCTTGAACAAGGATATACACGGACAGAAAATGTGACTTTATTCATAATAATAATAAAGACAAAAGACAAAGAAAAAGCCTGGTATATTTTACTTTCACTTTGCTCATGTGTCCCTTTGTGCAATACTAATTTCCAATACTATGTATACAAACATTTCATGTATGAATAAGATTAAATAAAAAATGTGAATTAATAACCATTCACAAGCTACTGTATCTAGAATTCTGAAAGTGGGTTAAGCTTGCCAATCAAGTACGGCACGAAACTAGAAAGGTATAACTAAAGCAGAGGCTCTGGCTACTAGTTCTATTCTTTTGGCAAAATGCACACAAAGGCACGTTCAGGTTTCTCTACTTCCAGTCCCCAGGCACTAGAGTTTTCTGAGTGTTCAGGAGTAGAGTCCAGGGTATCTGCATTTTCATAATTACTGTTGAGTAAATGCAGTTTATCTTTGTGAGCCCCTCATTATACAATAGGTGGCAGTACTCATGGGCAGTTAGGTGCACTGACAGTATCCTTCTGACTGGTTATAACTGGGTCTCACTCTGCAGTGATGCTTTGCTACTCTAGATCTTTAGGGCTTTAAATGAACATGTGTCTAAATAGCTACATCCTTTTTATTTAAAAACATCTCCAGTAATTACTTTTTTATATACTCAATTTACGAATTTTACAAATAACAAGTCAATTCTCTCCGACTGAAGCATTACATATAATGTGAATAAATTCAATGAAACTTCAGCAGTAAAGAAGAAATAATAGATACAACTTTCCCTGGCATATATTAAACATTGTTAAAATCACTCTAGTAGTTTTAAGGTTGTTATTGTAAGCACCCCTGTTGTTCTTCATATAAGTAAGTATTGGCATTCAGCAATGGGGCAATCTGACTCCTTGGTTAGAAGCTGCTGGACTATCCTTTGATGCCCTGGCAGCCTTATGCAAAAGAACAAACAGTGCCATTACAGCTCTGTTTGAACACTGCTATGGCAAAGTCAGATAGTAATTGGAGGTGACTATTCCAGCTCCTGAAGGCATAGCCCAGCTAGGGCTGTTTCAAAAACTTGTACCAGAGACTATTTACTACAGTAAATTTGAATGAACAGTAGAAGAAGACCCTGCATCATTTAAACCTAATCCAGAGAGGGAGCAATTGCCCTAGAGGCATAGCAGTAAAATTGTTCTGACTGGTACAGAAGATAGAAAGTGTACTGCACACACAAACCTTCTTTGAGTGGTATGCTGTGATTGGTACATAAAGTGTACCTTGGTTGGCCCAACATCCCTTCTCTTATTGTAGAAAAGCTGCCAAGATGCTAAGAAACAATCTAATGCTGCCTCAACTAATGCTGAAATGCTAAGCCCAATTAAATCCATTTTTCAAGTGTTCTTTCCTTTTGTACTCTTAGTAGTGTGGGCTAAGCTGTTATAATAAGAAGGATCAACAGAGAGAAGTATAGTGACAGCATCTACCTCATGTCCAATAGCAAAAGTAGCAAGGCAGCTGATTGTTTAATGGCTGAACAAATGGAGGTTAGCAGGCCAAGCAGATAGAGATTACTGTATCACCAAAGAAGCCACTTGTACACTTTGAGAGGACAGACAGGACAGGAATGGGGCAACAAAAATAGGACAGAAAGCTAACGCTGAAGGATAAATGGCTGTAAGGAGTCAAAGAAAGACCCTGACTACTGGAAGAGATTCAGAGAGATGTCAAACCTTTAGGGCTAAGGGTCCCAGATAACCTAGACTTTAGCTGTAACACGGGCCTCTGCCTATGCCAACATATATTCTGATTTGTTAGACCCTATGCAGGGGGACTAACATTTGTAGACCCCAATACCTAAAGCTTGGATGAGAACTGCAACACTAAAAAGTAACACCTGCTGCTGCTCTAATCTGCCTACCACCACTCACTGCTATCAAATGCTGAAAAGATACATAAGCAGCCAAGACCAGCACTTGGAGAGACTCCTTGCCTACCCACAATATGTGTTTGACTAGAGCAGAAGGACCCATCAGCTGGTAACATTTCTACCCTGTTAGGACACACACACAAAAAAAAAGGTATCATGAAAAATGGGATTTCATTAGACATAAAGTCTTTTGGCATCCTGATCTTCAATTTCAAAGTCTCCAGAATTATCAGCAACAAATTTCTGTTTATAAACCAACAGGTCCATGATATTTTAATATAGCAGTCCAAAGAGACTAAGGTAATTCTTGTGTTTTTTTTTTTTTTTTTAAACTTTATTTATTTATTTATTTGCCTTGGTGTTTGCCTGGAACTGGAACTACAGACAGTTGTTAGCTGCCATGTGGGTGCTGGGAATCGAACCCGGGTCCTCTGGAAGAGCAGACAGTGCTCTTAACCGCTGAGCCATCTCTCCAGCCCCAATTCTTGTGTTTTTAAGGATGATTCAAATGGGACATAAAAGTTTTGATCCAGAGTAACTATAAAAATTTACCGGGGGAGCAACTGTTGTATGAACTTGGTCTGTGGCGGCTTTTGTCTTTTAAAGAAATGAATTAGACGTTTATATTATTTTATATTGTTTGGCCCATATCTTAAGCACATTACTAGCTAGCTCTTTTATCTTAAATCAACCCATTTTTATTACTCTTTCCACCACGTGGCCCATAGCCACGTGGCTCACTTAGATTCCTACATGCTTCTTCTTCGGGAGACAGAGACTGACTAACTCCACCCTCCTTCTGCTTGTCTCTTCCTCTGATACTCCACCCACTTCTATGGTGTTTTACATAGGCCAAATCAGTTACTTTATTTACAACATACAAAAACATTCCCACCACAAGCAACACAATAAAAATCATTTTCAGGGTGAAAAATAAGAGAAAAGAAGAATATCAAAACAGAAATATACAATAGGACATGTGGTGGTCTCAATGGTAATGCCTCCATAGGCTCATGTTTGAATGCCTGGTCACCGGTTGGTGGAATTGTTTCTGAAGGACTCAGAAGTATAGCTAAGTTGGAGAAGGTATATCACTGGGGCTGGGTTTTGAGGTTTAAAAAGCCTCATTCTCAGGTAGCTCTGTCTGCATCATGGTTGTAGATCAAGATGTCAGTTGTCAGCACTCCAGCACCATCCCTGCCTGCCTGCTGAAATGCTCTATGCATGATGGTCATGGACCCTACCCCTCTGAAAAGTATAATCCCCAAATAAAATTTTTCTTCTATATATTGCCCTAGTCGCAGTGTCTTATCATATCAACAGAAAAGTCACTAAGACAGGGTAATGCAAAATCATTACAAGAATATAGCTCTAAAGAATAATTTAAGAAAGAACATTAAAGTAGAAGTAACAATTTTGAGTAATGGGATAAAATAAAGCCTAAAAGGAACCCCTCCCCAAAAGCATTGTTATTACAGTTATTATCTTGTAGATAGGTTAAACTGAAATCCATTCAAGTAGTCCCATTTCAGGTGGACACTTCTCTGAATCAAACTAGCTTGTTATCTACAAGAAGCGCATGTCATCTCAGATCTGGATGTGCACAAACTAAATGCTAAGTGTGACACAATCCAAGTGTTTGGAAAGAACTCTTAAAATGACAGAGATCGCAGAAAATTCTCATTTACTCTGCACCTAACTTAGATATCTTCCCTTCTTGACTAATCAAGCATTTATAATTGACTACTACTCTCTACTTTTGTGAGCCCAATTTTAGGATTCCACATGTGAGATATTGTATAATATGACTTCAACTGGATTTTTTCACTAAGCATACATAACTAATCATCTTCAAGTTCATTCATATGGTTACAAATCACAGAATTTCCTTTTGAAGATTAAGTAGAATTCTACTTTGGCTATAAACTATGCTTCCTTTATCCTATCCCTCATTTCACTGAGTAGGCACTTAGGTTATTTCTGTAATTTGGTATCTTGCCTATTTTAAACACTGAACATTATAATTCTGACCTCACCTCTTGTGGACATGTATGCAGAAGAACTACAGAATTATATGCTAAATGTTTTTACATTTAAAAAAGAAATATCCATACTATTCTCAATATCTGTACTTACAATTCCCACTTTGCTGTGTTCGCTAACCCCATTCCCACAAATGCTAGGGTTGAACTAAGAATCTCTTTCATGATGGGCAAGCACTCTACCACTGACCTATATCCCCAGTCCAACTTTCTTCATTTTCATAATAACTATTCTAACTAGAGGTATAAACTGATATCTAATTATGGATTTTATTTGCACTCCTCTGATGATCTTAAGCATTTGGAAAATATGATGGTCATTTGCAAGTCTCCTTTGGAGAAACATCTATCTGGGTCACTTTTAATTGGGTAACATTGTAGGAAAAAGGGGCAAGCCAAAGAAACCCACCCTGGCCCTGGAACCAGAGCCAGTGAAAGAAATACACCCTGGATCTGAAACCTAACCCAGTGAAAGAAACACTTTATCCCTAAACCCAGAACCTAAGAAACATAACCTTACCAGTGCCAAAGAAACAAACTTTGTCTCTAGAATCAGAACCAGTGAAAGAAATATATCCAGGCCCTAAAATTAGAGCCAAAAGGCTAAAAAGGACAGTGAAAGAAACAGTTTGGCGTTGAAATCAGAGCCATCCCTGCACCTGGCCAATAAAACCAACTAATCCTTGAGCAGAAAAATCTCCCTGAAGAAACTCAGGCCCTAAAAAGGCCTATATAAAAATTGCAGGCTCTGCTTTCCCACCCTGGCAGATGCAGTCACTCTCCTGGATTCCTCCTTCTCAAATAAACCTCTTTTCTCAAGAGTCTTGGGTGAAGATCATTTGCTGGTGCAGAGAAGACCCTTGCTGACAAGTCCCTTAGAGGACTAGGCAAAACAAACAGACAAAGGAACAAAAAACCCCATCTTCCTGAGATGTTCCCTTAGGGGGGCTGAGCAGAACAAAAGAACAGAAGAAACTTGCTGAGCCATCAGTGGAGCTCAGCTTCTTTCTACATCACTGTGCTTTAAGGGACACCTCTTCCCCTCAACCTGTAACAATCTTCTTCAGCTCCTGGGAGAAGTTGTTACTATTTTCTCTTCCTCTTTGCTCACCTCCCCCATCTGAAGGGGACATCAGGTTTTTTTCTGTTCAGTCCCTTAAGGATTATTATGTCCCATTAAAGGGTTGTGTCCCCCTTTATAATTTTCTGGTTTTTTTAATTTCTAATATTATATAGTGGATGTGCATGTGATGTGTGTATGTGCATGTTCATGTTGACAGGTACCCATGTGGCAGTCAGTAGACAGCCTTGGGTGCTGACCTTCAACTTTCACCTTATTTGAAACAGGTCCTTGTTCCACTAATATGTATGCCATAAAGTCCATGAGCTCCTGGGGAGTCTTCTGTTTCCACTTTCCATCTTGATGTGCAAACATTAGAAATATAGATTAATGCTACTTACTGTACTCAGTCTTATTATGTGGGTTCTTGGTATTTAAGTTCTGAGGCTCAGGCTTATGCAGCAAGTACTTTACTCAATGAGTCACCTTTAAAGTCTTTTTTTAAAATGGTGCTTAATGCTATTTTGATTACTATAGCTCTTTAAAACACACACAGCACAATATCATGCACCATTCTTTTTGGTAAAGATTGCTTTGACTATTTGAAAAATTTTGTGAATTTATGTCAAGATTTTTTTTCCATGTAAGTATAAAGTGACAATGGAGAGTATACTATATATATAAATCTATCAATCACATTAGGTCCTAGAAATTATCTTAATAATTTTTCTAAGCCATGAATTAGAAAGATTACTTTCTAATTATTGTGTTGGATCCAATTTGTCTCATCAGTATTTTACGAATGTATATAGATCTTTCATTTCCATGGTTAAATTTACTTTAAGTGTACTATGTTTTATGGCACTGTTATAAAAAGAATTACTTTTGTAATTTTTCAGATGGCACAGTTTATTAACGTATGATTTTTTACACTGCATTTGTACTCTCAAACTTTACTAAATTCACATATTATTTCCAACAGAGATTGCTGTCACAAGACAACAGACACTATTTTATTATTTCCTTTCTAAGTTGGTGGCTTTTGTTTCTTTTTATTAAGTATTATTTTAATAGAACTGGTATAAAAAGGCACTCCTGTCATAGCCCTAATTTTCCCTCATCTGGTAAGAACTGGCTATCTACAAAATACATAACCTTTAGTGTTTTATCATGTAGAGAGATATAGGCTTTTATCAATTCATTTTTCCCTGTCATTTACTGCTCATACATTACATTCATTGAGCTGTAAATATTGAGCTATTCTTGCATCCCTGAGGTAAATCCCACTGATCAAGGTATATAGTTAGATCCAGTCTACTACTGTCATGTTAACTCTGTGTGTGTGTGTGTGTGTGTGTGTGTGTGTGTGAATGTATGCCACATGTCTGTGTAGTGATGAGAGAGGGCAGAAGAAGGCATGAAATCTCTGGAGTTACAGTTATACATGATTATGAGCGGCTTAATGTAGGCGCTGATAACTGCACTTGAGTCCTCTGGAAGAACAGGAGCACTCATAACTACAAAACCAGGATTCCAACCCTACCATTCATTGGTTTTGTTTGTTTGTTTTTTATATGTAAAAAATGTTAATGTAACATAAACTTACAATTAGTCTTATAATTCATATATGATCATGATTTTTATATTTCTTTAGCCCAAATTCAGATACTTTGCTATCAATGATATTTGATGGAATCACCAATTTTTTTTAATCATTAGCCATTCTTTTTTTATATACTTTATGTTTTCATGTTACTAATTAGAACGATTTATATTCTCCTTGAAGTACTCATTGTACTTATAAGTACTGATTATTCTTATAAGGCACATGTAGCATGTACTAAACTCCCTCAGCTTTTTGTCTGAAAAGAATGTATCTCCATTTTTGAAAGGCAGGATTGCTTAGTACAAGGGTTATGAGGCCTATACACAACAAGACTCAGCTTTTAAAGTTTGATCTTTCAGCTTTTGATTATACGATGTCTTGGCATAGGTTTCTCTAGATTTATATTACTTAATACCTTGGCTCTGAATTGTTATTTCCTTCCCTAACCTTGGGAAATTTTCTGCCATTATTTCTTTAAAATGTTTTCTGTCCCTTTCAGACACACCAATAATATGCAGATTCTTCTATCTGATGGTGTCCCTTAAGTCCCTCAGGCCATTTTCAGTATTGGTCACTTCTTCGCCTTGATCTAGTCTGCTACAGAATCCCTCTACCGAATGCCTAAACTTCTGTTCAGACTGCATCTCTTATCTTGGAAAGAAAATTCAGTCAAAAGTTGGTCCTTTGAAAGCCTACCTAAAAGCCCTTTCCTGTGGTCTAAAGCAGTGGTTCTCAACCTTCCTAATGCTTGACCCTTAAATACAGTTCCTCATGTTGTAGTGACCCCTAACCATAAAATTATTTTGCTATTACTTTGTAACTGTAGTTTTGCTGCTATGAATTGTAATGTAAATATCTGTCTGATATGCAGGATATCTGATGTGTGTGACCATACAGGTTGAGAACTGCTAGCCTAGAGACTCTTAAAATTTGGAATCCATCAACTCCCAGAGGTAGGTAACTGAGAACACCTTCCTTTGGGAGGGTACAGTAAAAGTGTGAGACTTAATATACAGATAAACCTCTTCCAGGGGCATTCGGGAGCTGACTTTGTCTCAAGAACAAGGAAAAGAGACCCAGAAAGTATAAACTGTTATTGGTCCTTCAATGCAGACTACATCTGAGACCAATATACCACACTCCCACTTGCTTTTAAAAAATGTTTTTAATGTAAAAAATCTATATGAAATTCAAATGTCAGTGTTCATAAATGAAGTTTATCAACATTTGGACATACCTGTTCAGTTTCCTATTATCTAGAGTTGTATTTATCCTACAACAGCAGACCTAAGGAGTTACAACAGACCACTGGACTACAAAGATTATTCAACTTTTTATAGAAACACATTGTAACATAAGTAAAAAATGAAAATTACATTATTAACTAGAAAGGTTTTCATAATTTACATTTTTCACTTTACCCTGGCTCAAAAAAAGTGAAGATCTTATGTAAAAGTGGCAATTATTAAACAGAATTTGCATATTTCAGGAGCTTTTAAAGAAACTAGAGAACTGAATTTAACACAAGTCAATTATTTGCCAGAGCTATTAGACCTGTTTATTTCCTAGCAGACTTTGCTATTTCTAAAACAGATTCAACTAAGAACATATAATCTCTTTTGGACATAAATAAGGCATAATTTAAAAAATAGTTACTCAATAGGGAACAAATAGTTTTTCCATAGGACTCACCTTTGGAAGAACAGGTTTTGATTTGAAGTTTTTGTTTCTTCTATAAAGATAAAAACATTCATTAGGAAAATAAAAAAGAACTTCAGTATAAATGAGTGATTTTAAGAGCTCTCTCAATGCAACTAAATACCTCATTTAGAGAATGTGGGTCTACTTTCTAACACCTACCAAAATTTATTTCTAGCATTAGAAAAATTTTAAAATAAGCCTAAATTTCATAAATGGTTAAAAATATACATTTTATAAAACATAATCTTTCATTTTAGAAATAAATTTTTATATCCATTTTTCCTACTCATCACCAAAAAAATTAACTTAAGAAAATAAGCAAATATAGCTCAGTGCTTATAACATTTACTGAGAAGTTAAAATGCCTATCCTGAATCTAAAGTTTTCCACCTACCAAAGCATAACTTCTCTAAACCTTAGTTTTACTATGACAGACTCTAAAGTAAGGCTAATTAAAACCACCTGTTTCTTGGCACTGTTGAAAGAATTGAGTTAGTACACACTTCCAGAATAGAACACGGCTTACATAAATTAAGGCTATTGACACTATTAAGCAATTACTTCAATAGAGATTCAGGACTCCAATTCAGGCATACATCTAGTTCATGAAACATTAAAAAAAAAAAACCATAAATACTTGAAAATGCCTGAAATACATTAATGCTTTAGTGTAATGGAACATCATACATGGTTATCTCTATGTCCAAACCAGTTCCTTCATCAGGTAATAAAAGATAAGTAGTATATGGCACTACACCATATGCATGAGATTTCTCTGTTTAAGTGTTAGATGTAAAGAACAATAATTGAAGCAATGACAAGGAATCAAAAAAAACTACATATTTTTTTCCTCTAAGAAAAAGTAACAGTAATTATTTCCTATAATTAATACATTTAACCTTTTTGGGGGGTTGCTAGTGAATAGGAAAAAATAAAACAGAAAACAAAGCAATGTTTTATATAATGCATTAGATTCATGGCTTTCAAAACTAAGTACATTTCAATCTTTTTCAATCAAAATTATATCCATAAAAATAGTACTTCATCTTTCATTATTTTTTCTGTAGGAAAATTTAATAAAGTAATGCTATAAAAAGTCTATCACTAATCAGTACTGACGTGAGAATTCCATGAGCTCTTTCCAGGAGTTTGCTGCTTGCTGAATTAGCAAATATCCCATCTTTATCAAGCAAGGAAGTGTTACTAGTTGGTAGTCTGCTTTGGCGAATGCCAGTTCTAACATTCCAGGCAATATCAAATGTATCACTGTGGAAAAAAATAGTATAATTTGCTTAATTAATTACCTCTACATTATTATATTAGTATGAAATATACTACATGATAGATATGGAACATTAAAAGATTTCAATGCTAAACAGCATGAAATGGTTTTGTTACAATGCCTTCCAATCAGGTGAGACTTCTCTATCACTCAGAAAAAAATTTAGCGAGTTCCATACAAATGTACAGGAAGATAAATACAGCATATAGTTGATGTCATTAACATATTCTTATATGTAAGTTATACGTTTCAATAATACATAAAATAGAATCTTTGATACTTTTCTTCTTTTTTAGAACGTTCAAAAGCTCCCATTGGGATTTGTAACACTAGTAGGTCACATGAATCTATGAAACATCTAATTTCTTCCTGAGACATCTTATTTATAAACACTCATGCTATTAACACACCAACCAAAAATACTAAGCTCTTGTTACAGACTGAGCACTATTATCAGCACTACAGGTAGAGGAATAAATATAAAATTAAAAGTGATTGTAGCACAATATTTGATGAACGGCTTTAGAGGTAAAAATAACAGATTTAAATCTCTTCAGAAGCCCATAAAAATGCAGAATTAACACTTAAGAACAAAGAGAATAAGAACAGTGATGCATCTTTGCAATATGAATGTCATATTTCTCAGGCTTTGACTGTTCTTTCTTTACATGAAAAACGTGTGAAAGAGAAAGTCTTTAATTTGAACAACAGTATACAAAGGAGAGGACAGTAATATTACACAGGAGGTAAGGATAATACTGAAATAGAGGTACTTAATCTTTTTATCCAATTTATCCAAGAATGGGAACAGCTGAGATTATACAATCCAAGTAGTCATTTGGCATAAATTGTGGGTGAGAATTTAGCCAACTGAAAGGGAAGCATGCTGATGTTCCAGGAAATGACATCACACATCCAAACACATACTGCTTTTCAGTCTTAAACATGAATAATTGAACAATACTCCACTAGACAACCACGGAACCTCTAGCATGATTAATAAATCAAAACACAAAAAACTTGAAGGAGTTCAGGTAAGCTGGTTCCAGCATTCTGGAGGCAGGGGCAGTTGATCTCTGTGAATGAGGATAGCCTGGTCTACATAGATTGTTCCAGGACAGGCAGAGCTAGAGACCCTGTCTCAAAAAATAAACAGAAAAAAGCAAACAAACACACACAAAAAAAACCTTCATAGAAAACTGTCTAGGCATAAGGGGGAGAAACTAAAAGATATTCTTAAGAAAAAAGAATCTTATAAATAATGAAAAAGTAAATTTGAAACTTTTGAAATTAATTAAATTAGTAACATACATAAATATGCAAAATATAATCACTCATTAGTTGAAGATAACTACTTGATACCAACTACATGTCAATTATTCTATCACTGCACATACAACATTTAAAAAACCCAAGTGAAATCCTTACCATCATATGGTTTATAATAAGTATGAGGAGACTAATAAGTATATAGGAAAACATTCTATAGGTAAAATAACTAGGAGAAGAAGAAAAACAAATAAACAAAATAAAATACAAGCTTTTAAAATAGAGTAGTTAAGGCAGGTCTCATGAATAAGGCTCAACTTAAATAAAGATGTCAAGTGTAGTGCTACAAGCCTGTAATCCCAAAACTGGGAAAGCTGGGGCAGGAGGTTAAGAATTACGGAGCAGGCACAGTTACACTGAGGAGTTCAAAGACAGCCTCTGTGTTATACAGGAAGACTATCATTTGACAAATAATATTTTAAATTAATTAAATAGCAATTAGGAAAAAAATTGAAGTCATTATCTGGTTAGAGGGAACCAATACAAAAATCCCCAAAATGGGCATGTTATTGCTGATACAGTGAAACAGAGACCATAACATAATGTGCTTTTTAGGTATTCTAAGGATGTTGGCTTTTACTGAAATGGGTAAGAGAAAATCATGAGTATTTGAAGTAAAACATTAACATGATTCATTTTACTTACAAAACTAATCATTTGGCTACTGTATATCTTTGGAGGCTGAGGACAAAACCTGATTAATTCAGAATAATCCATGCAAAATATAATGATAGCTTCAACTGATATGATGATGGAAGTAGTAAGCTGTGACAAAAATTCCCAAATATCATTTGAGGGCAAAGTGGACAAGGCTTGATGACATAACAAATGTACAATGTGTGAGGGAGAATTATAATTAACCCTAAGATATATTTAAACTGGTAATAGCAGACTTAGAAAAACAAACCAAGTCAAACAAAGAACAGATGACATGTGCAAAGGAAGAATGATATGATTTCTATTTACCACATTATGTTATTCATATCCTACCAATCAAAAACATGAGAAATCATGCTCACACAAAAAAAGATACTCAGAATGCATGACCTACTCAGAGGAAAGAAACAAGTCAAAAGAAACTATCTCTGAAAAAAATGTCTTGGCAGAAACACTAGTAAAAGTCATCAAAACTGGTGTGTGTGTGTGTGTGTGTGTGTGTGTGTGAGAGAGAGAGAGAGAGAGAGAGAGAGAGAGAGAGAGAGATATTGATTCAAGTCTGTATTCCTTCTGTATTCAGATCTCTAACACTTCAGAGGTAGAAGATCACAAAGCCAAGATCATCTCTGGCTATATAGACGCTCTGTGCCAGCCTATGTCTCATAGACATTTCACAAACCAACAACCAAACAGAATAGAAATCCCAGGGTAGGACTAGCTCAATAGGTGAAGGCACTTACTGTCAAGCCTGATTACATCAGTTTGATATCTGGGTCCCACATGGATGAAGGAGAGAACTTGGTCCTGTAAGTTGTTCTCTTTCAGACACATACTATGTCCATTCCCCCACCACAACAAACACAAAATAAATACATTAAAAAACACAACAACAACAACAAAAAAAAACCAGTCTGAGGATAGGGGACAGATCATCAAGTAAAGCACTTGCTGCACAAGCCACAGAGTTCAAGTACAAAGCCGACAACTAATGTAAAAACTGAATGTCATAACAAAGGCCTATGATCCCAGGACTCCTATGCTAAGACACAAAGAAGAGAATAGTATAATCTGCAGAAGCTAAACCAACTAGCCTGATACATAGATTAGTAAACAACCACCTAGCCATCTCAAAGAAAGTAAAATGCAAAGACTGATGTCACACATGTGCCTAGATACATGTTCATTCACCCTTACACACACAAACATGCCCCGACACATTTCTCACAAATACACAAAAACATAAATCTGAGTAAGTGTGGTGGCACACACCTATATTCCCAACACTCAAGCTGAGGAAGAAAAATCACAAGATGAAGGAAGGGCTACCAGGCTGCATAGCTATATCCAAAATTATCAGTAAGATTGTTTATTCATCTTATATTTTCTTGGAAACATATCAAACTTACTGTTGATTTTTCTCATTTAGAGTGTTCATGCCCTGAAGATCGGAAAGAGGTGTTCTTGGGTTTTTTCGGGTTATACCTAACAAAAGAAAAAAGAAGAAAATTTCAAATCAGTGCACCTTCAAAACACTAAAAGAAAAAAGAAAATTCTAAAGACAAATAATTAGTAAACTTAGTTTTTAAACATTTGATAAATGTCAGGTATTGTAAAAAGATCTGTAACTTTCAGAACCACAACTTCCTTAAATAAACCCAAATAGGAAATTCAATAATAAATTCTTATTTCTTTCACTTAAGCATTAACATTAGGAAATATGAAAGTAAACAGTAAATATATACAAAATTCATTAACACTCAAAATACTTCTAACATGACCCTTTGTATCATTTTTTGGCAACAAATACACAGCTGATATATAACATATATTTTAGAGATTTATTGGTCTTACAAATAAAGAAACTAGAGACCAAAGAATGTTTCCTTGTAGATTATGAATATTTAAAAACAATTTTCTTATAGGTTCCTTAAATACAAGATCAACTTTATAATGTATATATACACATAAACCATTAAGATACATTAAAAAGAAACAAATCATGCATCTTTACAAAAGACCTTTGTGAAAAATGACAACCATACAGACAATATCCTAAAGAATCTACAAAAATGTTAAAAACTAATATATTCAGCAAAAATTCAAGAAATTAATTGATATGTAGAAATCAACTCTTTCTGTACAACATAATAAATCTGTACGACATAATAAATGTTCAAAAACATGTTCCATTCATGAAATCAAAGTAATAATATAAACTTAACAAAAAGAGTCAAGATGTCTACACTGAAAATTGTAAAACATCACTAAAAGAAATCAAGAGCCAACTCAATGAAATGATATTCATGCTCATGATAAGAAAATGTACTTTCAAAATAGTAATGCTTGTCAAATTAATCTATAGGGCAAAATCTTTGAGATATATTTTGTTTTTAAATATATTATTGGGTATCAGAATTAGAAACCATTAAATATGCTATTTCCCAGTCTGTGGTATGGTTTATGTTTTTTTAATATTATTTGAAAAGCATTATGTTTTCAATTCAGGGAACTCTAACTTATCACTTTCCTCCACCTTTAGCACATGTTTAAATAACCTAAGAAATCTTTGCCTATTTTCTGTTTCCCTCAAGTTTTCTTACAAATTTAATAGCTCTGATCCTTAAATCAGCAAGGCACATTTCAAGGTAATTTTTCATGACATAAAAGTTCTCTTATGGATATCAGAAAATGGAAAGATCTACCATATTCCTGGGTAGGTAGGATCAATATAGTAAAAATGGCAATTCTATCAAAAGCAATCTACAGATTCAATGCACTCCCTATCAAAATCCCAACACAATTTTTTACAGACATTGAAAGACCAATACTCAATTTCATTTGGAATAACAGGAAAGCCAGGATTGCCAAAACCATCTTGCTCAATCAAAGAACTCAGGAGGCATCACCATCCCTGACTTCAAGTTATACTATAGAGCTACAGTAATAAAAACAGCCTGGTTAAAAAAAAAAAAAAAAAAAAAAAAAAAAGCCTGGAACTGGCATAAAAACAGACTTGTGGATCAGTGGAATCAAAATGAAGATCCCAACATTAATCCAAAAACCTATAATACCTGATCTTTGATAAAGAGGCCCAAAATATTCAATGGAAAAAGATAGTACCTTTAACAAATGGTGTTGGCATACCTGGATGTTAGTGTGTAGAAAAATGAAAATAGACCCAAACCTGTCACCCTGAACAAAACTCAAATCCACGGGGATCAAAGACCTCAACGTAAGCCCAGCCACTCTGAACTCTGTAAGGCTCCTAACAGTGAGATTAGGACTTTTCCCTGGCATTTAGCTAGCTTTTGGCAGTCTTGTTCCCCATGCTGGATTACCTTGCCCACCCTTGATGCTGGGCGAGGAGCTTAGTCCTACCTCAACTTAATGTGCCATGCTTTGTTCAAGCCTATGAGAGGCCTGCCCCTTTCTGAATTGAGGTGCAGGAGTCAGGGGGGAGGGAATAAGAGAAAACAGAGGGGATATGTAACATAAATAAAAAACTGATAATTAAAATAAATTTTTAAAGAAGAAAATAATAGCAATAATTAAGAATAAATTCTAAAGACATCTTTTTAAAATGACTTACCTTCCTTCATTCTTCCTACAAGAGAAAAGTTACAGTTTTTTCCAAAATATATCATACATTTTCTTTTACCAATACTGTGAAAAAAAGATCTCATCGTATTTATTTTTAACACTTCTTAAATTATTCTTTTAAGAAGTAAAATGTTATAAAATTTCAACTAGAAAGCCAATAAAATAAAACCTATGACAATTTAAAGAATGAATAAAGCAGATTTTAAGTAAATTTAGTCCACTATACACAAATAACTTAGTTTACTGAAGAACTCATTTATAATCACAACAGGAGTAAGCTCAATTATTGTAACCACACAGTAGACAAAAGAACTTATTTTCATGCAGACTAACAAAGAGCAAAGGAAGAAATGGAGACCAAGTGCATCGTTTATACCCATTTTAAACAATAAGCAGAAATGTATTCTGATTCTGTTATTCTTTATGCTAAACATTAATATGGTGACCTCTATTAAATCAGATGTAGAAAGTCTCAATCAAGAGGTGTAACCAACTTAAATGGATCCTTCAGAGATTCAACATTATAACATTGCTGATGCAGGATTCAAATGCAAGCAAATACAAAATTTAGCCAGGTATGAGGAAACTTTGGGGAGTGTTAAATATCATGATTACTATGATAATTTCATAAGTTTCTATGTAAGTAAGATTTACCAAATTGTTCTCTATTTAACTTTACATTTCAGTAAAACTTTCAAAAGCAAATAGAAAAAAAGGTACTGTTCATTTTTATGCTATGAATGAAATACTTCAAAGACAAAAATAGATACCAATTCAGTGATGGAAACCTAGATATTTAACAATGCGGTGATCATAGCAAACAGGACAGTCACCCACATTAGAGAACAGGTATACCTTCAGTTTCAAGAGAAAGAACTAGAGTCTGAGTAAAGAACTGTGAAGGTCATGTTGCCTATGCAATCTCCATGCCACCCTCATGAATGCTCTTGATTTCCATTTCCAAAGGGATGTGATAATACAGGTTTATGAGAATGTGCAGCCTTACTGTACTTCTCTTCCTTGCATCTCTGCAGAATCTCTAAGCTCCTCTGGTGGACTGGGTGTTGGAGAAAGCTAAAACTATCCATAGTTTTCAAAATTGCACATGGCGTTGTATCATCATGTCCTTAAGAAGCAAAACAAAACAAACAAAAAATGGAGAAAAGACATATGTAAGCCCAAACCAGTAAAAGAATCAAAGAGAATGCTGCCAACTATCTTAATATATTTTAAAACATCAAATAATGTAAATGATTTTCCCCAATTAACAAATAATAGAAAAACATTCTTTTAAAATATCAAAAATGCCTATTGTATTAAAATATTCTGAGCTAATGCCACATTAAAACTCTAGATTAAAGTATCAAAAAAATTTTCAAACAATTTGTATTATTTGGTTGTTCTTCAAAAAATATTCCTTTCTGAAATATCTTTAGTACATAGTTGGCATCACTGACAGAATCTGAGAGGAGTTATACCCGAACAATTAATCAAAAAATTTAACATTTCTTTTACAAATCTGGCAATCAAGCACACTTGTAGGCATTCTGTTAGGTATGTGATAAGTGTAAGCAGTAAAGCACCAAAAAGCAGGAATGCGAGTAGCACTTTTATATTTATAAATCTGAAGAAATAGCTGGAGAATCTTTACCTCACCACTGGAAAAGGAGAGAAAAGTGAATTACTAGCAGGAAAAAGAAGAGATAGGATTTAAGTAAAGAACAAAGCCCCCAGATGAGCGCTAATCAGTGAACCATTCTAGCAATAAGGCACTGAGAAGAAAGAGGCAACCTCAATACCATAAATATTAGCAAGAAATTGATTTAAGGTAGAATACAGAGTTTTCATTTTTCAGAAGACATGGACTCTGAGTGTCATTCACTCAGATCACCTTAATAGTTAGGAAACAATGATTACATTTAACAATTTTGCCTCTGTACATGAAAACGGTATAATTTAGGGACAAATTAAGTGACACAAAATAAACTGAAAGACCATTAGTATACTTTATTTTACAACTAGGAATGAGACAGTGTTATAAATTACAAATAGTTCTTAAAAAAGCTCAGAGAAAGACTAATTCAAAAACCCTTGCAGAGTATTTTTTTTCCAACAAAATTCTAAATTCAGAGAATATTATCTGCACTTAGCAGAGAAAACATAATCTTAATAATTATCAGATAGTACATAAAATAGGCTTTTTAAAAGATAAAACAGACTTCATAAATTTTATCAAACTGGGGCTGGCTGGAGAGATGGCTCAGCTGTTAAAATCTAGGCTCACTACCAGAGACCAGAGGACCTCAAACTAGACCAATGACTCTTTACAATGAACAATTACCAGGAGAAATAGCTGGACAAAGGTGTACAAAAAGCAACTTGTTGAGTCTCATAGTAGTTTCCAGGAAAAGATTTTTAATTCCTATTCTTTTTTAAATTTATTTTTCTTTTTTTTTTTCTTCCTTTCTCTTCAATTTTGTTTTACTGGGGAGGGGAGCTGGAGGGTAGATGTAAAGGGAAAATATTTTTTTTCATTAAATTCAGCAGCTTCCCCTTTAGTAACTGCTGTCCTGAGCACAACTGTAACACTGCAGCTACCAAGCAGCAGTTCAGCTGCACTGGTCATAGCCAGATGGGAATTTTGTTCCTTCAGGCACAGGTTCTATCACTGCCACTAAAAGGAACATTGTCTAGATCTTTATCCCTTTATAGAACTCAGGATTCAAAGGTTGAGGTGAAATTCTGCTCAATCAGAGAGAAAGAATAGCAAGTAGTTGATCTCTCCTAGCTTGTGTTTCCCCCAAACAGGGCATCCTTCTGCTCAGCCCCTACTAAAGAATATGGTTCCTCCCTACCACTTCCTGTTAGCTAGCTGCTCAGTCTTCTGACCCAAGGTTAATTTTATTTAACCAAACAAATGCAACATGTTTTTACATCATTAAACAAATATTCTACAGCATAAAGAAATGTAACACATCTTAAATTAATATCCCACAACAGGATTGGAAATAAATGGGATCAAAATACATGATGTGAAAAATAAAATAAATAAATAAGAATTTTATCAAACTGATAAAAAACATTATATTAAAAACAACATTTAGTATTTATCAAATTTATTTTTTTGATAAATACAAAATAAAGAAGGAAGAAGAAAAAAAAAAACATTTAGAAGAGAAAATGTAATCTTATAATTATCCAGGTATTACATAAAATAGACTTAAAAATAAAATACAAAAAATAAAATCCATTTCAAGCATTCTAATAAGCTGATAATAAAAAGTATGTTTTAAAAATGGATCATTCACTAAGATAATTAGAAATATATAATTTTTTAAAAGATTTATTTATTATGTATACAGTATACAGAAGAGGATACCAGATGTCATCATAGATGGTTGTAAGATACCATGTAGTTGCTGGGAACTGAACTCAGGACCTCCGGAACAACAGTCAGTGCTCTTAACATCTGAGCCATCTCTCTAGCCCAAATATTTAATTTTTTATTTAAAAATACTTACCATCATTTAACTGTGACAAGATACTTTAATAAAAAAAGAATTCCATTTTCATTATTACCAGTAATTACCCTAGATGGCCAAATATCAAACTAGCCTGCATGTGGAATGACAGTCAGGTAAAATGGACAAGTTTGGGGAGAAGAGAAAAAGGAGACTTTGAATTATAATCCACTCAACCTATACATAATTTAATAATCTACTAGAAATAATTCAAAAAATATAATAATTACTTTTTAAGGATATAGTTATTAAAATACACTAAATTACTGTGTAGTGTTAAATATTACCATACCCACTGTTTTCTATTCTCCATTTGATATACCAAGTATCACTGGGTATTTTTGTATCTTATAATTATGTGATTCAATGCCATAGCTAATGTTTTAAATAACCTGTGTCCTGTCCCTTTCATTCTAATTTTAATACCTTTTACAAGCATTTTAATGGCTTTAAACACTGTTTTCCAGACTATAAAACCATTTCTATATCTTAAAATTATATTCTTCTTGCTTTTTGTGTGTAGCAACCCCCTTTGAAGATGACTTGATTATCCTAGAATAATTTGTAAATACATTTTCAGTAGAGGTTACTTTCTAAAGTATTGCATAAATTGGTTTTATTTGGGGGAGGATAATAATTTATTGTTTAGGTTTTTGTTTGTTTTGGACACAGGATACAGATTTTTGAAGCAGTTTTTTGTTTTGTTGTTGTTGTTGTTTAAATCCAGGTAGTTTAGGCTGTCCTAAGACTCACAGCAATTCTACTATCTTTTGCCTCCTGAGTGCTACCTGACATTATGTATTAGCACATACTACAAATCCAGATGCCACACTTACAAAAGGTACAGATAGAAAACAGTAACTGTTTGAAAGAGAACTTAAAAGTACTAAGGTTTAGCAGATTAAAGTTTTTTGCTTCTCTATGTAAGGTCAGTGAATAAAATTTTTCATAAGCCATTTTAGTAACAGAAAACTTTAAGCTCACAATCAGCTCCCATTCTGCTGGCCATGTCAATAATGAACTAAACCTCTAAAACTGTAAGCCAACCCCAAATAATCATTTTCCTTTATAAGTGGTGCTGTACAATAAGGAGAGTGGGCTCTGCACAACACCAGGGCAAAACAGTAGAGTTGGCCTTGGTGGCATGGTTGCAGGTGAGCCAGCTCCAGCATTGAGGGTGTGGCAGCAGAACTGGCCCAGCTCCTTGCTGCCTACTGCAGTGGGTGAGCTAGCAGAGGCAATGCTGGAGTGCTCACTCTGGTGGTATTCATGAGGGAAAACTGGCAAGCTGACCAACCCAGCTACCACCCAGGCCCAGAAGCAGAGCTATGAGTTGGCCCACCCCAACATCCACCTCATCTATGTTCTGCCAGAACATGTGAAGGGGCTGGACCTAAAGATTTAGGATCTCTGTGACACAAAGCAACAACAAGATATCCAAGATGAGTCCCAGTGAGGGCCCAGGATCAAGGGTGTAGCAGAAACCAGAGGCCTCAAACCAGACCAATGACTCACTGAAGTGAACACTTACAAGTAAAGATATATGAACTAAACAGTAAACTGTGTGACTCCACTGTGTCACATTACAGCTTCCATGCTGAGACTTTTTTGGCTATTGGTGTTGTTTTAGTATGTTAATTTGTCTTTTTCTTTTATATTTTATCTTACTGGGGGGAGCTTGCAAGGGCAGCAGATAGATATAAAGGGATGGGGAGATGAACAGAACTGCATGATGCATGCATGATGTGAAATCCAGAAGGAACTAAGTTTAAAAAGTCTAGTTGTAATTATAGAGTCTCTTTCACAGCAACAAAACACTGACTAAGATGGAAAGTCTGCTAATAATCAAATCAGTTAAGATTTATTTCTCAAGGACTATCTTTTGCTTTTGTTGTTAGATGCCTCTTGAGCACTGGGATTAAAGGTGTACACCACAAAGGCTGGCCACCTCTCAGAATATATTAATTACTATCATTCTGAAAGACATTATGTGGGAGATAGAATTTATTCTTTATATCTTTTTCCTTCAACATTTTGAAAATGTAATATTCTACTACCTTCTACTCCAGTGAGGTCTGATGAGAAATCATCTGTTACTCTTAGTCTAGGTCCTTTATACCTGACAAATCACTTTCTGCTACCACTTGCTTTTCATACTGTCTCTATTATTTTACATTTTAAATTATGCTTATTCATCAGGTGAGGGTGCGTACTTGCCATGGCCTGTGGAAGTCAGAGAAGACCTTGTAAGAGTTGGTCCTTTCTTTCCTGTGGGTCTCAGAGATGGAACTCAGTAATTAGGCTTGGCAGCAAGTCATTATTTGTCTGCTAAGCCATCTGGCCTGACTATAGATACTTTAATTATGATGTACCTATGTTTGAATCACTTTGAATCCATCTTCTTTGTCATTACTGATGACCTAGCATCTGTGAATTAATTTGCCAAATATAAAAAATGTATAGCCATGATTTCTTCAAATACTGTTTCTGACTCTTTGATATATGCTTTGGTATAGATATCCAATATGTCTATTAAGCTTTATTGATTATTTTTTCAGCCCATTTTCTTATTCTTCAAACTAAATATCTTTAAAAAAAAAATAACTTCCTTAAAGCTTCTTTTAAAAAAAAAAATCACCTCTTAAAGTCACTTAGAGAAAAAGCAGATTTGAAGTAGTTATTTTATTTCTCCAATAAATTTTATTGCCCATATTTACAAAAAGTAGTTCATACATATACACTAAAAATAAGAAATGGAGTTTAAAAGCTGATTTTGAGGGTTAGCTGCAAGCTCATATACGTCAGTTTGGGAACTACAGAAGAATAAGGAAGTACTCTCACAATTACACTTAAAGGCATGTCTCAACTACATATATGTTAGAAAATCCTAACTATGTGCTCTAAAACTATAGCTAAAGCAAATACTACAGCACATTCCAAAGGGCCACAAGTGCCTATGAAACCGCCCTCATATAAAATATAAAATGAAATGTTTTATGACTTAAAGAGGAAGTATCTAGGAAAAAAATCATTTCTAAAGTTCAAACTAAAAATTTAGTAAACTGAGAGATTAACAGAAAAGAATACTTAATGAACAGATGCAGCATTGATTCTTTAACAGAAAAGAAAAAGTTGTCTAAGTTACAAAACTGGTCAACAAATAAGGTGACTCTAAGACACAAGACTCTACACTGACTCCAATATTTTGTTTTCTAACTTGCTATTTCATATTAAATTACAATTTCATTTTTAAAAAAACAATACAGATGAACAAAAATGGAGAAAACATTAAATAACAAATTATTATATGAGTATTAGATTGCATTTTTGTTCTTACTACCAAATACCTTATACTCATTGTGGGAGGGTTGAATGGGAGAGACCCCCCATTTGCTCATATCTGAATGCTTGGTCTGTGGTTGGTGATATCATCTGAATTAGAAAGTACGACCTTATTGGAGGAAATATGACCTTGGAGGAAATGTCACTGGCTTTTGAGGTTTGAAAAACCCTTGCTAGGCCCAGTTTCATTCTCTCCTCTTGTAACTTTCAGATCAGGGGTAAGCTCTTAATTACGGCTCCAGCACCATGCTTGCCTGCTCTATAATGGACTAACCCTCTAAAACTGTAAACAAGACCCCAATTAAATGCTCACATTTGTAACTAGCCTTGGCATGGTGTTTCATCACACATTAGGAACCATAACTAAGACACTCATTCCTATCAATATCTATTAATAAAAATATAGCAACATATGTCAACATATATACAGAAATATGCACTTAATCACTTAAAGGTGTATATGATTTATCAACCATGAAACATGATTCCAGAGTATGGCAAGAAAACAAAACAAAATAAAAAGTATTATCATGGCAGAATACTAGGAAGAATGGCTTACCACTTTTTCTCTGAATGTGTCTTTTCCCAGCTTCCCTGAAAGCAACCACAGCTCTGAAAAAAGCTCGGAGAACTGCCCATCGGAAAACAGCTACAGGATCAATTCCAGTCATCCCAGAGACAAAGGCATTCCTGCTACTTCTCAGAAGAGCCACAATGTCTGGACGCATATGATCTGTATTTTTTTCCCGAAAATCCTATGTGATATTTGTGGAAAAGACTATTAAGATCCAGATAATAGGTGACAGGTTTGAATGATGTGTGAACAGAAATTATAAAATAACTGGACATAGAATTTTAGAAGGTATTGGTCCAGATAGCTACCCAGAATAAATTATTCTATTATTCTTTTTTGGGTAGCTATCTGGACCAAATATCTTCTAAAAAGTGCCAGCCAATTCTGAAACTACTAAATTAGGTAATAAACACAGAATTAACATAATTTTATTGTGGATTATTAGACAGCCAAATTGAAGGACTATTTAATAAAATGAAAAGATATCTAGAACCAACCCCCCCCCAAAAAAAAAAGTCAAGCTTGAGAAAACCAAGCAAAAGAGCACCTCACTTGTTCTCTGTGGTGAGAATGGACTGGTTAGAAGAAAAGCAACTGGGTGAAAAAGGTACAAGTGGTAGAAAAATGGGCAAATAACACGCTTAAGGGCTATAAGGTAGAGCTTGGCTTTATTTTGTAACATTCAATGATAAAAGATTTGGAAATGTAGTGATAGCAGCCAGCTGGTGTTTTCTAAACATCTGTGGCTGCACTGAGAGTGAATAACATTAAAGAATGAAGTATTCTTATTACTTTTGTTATCTATAATTTATATACATTTCTATTATCAGCTACTAACATTAGACTTAAACCTCTGCCTCCAAAGTGCTGGGATTAAGGGTGTATGCTACCACTCCCAGAAGCTTCCCTGACTTACTTATGGTTCTTTTTATTGTGTTGATTTCTGATCTTTATCATGTCCTTTTTCTATTGGGTTCAATGTGCTGTTTTCCAAGTTTCTTGAGATGTAACCTGATAATAATTACTTTTCAACTTTTCATCCCAATTTCTTGTCAAGCATTTGTCTTAAACATTGGACTTAAATGAACTCTAGAAACTTTAACATACTGCATTTCTAACTATTCCCTTGGGTTGGGGGAAGATCTTATTAGAATGGCAAGTAATTTTAGTTGTGATCTTCTGAATTAATTCAATTAATTAGAAGAATTGTGCTTAATGTTTAAATACCCAGTAATAAATAAAAAGCTGAGCAAAAGTGAGTTGTGCAAACCTTAAATTCCAATACTTGGGAAGCAGAGACAGGCATATCTCTATGAGTTTAAGCCCAGTCTGCTCTGCAGAGTAAGCATAGCCAAGGCAACATAGAAACTCTTTCTTTAAAAAAAACTAAATAAATAAATAAATAAATGAATGAATGAATGAGTACCCAGGAACCTATGACACACAATTGAGACAGAACCTTTAAAAGTGCTGCCCAATATTTGTTTGATACTTTGTGTGTGCCCTGTGGAACAACACTGGATTTGTCCACAGCTATTTTTATTTTGTCATAGCTTCTGTGATGCTAAAAATTAACTTAGAGCATCACATATACTAGAAAAGCACTCTACACAGCTACATCCTCAACCCTACAGCTACTTTATGTCTCATTCTGCTTCCTATAGTTTGAATTAAAGTTATAGGGTATAAACAACTTTTAGTTAACATTTTATGAACTGGATACATTTATCATTGTAAAATATCCCTTTTATCTCTAGCTTTCATTTCTTCAATGAGTATATAATTACACCTTTTAAAACACCTTTTAGCTTCAATCAACTTGATAACATTAAAAAAAATCACAGAAGAGGTGCATATAATATATAATAAATGTTCCCTTAGTCTGGGGCATTTGAAAACTTGCTTCCCAGTTGGTGGGGCTATTTGGATAGGTTCAAAAGGTATGGTCTTGCTGAAGTATGCCACTAGAGACAGGCTTTGATTTTAAAGACTCACACCATTTCTAGCTCCAACTCTCTGCTTTGTGTTTGCAGATCAAGATGTGAGCACTCAGCTTCTGTTCCAGCTGACATACTGCTGCTTCCTCACCATGATGAACTCTTAGCCCTCTGAAACCATTAAGCCCAAATCAACTTTTTCTTCTCTAAGTTGCTTTGGTCATGATGTTTTATTACAACCCTAAAAAAGTAGCTATAACATCTAAAAATAGATTAAAATTTTTCTTTTGTTGTACTTTGTAAATTATATCTAAGATCTGCTTCTCACCTGTGTGTTTCATCTCAGATATGGCATCTCCAATAGGCTTAATTTTTCCAGCCATAGATCATTTACTTAGAACGTCTATAAAGTGGAGCACTCCACAGGATACCTTGTATAAAATCTTCCCCATTTCTAATGCTACTCTTGTGATTCAATTTAAGATTGTGACTCAATTTAAAAGGAGAAAGTGAAGGAGAAGAGAATTAATAAACTCTAAGAATCCAATCTTGCCCTTTCTGCTATTCGTAAAAACACAACTCTTCTGTTTAACCTAGTTTCACAGTTCCTATAATATTTCAACAAAAAAAACTAAACTCCAATTAGTGAGGTTGGAGAAACCATCTGTAATTAAAGCACTCAGAAGGCTGCAGCAGGACTACCACTTCACTAACATCATGGGCTACACAGTAAGAACTTCCTGAATGCCATTAAAAACAACAACAACAAAAACTAATCTCCTTTAATGTGGCCTAGAAAGAAGCTCTTCAAGATTTAACCAGCTGTCAGCTCTTGGAATTGACATTATCTCAGTCCTTAATAGTTCACATCACTGATTTTTTATCTACTATTTCAGCATACTAAACTCTGTTCTTACTTTATAGCATGTAATTTACTATCTCAACTCATCATCATAACATTTACTTTAGGTTCTCTCTTAAAAATCAAAGTGCTTTAGAGAAGTACTTGTGAATCTAAAAATTAAAAGGTGATTATTTCACTGCTTGAACTCACAGAAAACATTTATTTATAGCACACAGCTAGAAATAAATAAAATATTATATATAATATGCATATGATATACTTAAAATATGTCTGTTTATATTTATCACTATATCATTGCAAACGCTGAACAGATAATGTGTCAACATGGTATTTAATAAATAATGTTAGGGGGGTTGGTTTTGGTTTGGTTTGGTTTTTCAAGACAGGGTTTCTCTAGGTTAACAGCCCTGTCTGTCCTGAAACTTGCTCTGCAGACCAGGTTGACCTTGAATTTACAGAGATCCACTTGCCTTTGCTTCCAGAGTGCTGGGATCAAAGACATGCACCACCACAACCAGCACTAAATAATTCTTAAATAAATGCATCATTAAATGGATAAATGACATTAATTAGGATATCTACCACAGCCAGACATGGTGACACATCTCTGTAATCCTAGCACTTCGAATATAGAGGCAGGAAAAATAGAAATTCAAGAACATGTTATGCTGCACAGAAAATCTGAGACTAGGCTGAGCTACATGAGACTGTCTCAAAAGAACAGAAAACAAAACAAAACCAAAAGACCAATGAGACACTCATCTCAAGATTTCATTTTATTACTGCATACCATTGTCGTAAGTGGCAAGTTTAAGCTTCCCAAAATTTAAGAGTTAACTAATTCATCAGGTACATAAAATACACGCATGAGTTAAAATTAATAAACCTACTAAGAATGAAAGCTCACAACTACATAATGGTGCACCAATAACGGAAGTGTCTAAAAGACCATTAAGAGTATCATATCAAAGGAAAATATGAGTTTGAGACACACAGACAGATCTGTTCTTCTAGAATTAAAATGTTCACTAGAATGGCCTAATAGATTTATCTGCAGAAGGAAACCAATAGAAATATCAATTTGAAAAGTACATCTCAATTCTAGTTCTATCCTTACAAAACGTCTCCAAAGGCTACTACTAATCGAAGCCTCCAAAAGCTACATGAGAGAGTAGTGTGCCAGAGATAGTAACCATATATCTGGAGGAAGAACTGTGGAATGGCTATGATCAAGAAACAATGTTTACACATGGCAGTGGTGGTACATGCCTTTAATTCCAGTACTTGGGAGGCAGAGGCAGAAGAATCTCTGAGTTCATGTAAGAGAAACCCTATCTAAGCAAAAAAGAAGAAAGAAAGAAAAAAGCAATGTTTGCATACATTAAATTGTCAAGAAATTTAAAAAAAAATGTTCTGTATTTTAAAAAACATACCTCTGCTCTAAAACCATATTCAGTAAGAAATTTACTGACCTTTACTCCATATTTTACTTTTCCAGCATAATGTTTTATGATAAAAGCAGGCTCCATCACAGCTGGAAATTCAATATAAGAATTCTCTTCATGTTGATGTTTAAACTTGTCTAGTAATGTTTGATTTGTAGCCTGTGGAAAGCTGGAGGAGGTAACAAATTATGAGAAAGATGTATTCATTTATATGCCATAATACTAAAGTACATTACAATTACAGTGCTGTCTAATATACACTAATAATTATTGAAGAGCTCCTCATGCCTTATTCAAACAGGACCTCCTAAAAAATTTGTCTCCCCAATGTTGGTTTGTCCATGACTGCTGTCCAAATACTAAAAAGATTACTACAGCCAAGGATAAGTAGGCCCCAACAGTAAAGTTTGCAGCAAAAGCAGTTTTTAGTGTCATCCAGGTTATGCTGGTTTTGCAAACATATAAAATATAAGAGTTGTGGAATGGTCAGATAGTCTACCAGATTTCAGAGGAAGGATAGAGAGGCCAGGCAGAGTCAGAAAACTAGAATGGGGCTATGAATGAGCCAAAGTTGCAATGGAGACTCCAGATAGCTGGAGATGCCAGAAACATTGAGGATCCTTAAAGAATGCTACAGGCAACCAGCATCAGAGAGATGCCAGGAAAGCTGGAGATTACAAAGCCATAAAGATGGAGCTACATTACAACTCAGACTATACCATGGTGGGACTTGGATGACAGATACAGATACTTAAGATTTAATGTTGCCCTCGTAGGTTTTGGTTGATACCTTGGCCAAGACCTTCCTTTCTATGCTCTCATTCCTTAGTGCACAGTAATGTTGATCTTGTGCCTGTCCTTGCAACTAAATGTTAAATGTACACAACTACCATCTTTCATCTTTAATTTTATAAGAGATCACAACTAAAAGTTGCCTTCTGGACTTGAACTATGAGATAAAGCTCAAACTCTACAGGGATTCTTGGAGATGAACTAAATAATTTGCATTATGAGCTAGACATGAGCCTTTGCAATCCAGGGGCAAAGAGTTATGATTTGCACATGAAATGCTTCATGAAGACTTGTATATTTAAAGCTTAATCCTCAATGTAGCAAGTGTTCCCAGGTATACAGCGTCATAATGAATTCACAACTGAACAAACTATTAGAAAGTGTGGCCTAACTGAAAGAAGTAGGTCATCAGAAGCCACCTTCACCCCCTTATCTTTGTTTCCAGGAGGCCCTGGGGTGAGCAGTCTCTCAAGCTCAAAACAACTGAGCCAAAGAAATAGATTGAAGCCTTATAAACTAAAACTCAAAGTAAATCTTTCCTTCTTTTATCTTTCTTTCATCAAGCATTTTCATCACAGTGATAGAAGTGACTAATTACTAGGAGTTTCAAGTAATAGATATATGACTGACAGAAAAGGAGACTCAGAAAATGGTT
Organism: Sigmodon hispidus; assembly: GCA_004025045.1. NCBI lineage: Eukaryota > Metazoa > Chordata > Mammalia > Rodentia > Cricetidae > Sigmodon > Sigmodon hispidus. The sequence continues at coordinate 119,733 of PVIH01001439.1, forward strand.
TAATATTGTGATGTGGTTAAGAAGATGCTAAACACCAATTTTTTTACATTTATTTGTTTACTTTTTTATGAATAAAGTCACATTTTCTATCCGTGTATATCCTTATTCAAGGTCCCTTCCCCCTCCCACCCCCTCAGGTCACTCTCTCTTCTCCACATTTCCCCATCTCCTCCCCAGCATGGGCAGGAGGTCCCAAGGTCCCAATGTCCCAATATTGCTCAGTTCAGCCTCCACTCCTGGCAGATCCAGTTTTCTCCCCACAACATCAAGACTGAGTCAGGTGTTCCTCTAGAGGGAGTGGGATCCAAGGTGTCAGTTCAAGGTGTTTCAGATCCCAAGCTGTTCAGTGGTTGTGGTTTGCAGCTTGGACATGCTTTGCTTTTTGTTTTTTGGGTTTTTTTCCTAAACACCAATCTTATCATGTAAAAATTATTCAAAATTTTAACAAAAATAGTAGAATCAGGAAAGAGAATGGTTACTAGCTTCAGATCATCCTAGCTTATCAGCTTATCTGTCTGTCAGTATCCTAAAACAAGCCAAGTAACCTTCATAACTAGTTTTCTACTTCATAAAGTAAATGCTACATGTAGCAGTGTTAAAAGAACCAAATGCTTCTAATAATTGCATCAGACCCTACTTGTCAGCCTGCAGGGGTTAAACAAATGTTAATATGTTAATATGTTAATATGTATGCCTGTATTTCTCCTTTCCCCTCCCTTCCCTCTCCTGTCCTCATCTCTCCTCTCCCTCCCTCTTTCTGCTTCTCCCTTTCTTGGTTTATCAAAGACGGGGTTTCACTGTGTAACCCTTGCTGGCCTTGAAGTCACTCTGTAGACCAGGCCAGTCTGGAATTCAGAGATTCCCACCTGGCTCACTTCCTGAGTGCTGGAATTAAAGGTGAACCCTACCATCACCCAGCATTTTCTGTTTTCAAAACTGACATTATCTAGTAACTGAGGTCAGCTTTTGCATTCAAATACTATCCTGCCGTAGAAACTTTGAGAGAAAGTTTCTCATTTCAAAACTCTAAAGGCATTCTAGAAAGGATTATAATTCTTACAATTTGAAGAAGCCAATTGTAATCCTACCTGTTTCAACCCACTAAGCCTACTGTCAAAATAAATGTCCCTTTAAGAGTGCTTTAATAATGTGGTGTTCCTACTCAGAACAGGTATGGATAATGAAGAATGAGCAATTCCAAACACCAGCCTTGAAAAGCCTAACATCTGCAAAGTACAAATCACATAGAATATCCCTCTCTTCTAGTAAAATACTCATCTTACTGTCTGTAAGTAACAATTTATTTACTTCCTAACTCTAGGGGTAATTTAAAAGGTATTTGACCAATTTTTCTCTTTCTCTGAAATGAAGAAAAAAAGTTCCTAAAGAAGAAGGAAAGACATGGGAAGAAAGGTTCTCCCAAGGTCCTATATTCCACACTCACGAATATGTGGTAGTATCGGGCTTGACTAGTCAGGCTGAGGACCCATGGAGACAAGACTTACCCTGTTCAGCCTGTAAAGTTGGCTGGATGAGAATAGCTAGAGTTTGTTCCCTCTCTCTGATATTCCAGCTTCCCCCTCCCCAATATCTGGCTCTGGGTTTTTATTATAATATTGAATAAAATTTGTGCAATATAACATACTCACTTGCTTTCTTCATCCAAAAGATGGAGCAACCCTGTTGGTTTTTTGCTAATAAGATTTATACAACAAGTATTATCAATATAATCTATGTTGTGCCAACTGATACCTTCAGTTCTATATTCCTCCTGGAAAAGACAAATAAGAAAATATCAACTTATCTTGCAGAAAATAACAGGCATATGACAACAAAGGTTTTTGGTTTTTTTAACTAGGCTTCAGTTACATGTGGTTTTATCTGGGCTATCTTTCCTATTACACTAATCTAAATGTTTGTTTCTGTACTTTGTTGGTATTGCTATGAGTCTTTACTAAAACTTGAAATCAGATATAGTGGTATCTTCTGCATCATTCTTTGTGGTTGGGATCACTCTGACTACTTGGGGTCTTTTGCACTTGTGTGTAAATTTTAGAATTATTTCTGTGAACAGTGATACTGATGGGACTGCACTGAATTTATATCACACTTTTGGTGATTTTCAGAATAGTAATTCTTCCAATTCATGATCATGGAAGATCATTCCATCTTCAAGTGCCTCTAGTTCCTTTCTCCAGTGTTTTCAACACTTCACTGTACAGGTCTTTCACTACCTTGGTTAGGTTTTTTTATCTGAGGTAATTAAGAATGGAATTACTTCCCAGACTTCATTTGCTAATCATTTCTCAAGGTTTTGGGAGAGGTCACTGATTCTCAACATGAAAATGTTCTAATAGGTAAAAAATTAACCATAACATTAACTATACTCCTACAGCATGATGATTAACTATAGCTAGCTAGTTTCTAGTCTGTTCATCTTCTAAACTATTAAGCATGTTTACTTGGTTTGGGTTTTTGAGTGAAGTTTGGCAGTAGTGGATGTTGAACTGTAAGAATCACAACACATGCTAACAAGTGTTTTACCATTACACTATATCCCTAGCCTTAAAGGGGACATTTCTTAACTTTTACTTCTACATGTACTTTCTATTCTCATTATTTATTATTGATTATTAGCTTCTACAGTAATCTTATTTTATTTTTTGTTTGTTTTTTTTGAGACAAGGTTTCTCTCTGTAGCCCTGGCTGTCCTGAAACTCTGCTCTGTAGATCAGGCTGGCCTTGAACTCAAAGATCTTCCTGCTTCTGCCTCCCAAATGCTGGGATTAAAAGTGTGTACCACCATCATCCAGCTTGTAATTTTATTATAGTACTAAAACGTGTGATGATTCTTCAAAAGTGACCCTTGCTTTATGGTCCAAAATAACATAAGCACCAATTTTGTAAATATTCCATGTGAACTTAGAAACATGTATTCCTCAGATGGGGTTTGGTATTCTCCCTATCATTTTAACAACTTGATCTCAAAAGTTCAGGAAAACTGACATACTAATATAATATGCAAGGCAGAGAGCAATGGATACCCAAAAAAGTACTCATTGATTTTTATTGATTAAGTCTTCTATAGCCTTCTGGGTGCTTTGAAATGTTGGTTCTATTAAGTTATTCAAGATAGAAAGTTGAAATATTCCATTTACAGATGCAAGTGTATGTTCTTGATTTTAATTTTATTAATTTTTGCTTCATGTATTTTGAAATGATCTTTGACCAGATACCTATAAATTTAGGACTATACATTTGCTAATCCCACCACTTGGAAGTGGAGGCAGGTAGATCTCTAAATTCTAGGCCAGGTCTACAGAGCATGTTCCAGGACTGCCAGGGCTAAGCAGGAAACTCATCTTAAAAACAAACATAACACAAAAAGAACTGATCTTAGCATTATGAGATATTTCCTTTTATACTCAGTAATAGAGCTACAAACACTTTTGTTAATGTTTGATAAACCTTTTTATGTCACTTTACTTTTAGCTTTGTGTGTAACATTTGGACTGCTTCTGATAAACTATTGGCTATTTATCAGTTAATAAAGCAATCAAATTCATTTATGTTAATGTACTCACTAGTATCTTGCTATTTCTCCTCTCTCTCATTTATCCTGTTTCCTTGGTGTTGCTTCTCATTTTGTTGCTTGGGCCCTTCCAAATAGCTGGAACTAGAGATGTTTGCCACGTGCCTCAGTCTTGGGTACTTCTTTTATACTTTCTTTTGTTAGTGTTTGGATGGCCTGAGTTATTTTTGCTTTACTTAAAATCTACATTAATTTGGAAAATATTTTACTATTTTGTGCATATTCTAGAAATTATAACATGTATCTTTAACTGTCAATGTTTAACACAAATAAAATTTTCTGTAACTTGCCAATTAATACAAAAATGTCACAATCTTATGCATATGCTATTGTCCATGTGTATTGTAATTATATTTTAACATTAAACTAGAAAAGTCCTTACCTTTGTCAAATTTAGTAAAAATCATTAAAAAATCATTTCACAGATGGTGGCACATACCTTTCATTCCAATACTTAGAAGGCAAAGGCAGGCAGATCTCTATGAATTCAAGGCAAGTCTGGTCTACAAAGCAAGTTCCAGAGCAGTCAAGGCTGTTACACAGAGAAACCCTATCTCTAAAAGCTAAAATAATCATCATTCTTAAAAGCCATATTTCATACTATTTGTTTGTCTTCTTGAGGCACAGTTTTTCTATGTAGCCCTAGCTATCCTAGAACTTGCTCTGTAGACCAAACCAGCCTCAAATTCAAGAGATCTTCCTGCCTCTGCCTCCTGAGATTAAAGGCATGTGCCACCACACCCAGAAAAATCATACTTAAAGTTTACGCCTGTTAACATCACTATCTGGACAGTAACCCTCCCCTATGGTACTATGTATTGTGGCACTTCACTTAGCTTTAATCCATACTAGCTTACTTCCATGTTTTCCTTCCTTCTTTCCTACCCTCAATTTTCCATTTTGTTTCGGTTTGTTTTAAAATAAATAAATAGAGGTAATTATGGCACAAAAATGGTCTCTTCATCTGAAAAGAATTAAGAGATGGCTAAGAACACTAGAAGTCTTATTATTGTGACCTACTTTAGGGTGAAATATCTTAACTTAGCCTCAGTTGCATAGCTCTAGAATGTGCACATGTGCATTTGCACGCACACATGCACACACGCAGGCATAGGTAGTAATAAATTTAAGTCAATGAACTTTATTATGGCACTTTTATACATACCATACTTTGCAGAAGTTAGATGATAGAAATTTCTTTGAAACTGTTCAGATGGGTTTTATTTTCCATTAGTTGGCATTTCCCTTAAATTGATTATGATAAATCTTATTACAGGTACCTATGTCATCATTATGTAAACTCAAATTCTGGGACATAAATTGGGTCTATAACAAATTTCAAACTAAATCTGAAGAAAACCACGTATCTTTTGGGTCTTCTTCCCTTAATGATTGTAATAAAAACTAAAAAGTTATCAATCTTGGATTCTCATTAGAGATAGATGCCTTTTTGGTTTTCTTGGTTTATTTTTACTTTTTAGATTTATTTATTTTAGGTGTATCAATGTTTTGCCAGCATATATTTATGTGAACTACATGCATGCCTGGTGCACAGAGAGGTTAGAAGAGGGTTAGACCACCTGCAACTGGAGTTATAGATGATTGTGAAGCACCACGAAGGTGCTAGGAACTAAATCCAGGTTGTCAGGAAGAGAAACAAGTGGTCTAATTGCTGAACTATCTCTTCAGCCCCAGAAAACACCTTTGTATCCATATTCTGGTCACTCTAGATTCTCTGATCTCACATGAAAAGCAGAGACCAAAGCAGTTAAATAAGAATTAAAGATAAGTAGCCACAGTCAGGAACAATAAAAATATAACAACCCTTAAAAAGGCAGAAACATACTCATGGATCTCTTCATTCAAAGATAAACGTAAACACAAATTACCAGATGCATCGGCAATTATTGAAAAAAACAACCAACATGGCTGAAAATCTCTGCTCTGATTTGTCATTTTCTAACAGTGAGTGATATGACTACCACACTGTCTGAATAAAAATGCAAGCTGTAAAACAGTTATGTCAAAGATTCAAAAGTTTAGGCAGGAGGGCATACATATATTTAGATACTCACTTGTTCCAACTTAAAGATATGCTGATTAAAGTAGTGCTGTAAACGTTCATTAGCAAAATTAATACAGAACTGCTCAAAACTATTATTTTCATAATCTTCAAAACCAAAAATATCAAGTACACCAATAGACAAAGTCTGTAAAACAAGAGAAAATTTATTTTAAAACATTTCCAACTTTTTTATTACAAGTAATAAAATACTCCTTTCTGTGACAGTTCAAGTGCTGTCTAATATTCAAATAAAATATAAAGCAATCTGTTAATCAATGATGTAAATTATTACATAAAACCATTGCAACAAGAAAATATACTTCACTGTAATTTTGGAGACATCTTGACTCTAAAGAGATGGTTAAGCAATTAAGAACATATAATTGGTTTTTGCAAAGGACCCACGTTCAGTTTCCTGCACCCACATCAGGTGACTGACAACCATCAGTGACTCCAGCTTCAGAGAATTTGACACCTCTGGCCTTTGTGGGCATCAAGCATATATGAATACATACCCACATACATGCACACACTCATTTAGAAATGTATCTGTAATATGCCCATATAATTTGTTAGAAACATTTTTAAATACATGGATATTTATTAAACACTGTACTTGAAAATGAATGGATTTTTAAGAAAACAGGCTTGAGGGGGCTGGAGAGATGGCTCAGCGGTTAAGAGCACCGTCTGCTCTTCCAGAGGAGCCAGGTTCGATTCCCAGCACCCACATGGCAGCTAACAACTGTCTGTAGTTCCAGTTCCAGGCAAAACACCAAGGCAAATAAATAAATAAATAAAAGTGTTTGAAAAAAAAAAAAGAAAAGAAAACAGGCTTGAGACAGGTGGTAAAAATCAATCAAAGCAAACTACATTTTCCTGTTACATTGGTCATAATTACCTCAGTGTTTAACAGTTTTTCTCAATTTTTAAAATAACAATTAGTTGCCAAGAACTGATAGAGATTTTAGGGTGAATGAGAGGAGGAAGAGTCACCTTAATTCACCAACAGCAGTGTGTGAACATTTACAACTATCTGAAAACTTAGATTTTAGGATCTTAAGCCTAATAGGCAAATTAACTAAAGTAAGCTTTTTTCATTGTAAATATTTACTAATACAATTTTGAACATATGTAATTCCTGCATTACAGTATCAAAATACACAAAGTACAAGATGAGTGAACTGTTATATTAACTTGAAAAAGCCAAGAAATCCCTCAACTCAAACATTCTTAAGTCCCATAAAGGAACAAAAACAAGTATGACCAATAGATTACCAAAGTGAAAGATCAGCAAAATAAAAGTTTATGACAAGAAAACTATGCAATTCTGCTTAATTTGATCTCAACCACAAATAAACAATTTTATTATCAGTATCAAACTAGCAGGCATATAAGATAGCTCATTAGGTAAAGGTGCTTGACTTCAAACTGACAACCTGAATTCTAGCTGCAGAATCCACCTAGTAGAATAGGAAAACTGACATCTAGAAGTTGTCCTCTGACCTCCAGACAGACACAAACACAAAATAAACAAATAGCTTTTAGTAGAGGACATAAATGTCTACACTTCTCTTTCTAAATATTTGACTTCTAGAAATTAGCTTTGTAACATCTTACTATGAATGATTCAGATTCAACTCTTAATATCTGTTACTGTTTAATTATTAATATTCATTGCCAAGTTGACAGAATCCAGAAACTTAAAACATGATAAATATTTTTAAAGTAACTAAGAAAATACTTGCAGTATGCATCAAACTAAATCTCTAAAATGTCCACAATAGCTCTTAAAAAGGAGAAGTAAAAAGAAAATAAAAAAGAACTAAGATATAAATTTAAAAAACACAAAGAAGAAACAAGATTAAGAAAACCATGACAAGATGTTTGGCTTTCATTTCTAAAAAGAATGGCAAAAGAAAAAAATGGGAGAGAAGAATTCCTCTTATTATATTAGGAAATATAAATACTAATAATATACAATATGGATAAAACTTCAGAGAAAAAAAGGAACTACACACCACTGGTAGAAGTCTATAGTCCTTTTTGGAAAGTAATAAATATTACTTAAAACATTAAAACATGCACATTCTTAAATCCAGAAATAACAAACTTAATTTATCCTACAGAGAAGTTCACAAAGTTCAGTAAAAGAATATCCATATTAGAACATGATAGAGTACACCTGTAACTCCAAGCACCTAGCAGTCAGGTGCTCAAGTTCAAGAATAGCCTGGCTACATAGTAGCACTTTGTCTCAAAAAAACAAAAACAAAAAACAAAAACAAAACAAAAAAGCCTACTATATTTATTTCAGTATTGTTTAGAATGAAACAAAAGCGGTGAAATTATCCAAGGTACAAATCACATTAAATATTATAATTTCTATTCTTAGGGATTTTTCCCCTCAAGACAAGGTTTTTCCATGTAGCCCTGGCTGTTCTGGAACTCTCTGTCAGATGATCATGCTTATCTCAAACTTGGAGATCCACCTGCCTCTGCTTCCCAAGTACTGGGTTTAAAGGCATATGATACCATGCCCAGCTAGTATTACATAATTACTAAAAATGTATAATGACACAGTTCAAGAAATCTTCATGTGAAAATATTTTATAAGAATCTATTTTAAGAGATTTTTATATAAAAAGCAAACACTGAAAAAATACAAAGCCTTTTCTTTTTCTATTTCTATTTTTAAGATCAACTCTGTATATAAATGTTCATAACAAATATATACATAGGGAAGTGGTGTGGGAAAAGATAAAGAATGATTAACCTGAATAAAGAAATAAGTAAAAGAAGTAAAGTTGATTTGGCTCTATGTAACACTAATCCTAAAATTTCAAGCACTAACCAGTTTATTGAACAATTTTCAGGTAAAATATAATACAACAGATCTTTACCTTGGTATCATGTTCCAAATCTTTACTATTCAGAAGTGCATGATTAATACGAAACACTATCCAGTCAAACAGAGCACTATATAAAGACTTTGCCATGGAGTTTCTCACTGTCACAGCCTACAAAACACAAAAAGAATTATGAGTGTAAAGAGAAATGTGAGTGTAAAGTGGAATGGTAATACTTTCACAAAGCTAGAATAACAAAGACTTTTTTTCTTTCGGTTCAGAAGAAAACCCTAGTTTGAATTAAAAACTGCATTTTCTGTCAATATAAAAAGCCTAGAATTGACATTTTCTGTATGTGTTCTAATTTAACCCAACTCAAGGATCTAGGGAAAACATGCCATGAGACAAAAACAATGTATGAATCACTCAGTTCAAAGCATTTTTAAAAATAAACTATGTATAAGGGCATATTTTCTCCCAAATAAAGGTAGCAAAGTGGTAAGTCTGAAAACAAAAGACCATACCAGCTATAATGGAAGACAATATTCCAGGTTAAGAATTAAATCTGACAGCAGAAAAAGACATTACCATTAGTAGATTCCTTCTTACACTTGTAAAACATAGATATTAAACTGCCACAAATATTCTACTAGCTATCTAAATTTGTCATTCACAGTACTGTTTCATCCCAAGAAATAGTAATAATCTCTTAATTAGGGAATTACAAAATTTATATTTTCTCTTACTATTTTCTTGCTAATATCCAAGCAATCTAAATTTGTTAGGGAGGAAAAATGGAAGCAGGGCTAAAGAGATGGCTCAACAGTTAAACTGCATGTTAGAAAAGCATGAGGACAGGTGTTCCAATCCCAGAACCTATGTGGGGTGTGGGCATGGCAACCTTCATAATCCCACACAGGAAGAAGGAGCCAAGGACGCATGACTACATGGAAAGCTTTGGTTCCACTGACAGACTCTACATTAAAAACTTAAACATTAAAAAAAAAAAGTAAAATGAAAGAGTAATTTAGGAAGATTCCAGTATCAAACACAAACATGCAAACAAAGGGTAAGAGGCTACTAATTTAAAAAAAAAAAAATCACATCTAGAAAATAGTTTAAAGCTTAGCCTAGTGGCTCAAATCTATAAATTCCAGCACTAAAGAAGTTGAAGCAGGCAGACTTTCATTTTCGAAGCCAACATGAACTACAAAGTCAGACTCTCTCAAAAGAGAGAGAACAAGAACGAGAAACTTCAGTTTACAAAAATATAAAAATTAAGAATTGAGTCCTGTCACTTAAAAGAATATAAATGCTAATAATGTTCTATTGTTTATATAACATCTTTATTTTCAAGTGGTTAGAGAGTAAGAGAGTGAAGACTATCAGTCAATCTCTATTTCTGAAATCATTCTAGCTATGTGGTCCAGGCTAGTCACTCAAATTAGGCTACAGCTCAGACATATATAAGTTGGAGATATGCTGTAATATATAACAACACAAAGATAACAGAACTTATTTCTAAATTTCAATTAAAAAAAAAATGTTCTAAGCCAGGAATGGTAGCAAAGGCCTATATTCTAGACATTTATTATGGAGCTAAAGTAGGGAATCATGAGTTTCTGGGTTGGTATACAATGAGATTGTATCAAAAACCACATCTTTTTTTTTTATTATGTGAATTGATGTTTTGCCTGCATGTATAACTGTGTAAAGGTGTCAGATCTTGGAATTAAAGACAGTTGTTAGCTGCCATGTGGATGCTGGGAATCGAACTCTGGAAGAACAGTCAGTGCTCTTAACTGCTGAGCCATTTCTCCAGCCCCTAAAACCACATCTTTTTAAATTCACATTTTCAAAAAAAAAAAAAAAATACTGAGAAGAAAGAATTACCAAATTATGGTCAACAGCAGAAAGTTTAAAATAAATAAAAATTATCTCAAGTTCTAATGGAAAACAATGACATATGAACTGAAAATTCTACATCTTGGTAAATTATATACAATGTATCTTAACACTATTTTTAGAAACAGAATGCATGCACTAAGAAGTAAACTATAATAATATTCTATTTCCCTCAAAAAGGAAAAGAGAATCTCATCAAATTAAGCAATGTGAAATATATGAAGGAAAATAAGCATAGCATGCAAGACATAAGCATTTTATAACAGTAAATTTTATGAGTTTAATTCTTAAGAACAAACCAACTTCAGATCAAATCTATTTGATTATATGAAATAATTTTTATTTTTAAAAACAAATCATAAAGAATCCACATATACCAACTTAGTTTAAATTTACCCTCTAGCCTCCACCTAATTCCACATTTGTCACTGCCTCTGTAATGCAGACTGATCTATCATTTCCATTTCTATCCTGACTTCTATTATTTAAGTCATTACTAACTCCTACTGATCAAATCAAATTACATTTATCTTTCCTTTTCTTAGCATGTCACCATTCTACACAAAGCAAATGCCTTTTTCCTTTCTATTACAGCTTCTGATCTTGCCTCAGTGCCTAACATGGCTCTCAAATAGCCGCTGATTTGTTCTGCATATTTCCCTTCCTATGATGGCTAATTTTAACTGTCAACTTGACTGGACTTAAGATGGGTAAGAGGTTAGAAATTTACACCTCTGTGTTATCTGTAAGGGCATTTGCAGAGATAATATAAGGACACTACTTGAATCACTAAATAATTACACTTATGGATTAGAAATCTGACTGCCTGCTGCCTGCCCAGGGAGGGGATAGGGAGTTGTGGAGAAGAGAGAATGACCTAATGTGGTGGGAGGGGGAAGGGACCTTGAATAAGGATATACAATGATAGAAAATGTGACTTCTTTGTTCATAATAATAATAATAAAAGAAAAAACAAACAAAACCATTATCCCACATGACTACAATCCCATTATCATACCTTGAAAAAGTAACATTAAATCAATAAATCAATGAGTATGTAACCTACATTCAAAAAAAAAAAAAAAAAAAAAAAAGAAATCTGACAGAGTAATAGGAAGTGGGGGAACTATAAAAGGTAGCACCTGAATGGAAGGAAATAGTTCACTGAAGTGTATCCTGCCCTAGTCCTTTCCTGTGGTTTACACTGCTTCCTGGATGCCATGAGTAACTCTGTTCTACCATGCTCTTCTGCCTTATTTTGAGTCCAGACACATGTAACTGCCCTACAATAGACTATGAAACCTACAACACAGTGACCCAAAAGTAAATCCTTTCACTCTGCAGCCATTTTCTGTTTTTTGTCAGAGGGATAAAAAGTCAGACTAACAAACTCTACAACTTAAGTATAAACTCTAAACATAATGGATTTTATTCTTTTATAATGTTTAGTACATTATAATGGCAATGTACCTAAAAACAAAATTAAACATCTAAATCAGTTGATTTTTTTTTAAAAAATATGTATTTATCTGGGAACTTATCACTGCCTGGTAGCAAGTACTAAGCTACCTTGCAGTTCTTAGTTGATTTTTTTAGTTGTTATAAAGGAGGATACTAAGTTGATTTTGGCTTAATTATAGAACCCTTGTTAAAAGGAACTGGAGACAGCTAATACTCCCTTAATGGCACTTTGGAAACTGCACATGACAAGAAATAGCATGCTGTCAGATCAAAGAGAGGTAATACCATGTGGCAGAATGTAGATTAATAAAAATGAATTAATTTAAGTTGTAAGAGATAGTTAGTAATAAGCCTGAGCTATCAGCCAAACACTTATAGCTAATATTAAGCCTCTGTATCAGCTATTTGGGAACTGGCAGGCAGAAAAGTCTGATTACTAATGAAGGAACAATAGCTGCTAACACACATTGAGTATAAAAACTGCTGGATCAAACCAACATACATTTTTTAAATGTATTGACTTCAAAATGGAAATTAAAAATGTTACTTTGGGGGAGAGGTTATGCTTTTATTTCCTCTGGAGATGGAAAGCTATGGAATTGTTCCAGGTTCATATGGATCAGGTTTGATTAGAAAAGACCCCCCTGAAAATCCTGACCACAAATATAAAGAAATAAACCTAGAAAAACTACAAGACACAAAATCCCCTTTTAACTTACTTGTACACACCATATGTACCATACTTGTAATCTATCTTACCTTTAAAAGTTTATGTATCTTCAGAACAAGGAGACCAGACACCAATAAGAACAAATGGCCCGGGTGATCCGGCATTTTAAAATGCCTGTTACAGTCCCCGCAAAATTCTGTATTCAAAACAGCTTCAAGCTACTGGCTCAGATGGTCAAGCCTCACAGACTAACTACTCCAACAGGGACTTCATTATTTTCCCAGTTTTCTCAAGGTTTCCCCAAAGATATCAGCAGCCCCAGACAACAGGAAGTAGTTGAGAGAATGACACCCACATAACAAATGCTGATTATGGATGTTTGTTATCATTTAAGGGAAACTGGTTCCAAGTTGTTATTGGTAATGGTCAGGGGAAAAGCTGAGCAATAAAGACTATATTCAGGGAACTCATTCTAAAAAGAAAAGAGGGAGATACACAAATGATAAGATAAAAGAGTAGATTTCTGAATCTACATTAATTCAAGAAAAAACTATCAAAATATTTTATATTAGAATGGGTTAGGGTTTATTGATTCAAATTTTTTTAAATATTTATTTTTATTTTATGTGAATTGGTGTTTTGCCTGCATGTAGAACTATGTAAGAGTATCAGATCTTGGAATTACAGACAGTTAGCTGCCATGTGAATGCTGGGAATCAAACTCAGGTCTTCCAGAAGAATAGTCAGTGCTCTTAACTGCTGAGCCACCTCTCTAGCCCCTATTGATACAAACTTAAAGTTATTGTTACTATACTGTATGTATGTTTCTACTCTTGTTTGGAGTATTATGCTTATAAAACTCATTTAAAATGTAATGTAGGGGCTGGAGAGATGGCTTAGCGGTTAAGAGCACTGACTATTTATTCTTCCAGAGGACCGGAGTTTGATTCTCAGCATCTACATGGCAGCTAACAACTGTCTGTAATTCCAAGATCTGACACTCTTACACAGTTATACATGCAGGCAAAACACCAATCCACATAAAATAAAAATAAATATTAAAAAAAAAAACACAAACAAACTGAGCTACTGTGAGGTACTATATCAAAAAACAAAGTAAACTCAGTTTTTCTAAACAGGGCTACAGAATTTTAAAAAAATGCAATGTATAATTAAGAAATACAGATTAATAGTCATCTATAGTAGCCAAACTTACGGTCATGTTAGGTATGTTTTTAGGCTAAACACGTATAATTAGATAGACAGACTTACAGAATATGGCATTTAAAATGTTTTAATAACAAAGGACTTTTTATGACAGTAAGACATGTCTGTCCTGATAACAACAATTTACGCTAAAAAAAGATGGTGGACATCGAAGAACCTCCATATGGAGCTTGCTTTCTTTATGGCAAAAGCTAGCCAGCCTTTTGGGGGAAAAAAAATTCCCTTGCCTCAATTGCTGACAGTATACTGCCCAAACTGGAGCAGCAAGATGCAAAAAAAAGGGACTGCCACACTTTCCCAAGACAAGGTATGACAGTCCTTCAAAATTCCTATTTCTCTGAAATGCCTGTCAGATATACCAGGCCTGTATGCCAAAGCTGGATGCCCCAACATTACAGAAGAACATAGGGTGATTATCCAGGCAGCCAGATGTCCCTGTTGTTAGGTAACATTTCACCCTTCTGAAGTCTTTGATGGAGCTGAAGAGTAAATAATTAGACTTAAAATTTTTCCTTAATTATGAAGTATTTTGTCAATGTACTTAAAAGAAAAGACAAGTATTTTTTTTTAAGTTCTTAATTATGATAGAAAGGTAAATTAGGTATAAGACTTTTTAGACTCACAAAGATAAGATAAATAGTATTTTCTCTAAATTTGCCAAATACAAATAGACTGCATATTGCAACTAATTCATACTTGATAACTGAGTAAATTATGTTGTAAATGGTTTAATAAAGAAGCTGACTGGCCAATAGATAGACAGAATAACATTGGTCAAGAAAACCAGACTAAGGACACTGAGAAGAAGAAGGAAAGAATAAGAGGGTTACCATCGAGACAAGGAGGAAACAGGAGATCCATGATGAGAGAGAGGTAACACCATTTGACAAATAGAAATAGACTAAAAGAAATGGGCTAATTTAAGTTGTAAGACCTAGTTAATAATAAGCCTCAGCTATCAACCAAACATTTGTAATTAAGTTTTTGTGTTGGTTACTTGGTGACTGAGGGGCAGGAAAGAAAAGCCCTCCTACATCATGTCACCACTAGTTCCTAAGAATGGATCCTGACTGACAATCCAAGATGGTGGAAAGGTCAAGGTATTGGGGGGGGGAGCAATTTACTTCAGTCCTACTTATAATCACAAGAAATAAGAGTCCTGACAATAACCTATTAAACCAGAAAATAACTTAGCGTCAAGTGATATCATAGGCTGTATGATCACTCTGTCATCAGCCTGTATACCATTATTCCAAAAAATTAACCCAAGCAACAAAATCATTTTACCCATGTATATTGCCACAATAGTTAATCTGTGCTATATCAAATCACACTGCTGCCAGAATATTATTTTTTAAAAGCCTAAAAAAATAGTATATTCAAAATGAACTTTGCATTGCTCTTTGTATAAAATGCCAACAATTAAGGACTGATTTATATTTAAACCCTAATATCTAGTAAACTGTTAAGCACAAAGAAAGATTTTCAAGTATTTATTACACATTAAAATATATAAAAAATATTATGAAAAAATAAAACAAAGCTTAAAGGCTAATTTAAAGGCAAAATATAATAAAAATTGTATCTTATGATACAAAACACTGGGAAAAAATATTAAATCACTAAACTTATATATAAAAGAAAGCTAAAACTGTTACAAGCCTGCTTTATGCTGTTCAAAAGGGAGATCATGAAGTAAAACAGACTGTGATGGACAGATCAATGCCATCCATAACAAATTCTCTGCAAGTTCAACATCAACTTCCTCATTTCTGAATCTTTTACTCCTCTAACCTCATATTCCTGAGCTATATTTTGGATACCCATCATTTTAATTTTAGCTTTTCTGCCTTTATATACCTGAGTAACACAATAATAGTAACAACACCTTCCTGCCTAAGTACTCAGATATTTAAAGTTATTGAGAAGAAAAAACAGAATACTGCATCCCACATTCTAAAAATTCAAGGCGAGCCTAGTAAAATGAGACTTTAATCCCAGAACTCAGAAGATGGAGGCAGGCGAATCTCTTGAATTCAAGGCCATCATCGTCTACAGAGAAAGTTCCAGGAAAGCCAGGGCTACACAGAGAAATCCTGTCTCAAACCACCACCCCCCAAAAAAAAATTCAAAATGAAACAAAAAGGAGGTAAAACAAACTTAAAAAGACTAGCCAACAGCTGGAGGGCAAGGACAAGGAGGACAAGAATGACAAAGTATGATGAGCAGCAAATGACTGAAGAAAACTAACTATTGAAGAAGAAATAACCACTGGGACAAGATATTGCTCTAATTTAAAATCCAACCTATTATTTATTTGCCTGACAATATTAAAATGAAACAGAATAATGAAGAAGGCCTAGGTATATAATTCTGTGGTAGAATACTTATCTAACAATACAACATCCAGAGTTCAATGAGAGAAAGGTACAGATTTGGCTTGTCAAAAAAAAAAAAAATTATACTTGAAGAGGGGCTAGAAAGATTGCTCAGGGGTTAGGACCATTAACTCTTCTAGAGGGGCTGAATTCAATTCCCAGCATCCAAATGGCAGCTCAAACATGTCTCTAATTCTTACCTCAATGGCTACTATATGCATATGGTACAAAGACATACATGCACAGAAAACACCCATACACATAAATTAATAAGGATTCTTTTAAGCTCCTTGAATAAAAATAAAAGCTTACTATTTAAATTCACACTGAGTCTCTGGTACCCTGAACATTATCAAAGAACAATGTAAACACCAAGCCAGCCACAAACCCTGTGCTCTACAATGGTGTCCTGCCTGCAAGACATGCTAGAGCAATGGTGGCACAAAGCTATGGAGGTAACCAACCAATATCTTATCCGACTTAAGGTCGACTCCATAAGATGGAACCCATACCTGACCCTGCCTGGGTGACCAAGAACCAGCGGTTAGAGCACCTACGCACCTAGTCTAAAACCAAATATACCAGACTTTTAAAAAAAAGAGCTGGGCAGTGGTGGTGAATACATTTAATCCCAGTACTACGGAGGCAGAGGCAGCCAGATCTCTATGAGATCAAGGCAAGCCTGGTCTACAAAGCAAGTTCCAGGGCAGACAGTTTTGAAAAACAAAAATAAAACAAAACAACAAACAAACAAAAACCAGTGATAAAGTGACTTCTAATGATAGTCTGCTATACTCATATTGACCAGTACCTTGTTCAGCTATCATCAAAGCTATCTCCTGCAGCAACTGGAAACAAATACAGAAACTCACAGCCAGACATTAAGCAGAGTGAAAGACCTTGAAACACCCAGCCCTAAATTGGATGTCTCCATCAAACCGTCCCAGCAGAGCTCAGGCAACTTCCCTGGAAGAAGAGGCAGAAAGAGCCAGAGGAGATGGAAGATACCAAAAAAAAAAAAAAACAAGGCCTTTTAAATCAACGTGAACAGTGAACAAAACTCATATGAACTCACAGAGACTGAAGCAGCATGCACAGGGCTTCCAAGGGTCTGCACCAGGTCTTCTATGGCTTTCAGTTTAGTGTTTTTATGGGATTCAGGAGTGAGCAAAAAAGTGGGTCTTTTATGTATTCTCTTGGGCTCTCTTCCTTTGGCTGGCTTGTGTCCAACTTTGATGACAATTTCTGTTTTATCTTATTATATTTTATCTTGTTATATTTTAACATTAAAATTAATAAATATAAACCTACACTAAATTTTAAGCTTTGAAATCTATAGAAAATTTACGATTTTTTTCCTAGAAAATATTTCAATTAATATATTTAGCCTATTGTAATCTTTATCTTGTAAAATGAGGAAGAGAAAAAGAAAAAAACCCTACCAACCCCATATTCTACACTATTCAAATACTAATGGCCAAGAAAATCTTACCTCTGCCAGCTTATATGGTAAAATAAGTTTTTCTCCCACTGTCACCGTCTTCCTTGTAACTAATGCTTCAAACAGCATCTCTTCTTTAACCTATAAAGTAGAAAGGTATATTCAATATGTAAGAGTCATGAAAAAGACTAAGTTATCATACTGAAAAGCTAACTAGAGAAAAACTTTAATGAACTAATATAGCATGAATATAAAGAAATGGAAAGAAAACACATATGCAATCTTAATCATGGCTAAAGTGGACTTTAAGCATACCACTAACAATAATTCCTCTACCTAATAGGAACAAAAGGTAACAAATCGTTTCTTTTCAAAGTATACTTACAAGTAAATGTCTAACTCTACAGTAGAAAGCTTGCTTAGCATGTGAAAGGTGATGGATTCTCACCAGAATCTCACATAAACACATATACACATGTCTGGAAACAAAGGCACTAAACTAAAAATCTGGCACTCAGAAGGCTGAGGCTAAAGAAACATGAGCTCAAGGCCATCTTTGCTAACAGTAAGACATTCTACTGTTAGCAAAGATGTATCACAACAAAACAGATACATATGTATCACACACATATGTGTATGTACATATACACACACTCATACTTTTCTAAATTTCACAATCTAAAGATAAGAACTTGGACTAAGGATTAAAGCACTCCTTGAATTTGAGGGATACTCCTAAAATAAGTACTTATGGTCTAGAAATTTGCTTTTATTTATGAGTATTAAACTTTAAGATAAAGATGTTGCTATGCTTTTACTCCTACCCCTAAAAGTAAAAAAAAAAAAAAATATATCATGTTTATTTTTAACAGGGTCTCATTCTGTAGCCCAGGCTGGCTTTAAACTCATGGTGAACTTTCTGTCTTAACCTTCTGAATGCTGAGGTTCCAAGCATACTCCATCAATACCTGACTAAACTATTAAATTTTTCTTTAAATGTGGGCTAGATAAAAGACTCAGTGGTTAAAAATACTTGCTCTCACAGAGGACTTTCTTTCAGTTCTTAACACTCATATGGTGGCTCAAGATCACAGTAATTCCAGTTACAGAGAATGTTTCATCTTCTTGTGACCTTCTTGGGTACCAGGTACAGACATGGAATACATACATACATTCAAGCAAAACATCTATACACATAAAAGGATTTTCAGTATAAAAACCTGTTAAGTGCATCTGTATGTGTGTAGTATAGTGTGTGTGTGTATGTGTGTAGCATAGTGTGTGTGTGTGTGTGTGTGTGTGTGTGTGTGTGTACACTCATGTGCATGCACATGTGTACATGTATACAGGCACTGTGGAAGGCAGGATTCAATGTCAGGTATTTATTTCTGCTGATCTTTTTTTTGTTTTGTTTTCTGATATAGGATCTCTCTGTGTAGCCACCGATGTCCTAAAACTGACTATATAGACCAGGCTGATCTTGAACTCACAAAGATCTATTTGGCTCTACTCCTGAGTGCTGAGATTTTAAGAGGTGGCCATCATGCCTAATTTTTTCAGGCAAGGTCTCTCATGGAACTAAAGCTCACTGACTGAGCAGTAAACCCAGGGCCTTGTCTTTCCTATCACTATCACTCCCCTCTCACTGTCACCTTCTCAGTTCTTGGATTACAGATACACAAGGCCAGCTTTTATTTTGGTGTGTGGATCCAAACTCAGGTATTTATGCTTATATAACAAGCACTTTACCAGCTGAGCCATTTCCCAAATTCTGAATTTCTCTTTTAATTTCCCTGAGCCTCTCTTAACTAGCCCCTTACAAAAGAATACTAAATTAAAACTAGAATCTTTGTTAGTTATGTCTGAGTTTAAAATAGGACCACCAGGCACAATGTCCTAATTTATCATAATACTAAATGGTTGACTAAAATATTATCTGAAATGCCTGTTTGAAATCTAGTCTATGACCCTCAAAATTACAACCTTCAGATACAAAAGTCTACATCTTGATAGAAATTTATTTCAATGAGTGCATCTAGCTTCAATTAAAGGCATTCCACTTTCCAGCCTCTTCTGTCGCAATATCATTCCACTGAAATTAATAGTCATATATAAAGAAAAAATAAACATTGCAAACATTGCAGTTAGAGATACAAAAAAGAGGTATCTGATGCTCTCAACTGGCACTGTAGCTTTATAATAGACACATACTAGTAAATAACTCTCCCACACACACACACACATACCTAAATTATTCCAAGGAGAAATAACTGGTTCTATGCACAATGAAATAGTTTAAACTGATTAATAATGTTAAACTCCATGAAGAGGCATATGAACCAAGAGCTAAAAGGTATTATTTAAATTCTCAAATTTTATTTTTTTTAAGATTTATTTAAACTATGTATATACAGTGTTTCTGCCTGCATACCAGAAGAGGGCACCAGATCTCATTCTAGATGTTGTGAGCCACCATGTGGTTGCTCGGAATTGAAATGACCTCTGGAAAAGCAGCCACTGCTATTAACCTCTGAGCCATCTCTCCAGCCCAAAATTTTAAATTTTAAAAAAGGACCTCAAGCTATTCCTCAATGCCCCAAACCAGAAATAAGCGAGATGTTCTTCAATTTATAAGTGGATGACAACTGTAATATACATGCACAATGTGTTACACATAGGTTAAAAGAATGTGTTTTATTTTGTTTTTGTTTTTTTGAGATAAGGTCTCTCTATATAGTCCTGGCTGTCCTGGAAATTACTGTTAACCAGGCTGGCCTTGAACACACTGAAACCCGCCTGCTTCAGCCTCCTAAGTGCTGGAACTAAAGGCATGTATCACTACAACTGGCCTAAAAAGATGCATCTTAAAAGCATTCTACCAAGCAAAATAAGTCAATCTAGGAATACTATTAACTCATAAATTATATTACATGTTGAAAATACAAATTAAAATGAAAAGTTTTAGAGCAGTGTTAAGAGTTCAGTATGAGACTCTTAACAGTGGACACATGACTTCAACCATTTTTCAAACCCCATTCAACACAAATAGCTTTTCAAAACCCATTCAGCACAAACAGTGGACTCTACGATATACAAACTCTAAAAATTACTTAAGGCAGGAGGAGATTCCAGAAAGGAGTATAGACATAATGAGACTCTAGCTGTATAACAAATATATGAAACAATTTCAATGAAAAAAAGAGAAGAAAAAGGTGAAAAGCTAAGCAACACAAATGCAACCTACAATGAAAGCCAAAAAGAAATAACCCATAAGAATTATCCTTTGGCTAGGTGGTGGTGGCACACGCCTTTAATCCCAGCACTTGGAGGCTGAGGTAGGCCAGCCTGACCTACAGAGTGAGTCCCAAACAATCAGGGCTATTACTCAGAGAAACCCTGTTTTAAAAAACAAAAACAAACAAAAAATATATTCTCTAATTTAAAGTCATTTTCCACAATAAAATAGGTTTCTCCCTTCTGGGAGTGGGAGTTTACAGACATATAAGAAAAAAAAAAACTTGAACAATAAAGTAAAAAATGAATTCATATACATTGGTATGAAATCACTAGTTTTATATAGTACAAATGTTTACATATAAAAAATGTTCTGTTAGTACACAGTTAAAATAGACTTATATGGGGGCCGGAGAGATGGCTCAGCGGTTAAGAGCACTGACTGCTCTTCCATAGGACCCGGGTTCAATTCCCAGCACCCACATGACAGCTCACAACTGTCTGTAGTTCCAGGCAAACACTAAAGCAAATAAATATAAATATAAATAAATTTTAAAAAAAAAAGAAAAATAATCAGTTTTAAAAAAAAATAGACTTATATGTTTTCTCTATCTGTCAGATAAGAGAGCCTATAAAAAACAACACCAATTTGGATGGTGTAAATCTAATAAGATGAAGATGTAGCTGGAAATGACATACCATCACTCTAGGAAGAACAATAGAGCAGAGCCTGATGTGCAAAGAACTCCTCAAGCCATTAAGAAAATAATTAAAAACTTTCACCTCTTCTCTCTACTCATGAAGACACCTCCATCTTCAAATAAAATCATCTAACCACAATTTTAAGGAACCTCTGCTCATTTGTGGCACATGCCTTTAATCTAAATACTTGGGAAGATCTCCATAGGTTTGAGGCCAGCATGATCTACTAAGTGAGTTCCATAGCCAGGGAGGAAGAGGAAGGAGAGGGAGAGGGAAAAGGGGAGAGAGAGACACACATACACACACACCCCTGTCTAAAGAAAAGAAAGAAAGGAAGGGAGGAAGGGAAGGAGGGAATAAGGGAGGGAGGGAAGGAGGGAGGGAGGGAGGGAGGAAGGAGACCTCAAATTAGAAAGAGCAACATTAACTTGGGCCCAAGACATTAAACAATCCTTATCAACAAACTGAAGGATTGTGTGTGTTGAGGCAAAGAGGGCAAAAAAGAAAACAGACCTAAGAATCCTGGCACACTCACAAGCAAAGTAAAACAGGGATCCTGAAGAAATTTCAACTACTGGAAGCACTATTTTAAAATAGTATTGAATAAAATCATAGTTTAACTAAATAAATCCACTTACAAGTATATGAAACAAAAGAAGTTACCCAGTATTTGAAATAAGGACTGAGAATGAGTGACTCACTTCTAATAATTCTGAGACAATAGGCAGTACTTCAGGATTACAGATATCAATAGAGTCATCTCGATAAGTCTTCTTTTTATAGGAGATATTACCCAAATGTAGTATTGCTGACAGCAGAGAGAAAATCCTATGAAAATAAAAGCATAGATTAAATTTGCAATGTATATTCTCAAATCTCATTTTACTCCAAAATTCAAAACAAATTTACTAGTACAAAGTATGAAGTATTAATCTTTACAAAAGAATGGTAATTTTAACTAAATTTTGCTATTAACTGTGTCAAGTATTAAAATATTTACATGTAACATTACATATATAAATATATAATACTATATACAATATATGGCATTTGTTGCATCATTCTTTGAAAGGAGTTTTTTTGCTAATACCTGAATTCGCTAAAATGTTTCACAAGAGCCATTCCTTTCTAAATGCTATTCTTTTGCCTAGAATATCTTTGCCTTGTTGTTTCAGAAACACTGAATAGGAATGTCCAAAAGGAAGACCTTAAAATTCACATTTATGAGGTATCGTAGGAGACTTTTAAAAATTAATTTTTTAAATAGTTTCCTCTATCTTACCATGGTGCCACTGAAAAATATTTTTAATTCTGAAGCTCATGGAATTTGCTATCAAATACCATGAAATTACTGTGAAATATTTTCAAATGAATCCTCTTTCATCTACTTCCCTCCTGGACATATACTTTCCATTTGAAACTAATGGCTCAGGCTAGAGAGATGGCTCAGTAGTTACGAGCACTGGATGTTCTTCCAAATGGACCTAAGTTCAATTCCCAGCATCCTCATGGTGGCTCATAACCACCAGTAACTCCAGTTCTAGGAGTTCTGATGTCTTCTTCTGGCCTTCACTGGCACCAGGCAGAAACATGGTATAGACATACTTGTAGGCAAACCACCAATACACACATAGTAAGTTTTAAAACATATTTAAAAACTAACCCATCAACATGCACTATATCCCAACAACCCCAGTTGACTAAGGAGTCATGCTGTCTTCATTTCCTACCTCTCTCACTTGAATCTTGAAGAACTTTTATCAAAATACTGTTTATATTCTCTTATTTTAAATACATCATCTAGATTCAACATGTTCTCCTTCCCTTTACAGAGTGTACTGAAATACTAACTCAAGTTCTTTGCCTTCACTTTGATATTCCTATTCACTACCATTTAACATCTGCTTCAATCTCATATGTCTCAGAAGTTACCAAGGACTTCTTCCACTTAACTGAGAAAAGACCAGGCCTTAACTTATCTGATGTTTAGACATTTAACACAGCTGAAGATTTCAGCCCTCCAGTGGTTGTTGTAGACTCATGAGAACTGGAGTTTGAAACCCAGCACTCACATAACAAGCCAGGCTTCCTGCAAATACCCATAACTTCAGTTCCAAAGGATCAAATACCGTCTTCTGAACTCAGTGCAGACCCACCCACACAAATATGTGTACATGTACTCACAAAGAATCATACACATAAATGTGTACACACACATAATCTTTGAAAGCCCTTCAAAAGGGCTAAAGAGATGGCTAGCTCAACAGTTAAGAACTCTAGCTACTCTTGAAGAGAGCACAAATTCAGTTCCCAGCACTCACATTAGATGTTCAAAAAACCTACAACTCCAACTGCAGGGACTTAGTCACCCTCTTCTGGCCTTTATGGACACTGTACTCACGAGTACAAATCCACATAAAAACAAAATATTTTAAAATGTCCTAAAAGCATGTATCTATATGCCTTTTTGACTTATTACTTACTTATATCTAACCTAATGTGATAACTTAACCATGTGTCTCCTTAAATTTTCCTATAATTAAAAATTTGTAATAGCTAAAATTTGACTTTGCAAAATAAGGAAATATTCTAATTAAAACAAATATACTGTTTCAGAACTAAATATAATTTAAGAAGTATTTAATCAACATCTAATTCACAAGTATTCCTTTTTTTTTAATTTAGCTTTATTTATATGCATTGATATGAAAGTGTCAGATCTCTGGAACAGGAGTTACAGACAGTTGTGAGCTGCCATGTGAGTGCTGGATATTGAACTCAGGTCCTCTGGGAGAGCAGCCAGTGCTCCTAACCCCTGAGCCCTTGAAATTCCAGCACTCATTAGTCTAAGAAAGAAAGATCACAGAGTCCAAAGTAAGCCTGAGCTACATAGCATATACCTACCTTTTTTTAAAAATTATTAAAAAAAACAACTTCCAACATTTCAAATTACTCTCCAGCTAGTAATTTAATTTCTAGTAATTTAAAATTAGAAAATAAGTCAATTTTTAAGGAATAATTTATAAAAGTATTCTAAGATAAAAGAAAAATAAATTCAGTATCACTAAAATATCAAAAAAACTGGAAGTCAAAAATAAAATCACTTCTCATATTTTTGCTTCAAAAATTGGCAGATTAATGTTCTCAAAAATATATGATAGAACTCATAAGCAATAATACCTTACCTAATGCATATAAATCAATGTTGAAAGATTTAATGTAAGCAGAAATTGTGATTCTTTTTATTATCTTTTTCTTTCTTTCTTTCTCCCCTCCCACCTCACCCCCACCCCATGGAGTATCTCTATATAGCCCTGGTTGTCCTGGAACTGACTATGTAGAACAGGATGGCTTGAAATTCACAGAGATTAGCCTGCCTCTGCCTCCAATTCTGAGATTAAAAGTCTGTACTACCATGCCCAACTAAAATCTTGATTCTTAAAATGTTTATAATTTTATATTAGAAGATAACACAAATAACTAAAAAGTAGGTGTCTTAACACATAGAAAGCAAAAATAGTATAATTAACTATTTTTTTCATTTAATAAAGGTATGACAGTAACTATTCTTAATTAAAACAGCTTTTGTTATGAATGGTAGAAAGTGCTTGAAATTCCAGCACTCATTAGTCTAAGAAAGAAAGATCACAGAGTCCAAAGTAAGCCTGAGCTACATAGCATATACCTACCTTTTTTTAAAAATTATTAAAAAAAACAACTTCCAACATTTCAAAATTTAAGGATGACTACACAATATGAAAAGCAATTGTAAAGTATATCTCAATAGGAAACAATGTTATTATTTATTAGCAGAGATAACTGTGGGCACAGAAATGTAGCTGTATACACAATAAATTCTCTATCCAAACCAATCAAAATTTCTGAATGAATGGAAAAGAGATTAAAAAAATTTCAAATGGAAAAAATATTAAATGCTCAAAGTACTATATGATAAATGTTAGAAATATGACCCATGTAGTTTTTAAAAAGTAATTTTTTTCTGTAGAGGAATATCTAAAAACAAAATAACAGGGAATGATCACACTGAAACTTACTGCTTCCTAAAGTCAATATGGGATCCAGTCATACCAAACAGTCCCTTTAATACAGTAAGCACTATATTGTCAAAAATTTAATTTCACCACTATTTAATATGTAGAGAGTATACTTTACTCAAAATTACTGTGACAAGAAATATTTGAGGTTTTGGAATTTCTCAGATTGTAGAACCTTATCTGTTTTATATTTCTAATATAAAAATCCCCAATGCTCTCAAGAGTGAAGAATTTTGAGGATCATGTCAATATCCAAAATATTTTGAATTTCAGATCATTTCAGAGTTCAGCTTTTAACATTATGGTCACTCAATTGGTACATATTCTAACCCTTTTATTCAGTTTATATGTCATCCACTCAGGGTTACATGTAGTATATAAGTGATCCTGAGGGAAGAGGGATATAACAGAAACTCAGAGAAGTTTTCCCATATATTAACTTTCAGTGAATTGCAGTTTCTGTCACCAGTTAAATATGCTTGCACATTTATACCTTATATTGTTTGGTTTTAACCAACATCTCGTAAAAAAAAATCCAGCAAAAAAATTTTATAATTCAAGAGGTATACCAATAGAGAAAAACAGGTCAGGCTAATATTCTCCTAGTAGGAACTCACCATTCAAGAGATTATTCATTCATAACACAACAATAAGTTATGACATATCCTTCAAGATGAATCACACACACACTTCAAAAATTATAAAAACAGCTAACTTCAAGTGTGTGTAGTTTGAGTTACTGAGAAGGCTAAGGTAGATCCTTACACCAGATCTTTGAAGCCAGTCTGATCAATACATAATAACAAGACGCCTCCAAATTTAAACAAAAAAAAGTTATAAAAAAATATTTCTAAGGCATTCAGGTAGTGGTGGCACACATTGCTGTGGGATGTCTTTCTAAAGGCTGTGAATATGTGTTGCTCTCATTGTCAGGATCAATAAAGCTATTTTAGATAAATGGTCTTCAAATACTTCAAAGACCTATAGAATATGACATTTAAAATATTTTTGTTAACATTGGATTTTTTTATGACAATGAGGCACATATGCTCCTAGGAGCACCAATTCCCTTCAGAGATGATGGGCATTGAAAAAACTCCTTATGGAGTTTGCTTTCAGTGTGGCAAAGCTAGCCACCTGGGCAAGAAACAAGTTCTTGCCTGGACTGCTTAACAATATGTTGTATAAACTGGACATGCAGAACCCATAGGAAAGTGACCACTGAACTTTGCTAAAACAAGGTGGAATGGTCCTTCAGGTTCTTGCTTTACAGGAGAAACTGCCAGACATTCTGCAGGGCACAGAGGAAAGCAACTGACAAATTGTGACAAAATAGGCAAAACTGTCCTTCAAATGTCCTGCTTCACTAAAAAGTTTGCCAGAGAGTCTAAGCCTGTAGGCTGAAGATGGGTGCCCCAATGTTACAGAGGAATTTTGGGTGTCTGTCCACATAGCCAGATATCTTTGTTATTTCTAGAACTTTGGAAGTTGCTTACAATGCACTACCTGTTTACTCAGGTGGTATTATATTCTTCTGGGGTCCCTGAAGGAGCTGAAGACAAGATAATTATAAATATAGTTTTCCTTAGTTATAATAAAAGATAAATTAGTTATAAAACTTTAGACTCACAAAAATAGAATAAAGTATTTTCTATAATTTTGACAAATAGACTGGATATTGTAACTGATTCTTGCTTGATAACTGTTTTGTTATGTGTAATTTTATTAAGTTAAAGTTTAAAACTTCTATTTTAATTAGACAGAAGGGGAAAAACACTATGGGATGTCTTTCTGTACACTTTGAATATGAGTTGCTCTCATTGGTTGATAAATAAAGCTGTTCTGGCCTATTGCAAGGCAGGATAGAGTCAAGTGGGAAATCCAAACAGAGATACAGGAGAAGGGCAGAGTCTGCTGCCCAAGGAGCAACATGCCAACAGACCAGTAATGCCACAGACATGTGGCAATACACAGATTAATAGAAATAGGTTAATTTAAGATGTAAAAATTAGCTAGTAATAAGTCTGAGCCATTGGCCAAACATTTACAATTATTATAAGCCTCAAGTAGTTATTGGGGAATAGGTGGGTGAGGGAGAGTCATCTGTCTACAACACACCTTTAATCCCAGCACTCAGGAGGCAGAGGCAGGCGGATCTCTGTGAGTTTGATGCCTGTCTGGTATACAGAGTGAGTTCCAGGACAGCCAGGGCTACACAAAAGAAACCTTGTCTCAAAAACAACAAAAATATTCCTCTGGGAAGAGACATGGTTATATCTTTAATTTTAAATAGTTTACTTAAATATAAATTACTTCATTTTCTAAAACAAAAAATGTATTTTGGTATATGTATGTTGCTGTGCTGTATTGTAAATGCATGTTTGTGTGAACACATATAGAAGGTATGTACATGTGACCAACTGAATGCACTTGGAAACCCAAGTTAAACATAAGACATCTTTATATCTAAATTTTAATTTCAACTTATTTATTGTTTTATGTGTATGGATATTTTGCCTACATGTCTATGCAACACATTCATGTAGTACTTGCAAATGCCAAGATGGTAAGCAGCAGATCCCCTGAAACTGGAGTTACAAATGGTGAGGGTTTATATGGATACTGAGAACTGAACCACCTCACCTGGAAAAGAGGCCAGTGAACCTCTGAGCCATCACTCCAATTCACAGGCATCTTTTTTTATTCTCCACCTTGAGACATATGTTGAAGTAAGGTGAACCAGAGCTTGTCCTTTTTTCCATCTTGGCTATAGAGATTCCCTATCTTCCCTATCTTTGATCCAATCCACTGGGATCAAAGGGAGGCCATCATGCCCACTAGGCTTTTCTGATGTGGGTTCTGAAGATATAAATGCCAGCCCTCATTTTTGCATAATAAGCACTTCATTCAAGGAGCCATCTTCTCTAGCCCTATTAACAAACACTTTTTATGTTTTCATTTTGTTTATATTAACATATATAAAGGTTTTGTGGTTTGTCTGGTTGGTTTGGTTTGGTTTTTGTTTGTTTTTTTACAGTACTGATGTTAGGGATTGAGTCTATGATCTTGTGTATGAAAGACAAGTATTCTATAATGCTGCTATCTCCACAGTCAAAAAATTTTAATACAACAGCACACTTGTAAATACACATGGAATGTTATATATTAAATAGACATTTATGACTTAACACTAAAGATCACTGATGTAGAAAAAGAAAAGCTGTGTGTGTGTGTGTGTGTGTGTGTGTGTATTTTTTAAAGAAACATTTTTTAAGTTATGTCCATGGATAGGCTTCAGGAAGCTTCATGAAGTCCCCAAATCATACACAAATGCCTAGGGATATACATTTTACCAAAGTATTTTAGTTTTTATCAGCTTCTCAAAAATTATATAGTCAACAAAAAGGGGGCGGCAATACTCAAATATAACTAGGGCAATAGTAATGCTATTTATAAACTTTAAAGAACCAAAAAAGTGGCCTAACTATTATGGAGATAGTCAACTGTTTTCTGATGAGATCTAAGACCTGCTGCTCCACAAGAAGAAATAGTCTGACTGTGATCAAAAGCTGAGGAGACTAAGGAGGTCATGGGCCCCAATACAAGGACCCACTGCTATTATTTTACTAAAGACAATTTGTCAAACTGCCTTCTAAATATTTATGTTTATACCCATAGACTAGTGCTGCTCCCAACTATGGTCAAAAAGGATTCTTTCTGAGACTCATAACTGGTCCAACCACTGAGTAATGTGCCTAAATGAGACTTCTGCATAAATCCCACAACATTCAGAAAACACCACAAAAGACAGGGCCAAAAGAACCTAAGAGCCAAAGAATGGAAAGGAATGCTGAAAATGCTGTCTTCTGGACATTACATGGTCACTGAATTTACCAACCCAAAAAAATCTATGGTAATCTGCAAAAAACTGCACAAAATCAAACCAGTGAATAATGCCAGCATGGCTAAGGGAAAGAATTCATGAGGTTACTTCCCTAGCAGTGAAGTTGTTGACAATTTTTGGCTACTGGAGAAGAGGAAGTCCATTTTTCTTGATGGATATGACTAGATATGACTATAGGTAGGTTCCATACTTATGTAAGCAACACAAATTCTATTCAGTGGGTTATAAAAAAAGAAAAAGGAGGAGGAAGCTGAAGATATATATATATATGTATATATATAGTATCTTTGTCACACATATGTGAAATTGTCAAAGAACAAGTTTTTTTAAACAACCAAGAGAAATCACTCAAAAACACATAATTTGTTTTCTACTGGAAATAAAAAACTACAGTAAATGAATAAAATTTTTAAAACTCACTGTCTTCGTGTCTTGGGAAGAAATCCTACCATTTCCATAGCCAATTGTAATCGTTCAAAATCATGCCTCAAATCTTCTCCCTCCACTGTGAAGCAATCCTGCTTAAGACAAGAGGTGGAAGAAAATATATCAAGATTATCTGTTAAAAAACAATGTGCACCATTCATTAATTTAAGTAGACCCCTGTGCAAATGATTGGAATATTTACACATAGAGTCAGACTTATTAAGCCTCCTATCTGAATACAGATGAGCAAAGTAAACATATTTTCCAAATATTAATAGTACCTTTTATTTCTCCCATTAATAATCACCGGCTTAAGATCTCAAAATGGATAAGGTAGAGTGCTAGAAGCATTTATAACATATGTGAATACCAAGTTTGATTTCTGGCAGCACTAAAGCATTTTAACAATTTAAAATCTGTAAGAGAGCTCAAGTCCATAAGCAGATGTTAATTTATTCAAAGTTTTTAAAAGTGCCTATCATATGTAAGGCTTTGAATTAAAAACATACAAACATACATATAAAAAAAACCCCAGACATTATGCAGTTGAGAAGTAAAACCTAGATTTATATAATACAAACCAGTTGGTGTTATAGTAGTTATATAAAGAAATAATAAAAGAAGTAAAAACAAATAAATACACATCATAGTGATCAAAAAAAAAAAAAAAGGAGGGGTTATGTCAAAACAGAAAACCCCTCAAAAGCTACATATCACATCGATTAAAGTAGTTATTGAATGGCTAGAAAGATCCCTCAGCATTTAATACTTGCTGCTCAATGGGCAGTGGTGGCACACGCCTTTAATCCAGGACTTGGGAGGAGAAGCAGACAGATCTCTGTGAGTTTGAGGCCAGCCTTGTCTACAGAGCTGGCCTCAGTTTCAGAGTTTCAGGAGAAGCTCTGAAGCTACACAGAGAAACCTTGCCCACCCCCCAAAAAAATACTTGCTGCACTTAAAGAAGATCCAAATTAGTTCCTAGCACTGGCATTAGGTGTCAAACAATCACCTATAACTCCAGATCCAGGGGCACACAGACACACATGGGGCCTATATCCACATAAAAACACACAGATATATACATAAACAAAAATAAATACTTTTTAGTTGTTGAGGGATGGCAAGATAATTCAGGGAAAAGCACTTATTGTTCAAGACTGACAAACTACATTGAAAGTAGAAAAGGAGAACTGGTGACTCTAAGAAGTTGTCCTCTAACCTCCACACATATGCCTGACAATTCAGAGTGCTTACTATCTTGCAGATGATTGGAGTTCAGCTCCCAGCACTCATACTGGACAGCTAACAACTGACTCCAGCTCCAGGAAATCTTCCAACTTAAGCAAGTGTTCACATGCACAAACAGAAAGACACACATACACACATGTACACACAACTAAAATTAAAATAAATCTCATAAAAATTAAAAAATAACATATTTATTTTTAGTCTAGATATGGTAGCAAATGCCTAAATTCCCAATACTCCAGATACAGAGGCAGGTGAATCACAAACTCTATGCTAGCCTGGACTGAAGGGCAAGATTCCATCTCAAAAAAACATCAAACAAAACAACTAACCAATTAATGACTTTTAGTGTAACCTTTGAATTTCAGTTCACAAAATAGTCAACAGTAATATCATATACACAATCCCTTTACATGTTCACACACCACTTTATAGTGAGATTGTCCAAAATATCTACTAACATATGGAATCTACATTCTCAAAGGACAGTTATCTTGCAGAGACTGTCTCTTATGCCAATGTCAATTTCCTGAATAAATCTTTTTTGGGTCTGTAAATACTTTTACCTCCATAACTTCATGCACAATTGCTGAATTATATTCTCAATTAAATGACCTTGAAAAATAAAGTGCTTCTTCATTTTTAAAGCATTTGAGTATCACGTTTTTTAGAAACTTACTAGATATTATAATTTCATGATTACACCTTGAAATAAAATCTAAGATTCAGAATTTGAGAAACCTGGCTAGTATTCTGCTAAAGCTGAAGTTCTCAACCTGTGGGTCCAGACACCTTTGGGAAATCAAACAACCCTTTCTCAGGGGTTGCTTAAGACCATCCTGTGTATCCGATATTTACATCACAATTCATAATAGTACCAAAATTACAGTTATGAAGTAGCAACAAAAATAATTTTATGGTTGTAGGTATTCACAACATGAATTCACAACATGAGGAACTGTATTAAAGTGTCACAGCTTTAGTAAGGTTGAGAATCACTGTGCTAAAGGAACATAGTAATAAAACGACTTCTAGTAACATATTGCTATATCATATGTAAATCAGCCCTCATCAGGTAAGAACTACAAACAGAGACCTACAATATACAGAGTGAGATGCTTTGGAGTATGCAACCCTAAATGGAATGTTTTCATCAGAGCTCTCCTCTCAAGACTCAGAGATCTAATGTTAAAGAGGATGTAGAAATATTATAAGAACCAAAGGTGGTGGATAGCTCCAAAGAAACAGCATTTTACAGACACAGCTTAGATGATACATGTATGAACTCAGAGAGACTGTGATAGCACAAAACCTCGAAAAGTTCAGACCAGACAAAATCTCAGCATTAAGAAGTGTCCACAAAGTCCCATCACTTACCAAGAAGCTAATTTGGGGACAGTAACTACTGAAAAGGGAAAATTAGTTTTCTCCAATGGAGTGATGCTAAGTGTAACAACACACTTCAAAACAAGCCCCATGCCCAGAAGTAGTTGGCCAACAGGACTCCAGACTTTTTGTGTACTTTTTAGTTTTGCTTGTTTTTGTTTTATTTGTGTTGATTTTGTCTTATTGGGTTTTTGTTTTGTTTATTTTGGGTTTTTTTTCTTTTTTCTTTGAGAGAGAAAATATTCCTGCTTCAGTCCCAAAGTCCTAGAATTATACATAGGAGCCATCACAGCGAGTAACATATTTAAACAATAAAACATATTTAAAGACCTTTGACTTAATCCAAAACCTCAATTATTCATTTTAGAACTTATCAAATATTTTTAATAACAATGAGGATGTAAAAATGTTTATGTAAACTCAATGTATGAAGTAGTGATTCTTACAACTGATGTGTTCTTATTTGCTTCAAAAATGAGTGAACAAGTCATCTAAAATACTGAAAAAATAAAGTAATAGATATGCTGACATAAAAATACTTTCAAATTTACAATCATTCATAATCAAATACTTTTCACTCATAATTATGATGTGGTCTCAGAAAACACCAAAATCATAATTATTTTTTAAAACTACCTTGGTCTTTTTTAACCGTTTCTGTAATGATAGCTGCAGAGGAAAAACAAGGATAGACCTAGACCAAAATTGTCCTTATCTTACATGAGGCTCTCCTAGAAGTCAGTGTTTATACAGACCAAGATTCAAGAACAATCAGGGGAAGAAGAAGGAGCTTGAACAGAGGAGCCAACAAATTGAGTGCTTTAGTTTCATGTCTGGTGATGTGAGAAAGCAACTAAAAGGAGATTATTTACTCAGTTTATAGTTGCAGGAGGCAATCCATCATGGCAGAAAAAGTTAAAAGCTGAAATTTAAAGCATCACAGCCAAGAGCAGAAAATAATGGATGGATGGATGGATGGATGCATGCATGCATGCATGCATGCATGCATGAATCCTCCCTTGCTTGGTTGCTTACTGATACTCAGCTAGCACTCTCTATTCTTATACAGAAAGGGCCCAAAGATATGAAATGGTGTCACTCACATGACCTATGTCTTTCTACATCAATTAACAATCAAAGCAATCTCTTGATGCCCATAGGACAGCTAACCTAGATAATTCCTCAATTGGCATTCCTTTCTCAGATGAGACTAAGCTATGACAAACTGTAAAGTCAACCATCCCAGTGAGTAACTAGGTCTTAATCCCAAAATTATCTCTGGGAAACAACATGAAACTAGAGCTGAGAGATTTGTAGGCACTGGTAAGTGTAAACACATACTGACTTACCTACTTTTTTATTGACAATTTTTTGCTAAATCATAAAATGAATAAACTGGAGTCTTAGGAAAGTAAACAAAAAAAATCCTATAAACAATTACATGAGGGTGGTATTTAGACTGAAATGACACAGAGCAGGATTAAGTTAAAATGGAACAGATATTAATGTATTATCAAGCTGGACATGGTAGCCTACAATATAAGCACAATATCAGCTGAAGATGTAAAATTGCCAAGAGCTGGAGATCATTGTGGGCTGCACAGTGAGTTCCAGGCAAGACAAAAAAGAACTAATGAACAAAACACCACCTATTCTAAGTATTCAATTCATCATCCATGTTATATAATTGATTAAAAAAAAAAAGACCAAAAGAGCCTAAAGATAATGGAAAGCCTTACATTTGCATATATCATCAGCCACTGAGGTTAGAAAATATGCATTTAGTAGATATCTATTCACCAGTCATCATCATCTATTGATACAGATGAACTCACTATAATCTCAAAAGATGAAGACATAATCTTATATATAGCAAACAGATTTCAAGTTCAATAGCTGTTCAAAGCCAAAAATCTTATAATTAATTAGCTGGGCCAAACCAAAATGTATTTGCTACAAATACTATTTTCTCCCATGCAACAGTGCTCCTTGAATTTAGTACAAAATGCTAGTAACTCACTAACTGGTAGACAAAGGTTGTTAAAAATAAGTCTCAGCTTGGGTCCATTTATGCATGCTGTGTGTGTGTGTGTGTGTGTGTGTGTGTGTGTGTGTGTGTGTGTATGTGTGTGTGAGAGAGAGAACAATTCTGTTTTTATAATACTAGTCACATAAGCCAAATAATACATGGGAAGGTAAGGTTTAATTTATTTTTCAAATGTACTATGATGAAAAACTAATAGGCAAAAGTTTTACAATGTCTCTTTATTAGTTTAAAAAAAAAAAAACCAACAACAACCTAAAAGAAAAAGAACAGATATTCATTATATGAAAAAGATTAACACTCAATACATGGAGGAACATATATTTACATATGGAGGCCAGAGGTTGACAACAGATGTCATCCTTTATCATACTCCATCTTATTTATTTGCAACAGGGTCTCTCACTGAACTTGGAACTTACTGTTTAAGTTAAACTATCTAGCCAGAGAGCCCCTGAGATCTGTCTTTATACATCCAGCTTTATATAGGTACTAAGAATCTGAACTCAAGTGTTCATTCAAGCTTGTGTCAGAAGTATTTCCTCCAACAAGCTATCTCTGTAGCTCCTAAAAAGTAATTTTTTATTTGCTCATATGTGCATATACATATGAATGTGGGTGTGTGCCCTCAGAGACCAGAGGTAGCATTACATCACCTAGAGCTGAAGTTACAGACAAGTTGTAAGCCACTGGACACTGGGTGCTGGGAAACAAATTCCCTTCCTCTGGAAAGGCAACAAGCACTTTGAACCACTAAGCTATCTCTGTAGCTCCCTAAAAAGTAATGTTAAGAAATAAGTATCAAGCTAGAGATGAAGCTTAACGGCAGAAAATGTGGACAGCAGTCACACTACACCAAACCAGAATAAAACCTCAAAGGAAAAAAAAAAATACTAGAGTTGAAACAGAGCCACTTCAGTGCTAGGCAATCAGGGATGTAAGCAATTTACTCTTTGTGAAAGTAAATGTTAAATAAAGATTAAACATTAGGTTTACTACATAAAAATAGTAAATTGGCTTATAAACAAACTATTACATACAAATCAATCATTCAAAGTAACTAAGAACTAGTGATCCTCTTTCCTAGCCCTGTTGGTATATCAGCTCATCTTAATGTTGACTGATCAAGATGGATGCAAATGAATAATGTGAAGTCCCTTTAACAGGAACAAAAAATATTTAGGTACTTGTACTGACCGGCTCAGAATCATAGCAATAATCATCCCAGCTCTGTCTGAGGGATTTCTTTGTTATCTGAAAGTAAGGCACATTTGTTAGGTAGGAGTTATTAGGTAAAAATTATACTTCTGAAATAATCTCTGAGATGCAACATTCGGAAAGCAAGACTACTATCCAAAGAACAGTTACTCTGCATGACAACATAAATTAATAAATCTAAATAAATAGTCAGATTCTGAGAGATCGTATATTATTCTATTCAACTTATACATGTCATTGCCCAGTGGCTCTGATATTACTATTAACCACTAAGTTCTTTATTCCATAAGAACTGACATTTTGGATGTATGCCATAGCCACTTATCACACAAAAAGTCTGGACTGTAAAATTCTGAGTCAGTAAAAATTATCATCTGATTTATAAATGATTACAGCACATTTAAAGAAAATAATCACTCAAGAGCTGAATTAGTAATTTTTAAAAATATACTTAATTTTGTACAGTAAAAATTTCTAGCATTCAAACAGAAAATCTATTAACACAAAGTTAAGGTAGTTTATATTAATATGAAGTTTTAAAGTTAAAAAAAATACCAGGTAGAGTATACTGTACATTTGAGGAAAAGTCCATGATATCACTTTCATCATCTTTAATATAAAATTTTATGTGCTCAAATATAAGTTAAATGAAAAAAATCTAAGGTTATTCTTCATTGCCATAAAGGTATTTTTCAATAAATATTATATTTTCTCTCAAGAAAAAATGAGAGGTTGCTTTATTCTTTAAATGATTTAATATAGTAACAATTCCACTAACTGAATTTGGAATTTTAGTGAAAAATAAAAATAGAAAAATGTGTATCATAAAAATTGGTGAAGATCACTCCTCATAAGCTTAAGACTAAATTCTGAATTTTAAAAACAGATAATCCAAATCTAAATCATTTGCCTTTAACAAATTTCATGTTGACACTATTTTGGTTTTAACACAGAAACTCACAAAGTAGCACAAGTTGCCCTGGAATTCACTTATATAGACCAATTGACCTCAAAATCATGCTAATCCTTTTGTCTCAACTTCTCAAATTCTGGAAATACCAGAAATAAGCCACCATGTCTGGTTTCCTACAGAAAGTTTAAGAAGGTTGTTCATTAAATGACACAGTGACACTCTATGTTAGTAT
The DNA here is from genome assembly GCA_004025045.1 of Sigmodon hispidus. Taxonomy (NCBI): domain Eukaryota; kingdom Metazoa; phylum Chordata; class Mammalia; order Rodentia; family Cricetidae; genus Sigmodon; species Sigmodon hispidus. The sequence continues at coordinate 156,683 of PVIH01001439.1, forward strand.
CACAGCATACAGACATATATATGTTCATTAGACTGCAAAACATGCAAATCAAGGTTAAAGCAATCTCTTTGCAATACTTAAGCATAAATTACCAGTTACACTTAACATCCTGGGGTACGTGAAAGTAAGTCACAATGGAAATAGTGTAATATTTTTCTGATTAAAAAAAATAATATACAACAGCTTAAGATTCTTAAAAAAAATCTCACAAAATACATAAAAACATTTAATTTTGCCACTTATATGAAGGAGATAATTATTTTTAAATTTGGAAGTTATACCACTTAAATTTTAGACTGCCTACACAAAGGCACTAGTTAATACCCATTATTATGACCTGGGGGGGGGGGGAAGCACTAAAAACTTTTTTAGTAACTAAAATCAAATTATTTACCTACACTTCAAAATGCTTTTTGTGAACTCTCACCTGATTGAGATAATGATATTCCTCAGGCTGTTTAAGGTGGAATGCTAACCTCTCTTCTTCACTTGCTCCTGCGAGAAGGTAATAGAATACATGATAGTTCCTGTTGGAAACAAAGCATATAATGAACATGACTAATTCTGGTTGCTTTCTGTTTTTTGTTTTTTTGGTTTTTTTTTTTTTTCTGTTTGGTTTTTAAAGAATATTCATTAGTGAAATGTTTGATTTACTCCATTCTTAAGGCAATGTGACAAAGTCAACATTTAGTATGCCTAGAAAATAAAATGTAGAATACAAAAGCAGTAAAATGAGAAAAGTGGGGGCTTTCAAAAATTACCTTCTCTAACACTAATGAAAAGAGAAACAAAAAAACTCACAAATCTGCCTGAATTACTCTTTCAAAGCTCCAAAAATTAATCAAGACTTACAGCTAGCTAAATCCAGTGATGTATTTACTGCACTTAACACTTTATCTATAGAATACAAGAGTGTGTAAATCTTCTCAAGTCGACATGAAACTTTACTAGACAGTACAGCAAGCCTGAATACAGTCAAATGGAAATCTAACCACTGTGCAATGAAATTAAAAGCAATAGTCAAAATTCCCAAAATTCAAAACTATGTGGCCAAATGTGGAGACTCATGTTATAATCTGAGTACTTAGGAGCTGAGACAGATAACTGCTATGAACTCAAGTAAAGCTAGGGCTACACAATAAGTTCCAGGCCAGCCTGTGCAAGACCAAAACCCTAACTCAACAAACTAAAACAAATTATCAAGAACAAGAGAGAGAGAAGAAAAATAAAAGAAGGAAGGAAGGGGGAGGGAGCAAAGGAGGAATGGAGGGAGGAAGAAAGGAAAAAAGAGAAAGATGGGGTAAGTGAATAAACCCAACAAGCAGAAGAAAGGCAATAACAAGCATTAGAGAAGAAATAAATCGAAACTTGAGTAATACAGACTTCATCAATAAAATTTTTAAAACTGGTTCTCTGAAAACATGTACAAAATTAAAAAACCTTTATTTAAACTGATAAAAAAAAAAGACTGATTCAGCATCAGAAATAAGGGAAGAGAAACATTATAGCCAAACTTACAAAAATGAAAAAGACTATGACACATTATTATTTATTATCAAGTTAAGATAATCCATATAAACACATTTCTAGAAAAATTCGAGCTACCAAATTCAACTAAAAAAAAAAATCTCAACAACTCTATAACCACTGAAGTATTTAAATTAGTAATTAAAACTTTTTCTGAATAAAAACCAAGAACCAAATGACTATGCTGTTAAATTTTATCATACAGTTATGGTGACTCAAACTTTCAGACACTTTTATAAGAAATTATAGCAAGGAGTAATTTTCATCTCATTCTAAGAAACTATAGATAAAACCAAAGAGGAAAACCTCATAGTGGTTCTCACTTTTCTAATGCTCCAACCCTTTAATACAGTTCCTCACATGTGGTAACCCCCAACCATAAAATTATTTTAATTGCTACTTTTTAAGTTTAATGAAAATATCTGTGTTTTCTGATAGTCTTGGGTGACCCTCAAAGTGGTCAAAACCCAGTTTGAAAACTACTACCTTAGAGCATTATAGCTTATAAATACAGATAGAAAAAATTCACAACAAAATAACTACAAACCAAATCCAGCAATACATAATAAGAATATATAACACACACCTGTCAAATAAAGCAATCAAAATAAGTTTGTAAACTCTGTATTGTCACTTCCAATTCATTCTCTAACTCAAGAAATCAAGATTATATCCCCACTACTCCATTATAATGTTCAAAAGAAAAACACACTGGCTACTTATAGTGGGAACTGAGACAGAACTTTGTGCATATGTTCTACTGAATATACCTACAACCTTCTTCCTCTCTATGTATTCAAACATCTCTAATAAGGATCTTATTTCTGCTAGACATACATACACACACAAAACCCCATTAAATTCTTAACCTAACCCTATCAATAACTCATTTTCATTATGTAGTCATTAATTACTGAGATTTTATTACAAACCATGTTAACCATGGTATATTCTTTCAAGGCTATTTTATTTCAAGCACTCGGGAGGCTGAGGCAGACAGATTGCTGTCCATTTAAAGCCAACCTGATCTACATAGGATATTAAAAGACAGCAAGGGCTACACAGTAAGACCCTTTCTTTAATTAAAAACAACAACAACAACAACTAAATAAATAAGTAAAACAGATGAGCATGGTGACACATGCCTTTAATCCTAGCACTCTGGAGGCAGACACAAGTAAAATTGTGAGGCAGGCAGCCTGGTCTACAGAACAAGTTCCAGGACAACTAGGTATGTTACACAGAGAAACCCTGTTGGTTGGTTGGTTGGTTGGGTGGGTAGTTGGTTGGTTGGTTGGTTGGTTGGTAGGTAGGTAGGTAGGTAGATAGACAGACAGATAGATGATAGACAGATATAGATAGAATTTATAAGATAGAAAACCTATTATTTAATTAGGCCTTGAAACACAACAGAAACATTTTGAGTATAAAAGAAGAAAAAGTGAGATGCTCAAGGTATTCATAAGAGTTCAGGGCTATTTAATTTCACACTCTGGGTAATAACTTTATTGTTAACACATCAACATATAAAGCAATTAATTTACCTCCCTAAATTTGGTCTCTTTGAAATATGTAACATTTCATTTCTAAAGTCCCATGTACTTCAAATATGGCAATAAAATTAAGAGTTTTTCTGCAAACTCATTTTGTTTGTAGTTGATTTTTGAGAAAGGGTCTACTAACACAATAGCTCCCAGCTGACAAAGTACTTACCACATAACCTAGACTAGCCTTGAACTCATGGTAATCTTCCATCCTCAGCCTCCCAAGTACAGGGATTAGAGGTGTGACCCACCACTCTTAGCTTATAACTAATTTCCAATGAGAAGAACACTAAGAAATATAAGAAAGGTCCATAACTTATAGAGGCAAATTCAAGAAAGTCCATTAATTGGCAAATTCAAAGAAAATATCCCATTATTTATCTTAATTCACTTTCTAACTAACTTGTATGACCAACTGAAAACTATCTTTTGATGTCTCTTAAGCTTATATACTTTACATCTCTTAGTAAATTTCTTTTCTGAAACTATAACTAGCAAAACTATAACAATAACTATCTTCAACTCCCTCAGAGACCCAAGAAGAAATTAATATTAACTAAGTAAATAGGAAGTGCAAGCAAGCAACTTCCAAAAAATGTGAAAAATGACAGAAACAGCTGGCTGCCTGGACAGTCACGCAAGGTTCCTCTGTAACGTTGGGGCATCCATCTTTGGCCTACATATCTGACAGACTTATCTGTGAAGCAGGATATTCTTAAAGACCTTCATACCTTGTCCTGGCAAGGTTTGACAGTTCTTTCTTGTGTATTCTGCTTGTCCATATTGGACATCATACTGTCAGCAGCAGTCAAAGCAAAGGCACTTTCTTGCCCAATGGCTAACTTTTGCCACAAAGAAAATCAACTCCATATGGAGTTTCTTCAATGCCCAAGATCTTCTCTGAAGTAGACTGATGCTGCCACGAGTGAATATGTCTCATTGTCATAAAAATAAAAAGAATCTGTTATTAAAATATCTTAAAAATAAAAAGAACCTGTTATTAAAATATCTTAAATGCCATATTCTGTAGATCTCTGAAATGTTTGAAAAAGTCCCGTCTATCTAAAATATGTTTGACCCTGAAAACTTATCTAATATGACAATAAGTTTGACTGTAATGTCTACTAATTTGCATTTCTTTATGTCCTGATTAGTTGGTAGTAATAATATTCAAGAACTAGCAATTTGTATTACACTGTTAGATGAACTGTGTAAGTACGATAACTTGAACAAGTGAAAAACCACTTTCACTTTCCTGTTCTCAATTATCTGGAACTGAAAAAGAATAACAGTTCTGCATATCTAAGAAAAATCACCTATCTGCCTTTAAAAGAAAAATAAGTTTCCCAAAAAAGAAACAGTAGTTACATATAAAAATTATGCATGATACACAGTGAATTAAGGGTCACAGACTCTAAAAGGGAAATCTGTATGATGCTGTGAATTTGATCTAAATACAAATAAAAATATATACCGTTCATTATGCTCTTGATAAACAAGTCTAGATTTCTCGAGTAGATATTTTTCAACATAGGCCCTGGAAGAAATAAAATTGGTTGATAAAGTATTAAAAATTGGTGTAGATAAATAAATAATAAAGTTTAGCATACAGTATATTTTATTTAGACAATTCAAAAATATAAATGAGCATCTCAAGATGACAGCAGTACATTTACCATTATAATTGTTATAGATATTAGATTAGCATTATCCATGTTAAACTCTCAAAAACCTACCTATATCATCAAATAGCTAGAGAATGAGATAAGCAGGTTGAAGAGTATTTATGAAGAGTAAATATACAATAAAACCTTCTTTCAAAAATAAAAACCAAAATAATATACTAGTAAATCAATAACACAATCACCTTATGAATATGATCCCAGGTCTGATTTCACTACAAAGGTTGACTTTCAATTTTAATAGACATCTCTTATTTTTCCATCTTAATTCATGAGTTCTTCTGGCAAAAAGTTATAAGTTCTGAGAATGAGCTAGTCAAATTATGCCATTACATTTACCTGCTCACCACAGTGCTGAGCAAATTTCATATATCTGAAATCTTTTTATGCCAAAATAAAAAAAAAGGACAGGTGAATTAAATATGGTTGTATCTATCTAGGATGACTTTGCTCTAATTTTTTTCTATATTTTTGCATATATCTGACTTTGGAAGAAGAGTGAAAGGGAGTGAGGGACAGGGAGAGAGAGAGGAGAGAGAGACTGAGACTGACTGACTATAGAAGAAATGATTTTGTTTTAATTCATGGTTCATCATGACAACATGGCTCCGTTCACGGCAGTGCGAACTTAGAGCAGTTTGCGAGTGTTCTCAGCGGAACCAGAAGCAGAGAGCCAGGACCAAGAGTGGGACTGGGATTGAACCCTAATATCAGCCTCAAGTGAGGTGCCAGTCTTTTTATAAGTATTATAATATGCCTTGAACAATCAAAACAAACAATAAAGCACTAAATGTAAAACAATAAAAACCAATAGCTTCACATACACACAAACAATAAGCAGTAAGAAGAAAATAAGAGAAAAAGCACATTCATAATATAAATACTTAAAAATAAACTCAATCAAGTATACAAAAAAGTTTAAGTATTCCTAAAAGGTACAAAGATATCATCTCTAAAATAATCACAAATTTAAACATTAGATCAATGAAAGCATAGAAGAACCTTAAGTACACAGCTGGCTTAAAGAATCCAAAAATTATATACGAAAGGCTAAATACAATAAAATTCCAACTGTACATTATGGAAAAGGTAATGTGGAAGTAATAAAAGATCATGAGTTACCAAGACCTGAAAAGTAGCAGGGCTAATCAAGCCAAACACAAAAGATTTTAGCTTAGTAACTACGCTGATACACTGAAATGGAGACTGTAAATAGCATCTATATATCTAACTAACAATGTGCCAAAGACACAAACATAAAATTAATATAAGCATCTGTGTGTTTCTTAAGATTTTAAGATTGCTGGTCCAAATAAGCAGCAGTAGGCAGGTCTAAACCATAGAGCTAAGCCAGCCAAAAACCTCTTGTTACAAGTATCTCTGTATTTCTCAAAACCAATAGCATATACAACACAATTAACAAACTTTAGTGTAAGTTATTGATTTCACAACTAATAAAAATGCAACAACATCATTGTCATCAATTTTAAAAAACAGACCAGACTAACGCAAGATGTTTATAACAAGGGAAGCTATGCTGAAAGAAATGGAAATGATACATGGGAACTCTCTGTAATTCCCATTTTCTTTTGCTGTGAACCTGAAACAAGTCTGAAGAATACTCTATTAATTTATCTATAAAATATATTAGTAGTACAATCATATGACTAGTCTTATGAAATGTAAGGATTTTTACTATACCAAAATTAATACTTTGATTGGGAGAATACTAATGCATATAAGTAGAAAAGTGTGATTATACTGAGAAGTACAATAATTAAAGGGCCATTTTCTGACTTGAAAATAAATTTTTGAAAATTTACAATACAAATGCAACAATTGTTAACAGGTAATAAATATAAGTTAAGGACGTTAGGAGTTATAATTAGTCTTACAATTTTTTCACTAAAAAGTAAGGAAACCAATTTTATGAAGATATCAATTATCATAATATGTAGCTTATGAAATAAGTAATAACTGAAATAAAAATATGGTCCAGTAATAAAAAGTACTGGGTTTTTTTTTTTAAACAATTATCTTTATTTCTTTTTTCTTTTTTTTTTAATTTTGTGTGAATTGGTGTTTTGCCTGCATGTATAAGGGTGTCAGATCTTGGAATTACAGACAGTTGTTAGCTGCCATGTGGAGGCTGGGAATCGAACTCAGGTCCTCCAGAAGAACAGTCAGTGCTCTTAACCACTGAGCCATCTCTCCAGCCCAAAAATACTAGGTCTTTAAAAAAAAGAGCACTGGCTGTGCTTTCAAAGGATTTATGTTCAATTCCTAGCTCTCACATAGTAGCTAACAAACATCTGTAACTCCAGTTCCAGGAGATCTGATGCCTTCTCTTCTGTCCTCCAAGGACACTGCATGCATGTGGTATACACATACACAGAAAATAAAATATATCTTAATATATGTGTGTGTATGTATCAAACATGTATGTATGTATGTTTGTACTTAATATATATACATGTATATTTATATGTACCAAAATCTATTGCTTCTAAGTGGCAGTACTTACCCAAGTACAGTGCCTGTTTCTTGGTAATTTACTTGAATAAACTTGCCAAAACGACTTGAATTGTTATTATGAGCTGTCTTTGCATTTCCAAAGGCCTGTCAAAAATAATAATTGTTATTTAAAAGTAACTTTTAAACATTGTTTAAATACTAAAGAAAAACAGTGAGGCAGTTTATATATTTAGAATCATTCATATTTGAGGTAGAATAAAAGTAATGAAAACAATTTTTAAAAAGTAGATTTTTACCTTATACTAATTCAGTAAAATGAATCTCAATTTTTAGAACCTAGTATATAGAACTAAAAATATTAACACAGCTGTTAAGAGCACATGCTGTGGAAGCATGATCTGAATTCAGATTGTAAGACTCCTGTGAAAGCCCAGTGTGGCAATGCCCAGCACTGTAACATGACACAATAGATTGTTAAACAGAGAGGAGGAAGGCTGAGGTTTGCTGTCCTATCAACTAGTTACAGATTTAGTGAGAGACCCTATCTCAAAAGAGTAAGGTGGAGAGTGACAGTTCAGAACAGTGTCCTCATTTGCTCTCCATTTCTTTGTCTATAAGTTCCTGTACCTACACACATGTGCATACAACACAACATTCATATATACACAAGATTATTAAAATAAAAACATGTTTCTTTAACAAAAATTCTGGCAACTTCACAGGAGCCATAGAAACAGCCACATTTATAAGCACCCAGAAAAGTACCCAGGAAACTAGGATAATGTCAATAGCATAAATTACCACAAGACTAAGTTTAACAAATATTATCAGGCAACTTTAAGTGGCATTACCACTTACGAGAGGAACCAGAGCTTCTGCCTAGCTGACAACCTTGGGAACCTGTAGGTATTAGTCAGTGAGCAGACACAGGTAAATGCTGCCAAAAACAAGACTGGGGTAGTCCCCATCACAGTCTGTCCTTGTGAAGACCAAATGTTTATGCAGAAGAGCTGAGGAGAAAATTAAGAATGTAGGATGGAGGGTTTGGGGGGATGGGGGAGTGAAACTGTGCTGGTGGCTTGAAGCCACATAAAAAGGTTCATTAACACTAATAAATTCTTAAAATAAACAAATAAAAAAGACTAATCTCATTCATGTCAAGATTTCTTCAAATTTCAGAGACAGCCAATGTCTTAAGTTTATACTAAGTATTTGCAAAGCTAAAATAAGAGGCTAAGAAAATAATTATATAAAAACTGATCATGTTAGAAGTATGTAAATGAAGTTTCACTAAAGTACTATACTTATCTATTTAAAACAAAGCTATTGTACAGATGACAAAACCATATAAACTCCCTGTATCATCACCCAAAGTATATGCCAGGCATGGCCAGCAATAAAAAAATGAATGAAACAAAATCAATGATGAATAGTCAAAACTATGCTAAACAAAACAAACTACACATAGAACACAATTAGATAAGCTATATCTAATTCTAAAAAAGTTAAGATAGCAATAGGAAGTAAACCAGAAGGTTTCTGGAAATAGAGGTGGAATTGGGATATGTTCACAGAGGAACATAGATTAATAAAAGATTTTCTGGGGTCAGCAAGATGGCTTAGGAGGTTAAGCCTGAAATCTGAGGTTGATTACCAAGTCTCACATAGTGAAAGGAGAAAACTGACTCCCAGAAGTTGATCTTTGACTTTCACATATGTGGTGTAGCACTTGTGTGTGTGTGTGTGTGTGTGTGTGTGTGTGTGTGTGTGTACACAAAATTATTTAAAACCTGTAAGATATTCTGAAGTTTTATTATAGTCAGTAGTATAATAATTAAATGTGTGTCAACTTGACACAAGATAGAGTCATCAGAGAGGAAGAAGCCTCAGTTGAGGAGATGCCTCCAGGAGACTCAGCAGTAACCATTTTCTCAATTAGCAATCATCAGAGAGGAAGAAGCCTCAGTTGAGGAGATGCCTCCAGGAGACTCAGCAGTAACCATTTTCTCAATTAGCAATCAATGGGGGAGGACCCAGACCATGGTGGGTGGTGCTGTCCTGGGGTTGGTGGCCTAGGTTTTATAAGAAAGCAGACTAAGCAAGCTAGTAAGCAGCACCTCTCCATGGCCTCTGCATCAGTTCCTGCCTCCCAAGTTCCAGCCCTGCCTGAGTTCCTGTTCTGACTTCCTCCAATGATGAAAAGCAATGTGGAAGTATAAGCCATATAAACCCTTTCCTAACAAACCCTAAAACAGATGGGTATTTTTACATATTTATATATTCACTAAACTATACAAATTATCTTATTAAAAGTTATAATTTAATAAAATTAAAACATTTTTAAAAGGAGCTGGTAATAACACCAAAAATGAATATATTATCCACTGCTTAGAGTAGCCTAGTCACAGTATCTTTGAAGACTTTGATTTTGAAATGATTCATTGAAGGGTTTTTCTTCTTGCAAAGATCAATAAGAATCACATCCTTCTAATTACACACATAGCTTAAGAGATAAAACTCAACTAACACTTCATACTACACTTCTATTCCAATAGGCATCAGTGTAGTCAAAACCAGAAGCATGACCTGAAAATTTGTTAGAAATAAAAAATTTTGGAACCTACATAGTATTATCAGAGATTCTGGGGATAAGATCCACCAATCTGTGTTTTAGTAGTCCAAACACAATGTAAAGTCTGAGAAACATACTCTATCCAGTATGCATGTATTTCAATTTCTATGCAATTAAATTTTAATGAGTACTAGAAATTATGCTACAGTGACATAGCAAATATGAATTCCTGAAAAATCTCTAGAAATATTGCTTATGATCTTTTTAAATAAGTAATACAGAGAGTTTGGACATTCAAACACAATCAAGAAAACTGAGATAGACACATACAATACACTGTGTCACACACACCTTAGCAGTGGTAAAATGTAATGTCTCAAATAATTTGTCAATTCTGTCCTTCCTTTGTCCACTATAGAAGACATTTTTCCCAAGGGAAGTATCACAAAAATCAAAAAATGCAAAAGGTATATATTATTTAAATGTCATATGTGGCAAAATATAAAGGAAAACAAGCAGGATTAGAGAAAAACAAAACATTGTTTCACAATATACTATTAATATTGTCACCTGTGCAACTTTTTGTTTTAAAAACAATCTCACTATATCTCAGGCTGGCCTGAGATGTACTATGTAGTCCAGGTTTACTTTGAACTCTAGATTCTCCTACCTCATCCTCCAAAGTGCTGTGATTACAGATTGACAACAAGTCTGGGCATACATGTTTAATCCTATTCAAAGTTATAATGGGGGGCTGGAGAGATGGCTCAGAGGTTAAGAGCACTGACTGTTCTTCCAGAGGACCTGAGTTCAATTCCCAGCAAAACCACATGGTGGCTCACAACCATCTATGATGAGGTCTGGTGCCCTCTTCTGTAAAACTGTATGCATAATAAATAAATAAATCTTTAAAAAAATAAAAAATAAAAAAAAAAAAAAAACAAAGTTATAATGGAAGAAGCCAAGCATAGCCTTCCCTTTTGTGTAAATTTTTATGAGAATGCAAATCTGCCAATCAGGTGAAATCCTTTGGGACCTTATTGAGAGAGTCTTGTAGACACTTCATCACAGGATTATATGGATGGCAAATACATGTGCAAAAAGCATGCTCAACAACACTACTATAGGATTTCCTTTAAGATCTCAAATCCAATCAGTGCCACTATGCACCTATCAGAATGGCTAGAAGAAAAAAATGGCAATGATAAATGCTGCTGAGGACAAGAAGAAACTAGAACACTAGTATTTGCTAGTGAGAAAGCAAAATGATAGAACCACGTACGATATGACACAATCCCATTTCTTGAACACTGAGGTCAGTAAAAATGTCAGAATAAGGAACTCTGAAAATCTTCCTTCATAAAAGAAACAAGAATGCAGACAAAATTGTCCAAAGACAGTCTTTTAAGAACTATGTTAAGTAGCCAAAATTCGCAATAATCCTCAAATGATGGGTTAAATTTTAGAATTAAAAGTCAGGGCTGGAGAGGTAGCTTGGCAATTAAAAGGAAGGCTGCTCTTTAAAAGACCATTCAGAGAATGCTAATAGGACTAATATCCATTTGTAACTCCAGCCCCAGAAGATCAAATACCCTCTTCTGGCCTCTCTCAGCAGTACATACATGTACACACAAACATGAACACAGACAAAACACTCATACAAATAAAATAATATATGAAATCACAAAAAACGGTATTAAAGATTGTATTCATGAAGAAGGCCATGTGCAAGCGAGAGGGTTAAAAATGTCAAAAAAAAAATTTTTTTTTTTTTTTTTTGCTCAGGAAAGAGCTCAGATTTGTTTTTGAATGTGAGGCTGCATGAGAGCAGAAAATAAAATAGAAAAGCCAAGTTGACACATGACTAGGTGAAAGTAGTGTTTCAACAAGCATATAAAACCTCAAGAAAAATCTGAGAGCATTACTATGTGTAGGCATCTTTAAAAATTCCCATCCAGTCAGAACCACAAAAATCAATGGAAAATTATACAATCACACACACACACACACACACACACACACACACACACACGAAAAAATACAGTATTTAGAATATTAGTTAGTTTAGAAGACATGAAACAACAAAATAGGAATAACAAAAATAATAATTACAATTCCTGAGGAAATCTTATTCCCAAAAGTATCACATTATAGTACGCTCTAGTTTTCTACTTCTTCCTTTGTAGCCCAATACAAAGTTTTGCCCTCTTTCTTCCACCATTCTAGTGGCTCAAAGAAATGGTTTTTTTTTTCTTCTGATGGTACTATTGATAGAATCCATGGCATGCACATACCAAGTAAGTGCTCTATCACTGAGCTACACCCTTACAAGAGTCACTTTGAAAATAAATTATTAGTATCACAGCTGCTTTGTTTCTTTGCTATTTCAGAGGTTCCCTTGGTCACTAAAAAGGATATCTATTCTTATAGTTTATTTCATCTTCTCACATCTACCAATATTTTCTTGAAGATTTAAGAAAATTATTACTAGCTGGATGTGGTGGTACACACCCTTGATCCTAGCACTAAGGAGGCAGAAGTAGGTGGATCTCAGTTCAAGGATAGCCTGATCTACAGATCTAGACAGTCAGAGCTATATAGAAACTCTGTCTTTTATTTTTTAGGGAAAAAAAAAAAAAAGGAGAGGGAGGGAAAGAAAGAAGGAAGGAATGAATGAATGGTTTCTATATACCTTACCTCAAGTACTGGTCCAGCTCCAAGAATAATCTGTTCCACTCCACTAGCAAATCCTTTCTGACTGAGGGCAGTAAGGTGATGAATAAGAAAGTTTGTGCTTTGTGTTTTCCCAGAGCCACTTTCTCCTGAAATCACAATACACTGATTCTTTTTGCGCTGAAGCATAGCATGATAAGCTACATCAGCCACAGCATATATGTGGGGTTCAAGTTTTCCCAACTGGTGGTTATCATACATTTTAACATATTTGGGGTTATAAATAGGAAGAAATTTGAATGGGTTAATAGCTATTAGAATACTGCCAACATAAGTATAAATTTTTTCATGCTTAAAGCGATTCCGTAGGTTTTCTAAGAGAGTTTTCTCATTCAAATCAGGTAAGCTACATAAATCATCAAAGTCTTTCTGTTGAGGCTGTGGAAGGAAACCCCGTTCCATCATCCTGCGGCGTTCTTCAGTTACCCGTAGCCATGACTGGAGGCTACCATAGTGAATTGATCCATCAAGGTTTTTTTCTCTCAAAAGAAAGCGGTAGTCCTCTCCACTCAAGCGATTTTCCAAAGCCATCCGGGGCCACAACATCATTCGTTGAACTGGACAGTCCGTTGGATTGAGTATCCATTCTTCTCCACCAAATTCTTTTACCTCTGCTAAAACGTAACATTTTGTTTTGTCTAGGTGAAGTCTATTTATAAGAGAGTCAATCACCTCAGCAGCTGTGGAGTTTTTTCTGGCAGGAATTGGACAGTAAATTGTTCCTTCTGAAATTGTCCCAGGATATATTCGTAATGTGTGTTCATTATCCTCAAAGCGTCGTCTTCCTCCATCACTTACATTCATATTGGATCTTGTCCCATCAGAACGGACAATATGCATTCAGGACTGGGCAAACCATCTTCTTGGCAAAAGAACTGAAACATAAAAGATAGAAACACTGAACAGTCACATTGAATATTGTTTTCTGTGCCCAAAAATGAAAGCCCGCCTTAACAAGTACATTGACTGCAGTTTTCTGAACACAAAATCCTAACTCTCTAACAAGTATTTCATGGCAGCACATGCCTTAAATACCAATACTTGAGAGGTAGAGACAGTAAAATTAAAAAGTTTAAGGCCATTGGGCTATCCAATAAGTCTGTGGTCATCCTGAGTTATCTTGCGGGGAGGGGGGCACATATTGAAAATAGTCTCATTAAAGTCATATTACATTAAGTTTTATTGCCCAATTCAGGGTACTTTTTGAAAACAATAATATATGAAAATACATGTATTGCTGTTTTATTATTCAATAACCCAAACATAAAAACCAAATTACTTTTCTGCTGTATCTTTGAAGAATATCACTAAACACTGAATTAAAGGAACAGAATATTTTATACACAAACAGCTTTTGAAATTCACTAAAACAGTAGGGTGGGGAAAACAGAAATTAATGTCTTAGGGAAGGAAACAATGAGAAATCTACTACTTAAACATTTTAAAGAAATTCTAGGCCTCTGCTCTCTTCCTCCTGGTCAAGAAAAAGAGTAAATTTAATACAAATAACTCAAAGATCCGTGCCCTGAACTTGCTAAGGTGACAGGATTATGCTAGCAGGTACCAGTACAAACTTAATTCCAACCCTACTTTGTCCTTCAATGCGAGAGCTCTACTTCTGTCAACTTGGAGCCATCCTTCATATCCTTACAATTTAAAAGTCCACAAGCACTACTTCCAGATGGAAGATTTCAACTTTATAACTTATCCCTCCCAAAATTATTTCCTTCAAATGGTTTCCTCTACCTCACAACTTATTTTTATCTCTTCTCTACCCTGCTACTCTCTACAGGATAAAAAAAAAAAAAAAAAAAAAAAAGAATCCTTTTATACATTTACAAAAGCTATTTCATCTTCATTTGTAATTTGAAACCAGCAAGTTTGAAACAAACAGGCAGATGGGTTAAGGGAATGGTTCAAAATTCCTAGAATCCACATAAAAAGCCAGGCATGGTAGTGTGTGTGTTGTGTGTGTGTGTGTGTGTGTAACCCCAAGAGCAAGAGCAGCAAAGACATAGTCCAGCCAGCCTCTCTAGCCAGTTCAGTGAGCTCAGATTCCACAATAGACCCTCTATGAACTAAGTAGAGAGAGACAAGGAAGACTCCTGACATTGGACCTCTGTCCTACTCCAACCCCCTACACACACACACACACACACACACACAAAAAAAAAAAAATATTATTATCTTTCTCATTTTACTTATTTCATCCTTTTAACATAAAAATACGGAGGCTTTTTAAAAATTCTGCTTGAAACATGATCTCATGGAGCCAAATTGGCCTTAAAATCAGTAACCTAAGGATAACTTGAACTCCAGACTCTCCTACCTCTACCTTCAAAATGCTGGGCACATGTGTTGGTATGCCTAATTAATGCAATATTTAGTGCAATATTTTATTTTAATTTTTACTTATGTGTATAAACAGAAGGAAATGTTAACTATCCACATGCAATAAAGTAATACTCTTCTAAAATTTTGGGAGCAGAAGCACAAGAATCAGAGATCAACATGTATGCATGTATGCATACATACATACATATATACATATATACATACATACATACATATGCAGGCACACAAAGGAAAACAATGTAGTGACAGTTGCTGTGATCCATCAAGAATAGTTTCAGAATTCAGTTTATGATGGCTCAGAAAAGAAGAATTAAGGGCTAAAGAGATGACTCAGCAATTAAGAGCACTGGCTGCTCTTCCAGAAGACCAGAGTTTGAGTCCCAGCATCCAGATGGCAGCTCACAACTATCTGTAACTCCAGTTACTGGAGTTCTGACTCTTTGCACAGATCTACATGCAGGCAAAACGCCAATGCACATAAAATAAAACTTAAAAACTAAAAAAGAAAAAAAAAAAAAAACAAGAAAAACTTTTAGCCAGGCATGGTGTGCAGACCTTAATCCTAGCACTCAGGAGGCAGAGGCAGGTGGATCTCTCTGAGTTTGAGGTCAGCCTGGTCTACAAAGAAAGTTACAAGACAGCCAGAATTGTTACATAGAGAAACCCTGCCTCAAAATATTATAATCAAAAAACAAAAAAACAGTAACAACAACAAAAAAGAATTATAGATGAAGCCATAGCCCCCCCAAAAAAATTTCCTTTAAATTATTCCATTTAAAAATTAAAAAAAAAAAAAGATTTCAATGCAGTAGTAGGTCTGTGCTCCTAAATTTAATTGTCAAGAAATATTTTGCATTTACTATCAAGAAAAAAAACTTTTCTTCTCATTATATCTTTTATCTTATAGCTTTCTCTTTAAATTTTGAATATCTTTCATGTTTTATTGTAGGAATCTATTTTTATTCTGTTTTGTTTTGTTTTTTAAGACAGCGTTTCTCTGGTGTAGCCCTGGTTGTCTTGGAACTCACTCTGTACACCAGGCTGCCTGGAACTCAAGAGATCTGCCTATCTCTGCCTCCCAAGTGCTGTGATTAAAGATGTGAGATGCTTCCGCAGCAGCAGCAGCAGCCGCCACCACCACCACCACCACCACCTGGCAAAGGATTTATTTTTTAAAGGTCCCCTACCCCTGTGTTTGCCTATAAGTATGTATGTATGCACCACAAGTGTGACTGGTGTGGAGGTTGGGTGAGCGTATCAGATCCCTGGAACTGTATTACAGACAGTTGTGAGCTGCCATGTGGCTGCTAGATACTAAACCTGGGTATTCTTTGAAAACAGTAAATGCTATTAACTGCTGAGCCATTTCTCCATCCCCTGTCATAGGAATTTATTGATCAATGTTAGTACGTAGAATCATACATTGTCAATCAGTATTAAGATAAATGGAAGAAATAAATCAAGCAAATGTATGCATCTTTAAGAAATAAAAATCTGGGGGCTGGAGAGATGGCTCAGTGGTTAAGAGGACCCGGGTTCGATTCCCAGCACGTGGCAGCTAACAACTGTCTGCAGTTCCAGTTCCAGGCAAACACCAAGGCAAATAAATAAATAAAGTTTAAAAAAAAAAAAAGAAAGAAAGAAAGAAAGAAAGAAAGAAAGAAAGAAAGAAAGAAAGAAAGATCTGCCATGTGGATGCTGGGAATAGTAATTCCAAGATCTGACACCCTCACACAGGCCTGTAATCCTAATCTTACCAGTATACAGAGAAAGGATACACTATACTATCAAGGCAGACAACTGAAAATATTAGGGAATGAATTATTAAACACTCTGAATTTATTCTAGATGTGTAACTATGGGAAAATGGTGTTCAAGACCTAAGACTGGAGTTGGGGAAATGACACAGTGGGTAAAACTATCAGCATCAAGCACAAGGATCCTGACTTTAAACCCCCAGAACCCACATAAAATCAGACACAACAACACACATTGGTAATCCTGGCACTCCTATCACCAGTGAGATAACAAGTGGAGACAGGAAAATCCACTAAAGCTAATGGCTGGACCAGCTAGCACACTGTACTTAGCAGTGAACAACAAAAAACACTGTCTCAAACACAATGAAAGGCAAGTATTACCACCTTGAGGTGTCCTTTAATTTCCATACACACTAAGCATTCTGCTCAAATGTTAACTCCTAAAAAGAAACTTTTCCTTATTAATCTAAAATAGTCCTGTTGAAAAAATAAAAACAATTTTAAAAGTTAAAATGACCCTTTTAGTCTTCATCTCCTTATCTGTATCTTCCCCTTTTCCTTACTTTTTAATCAAAGAACTTGATATATAACCTAAACTTATGATTGTTTTTATTAATTATGTTTGTTTATTAAGTCTGACATGCCCACTAAAAGGTAAGAGAGTTCCATCATTTCATCAAGAGTATTCATGTCTCAGAAACACATGCTAAAAGGCAAAAAAGATGGCACAGTAGTTAAGAGCACTTGTTGCTCCAACAAAGAACCCAGGTTCAGTTCCTAGCACTCACATGATGACTTAAAATCATCCATAACTCCAATTGCAGAAAATCCAATGCCCTCTTCTGGCCTTTGCAGGCAACATGCATACACACGGCAGACATACAAACATGCAGATCAAATACTCACATGTATAAAAATAAAATAAATAAATCTAAGTCACTTTAAATGTATTAAAAAATAAGCAGTCATATACACGTTAACAAATGTAAATTTAGCAACCATTTTTATTGCTCAAGTTGAACATTTTATTGAAATGGTTAGTGCTCCCCACACACACTTTGTCTATGTCGTTTTTTGAGACAAGGTCTCCCGGTGTAACCCTACTGACCTTGAACTCAGAGATTAGACTGTCTCTGCCTCCCAGATTAAGGAGTACTCATCACCACTTGGTCTCTATTTTTATGTCTAACACTGCTTTTATCTGACTTCCTACAAGAGCTGTTAACAACAATAACAGGTAATATTATATTGTTTTTGTTGTTGTAGTTTGGGATTTTTTGTTTTTGTTTTTTAAGAGACAAGGTTTCTCTGTGTAGCCTTGGTTGTCCTAGAACTCATTCTGTAGACTAGGCTGGCCTTAAACTCACAAAGATCCAACTGCCTGTCTCCTAGGTGCTTGGATTAAAGGTGAGTGCCCAGCACTCTAGCATTTTGAATGAGCATGTAGGCACTTCATGAATTAGAGAAGTGGCTGTTCTTCTAAGACAGGATTCTCTGAACATGGACTTTATGAAAGAAATGTTACTCAATGCAAATAGAGTACTTTCTGTTATTCTTCTGTCTCCCTGTGTAACCTAGTCTGCTCTCAAACTCACAATCTTCCTGGTTCCAACCTCCCAAGGGCTGAGATGAAAGGCATGCACTAGCTTACTTGGATTAAACACTTAAAGGCAATCCTAAAAGATCTCTAAGTGACTAATTCAGACAAAAGAAAAGTCAACATTGTGATACTGTCCAAAAATCCTTGGTTTCCAAATTCAATAAATCACTTTTAAAAAATCATATACCATGACCAAGTTGGTTTTAATCTAGAGATAAAGATCAGGGTCATTCACTAAATCAGTAAGTGTAACCTAGAAATTAATCATATCGGGCTGGAGAGATGGCTCAGTAGTTAAGAGCACTGACTGTTCTTCTGGAGGTCCTGAGTTCAATTTCCAGCAACCACATGGCAGCTAACAACTGTCTGTAATTCCAAGACCCTTACACAGTTATACAAGCAGGCAAAACACCAATTGACATAATAATAAAAAATAAATATTAAAAAAAATATTGCAGTGAAGGCTTGTGTGCTTAAAAAGGAGAGAGATTAAGAAGAGTGATCCAAAACCAAATAAAGGCAGTGGAATCCTCAAGGCAAGACTCCACCCAACTAAGCTTCCAATTTATGAAAAGGCCTAAATAATTGTCTGCTCCTAAATCAGAACAAAAAAGAAAGCTCCTGCAAATATGATTCAAAGGGGCTAGGCTCCATCCCAAGTAAGCAACTGATTTTGGCAGTGTTGTATGTGATTCTGGCTTCAGTCATGAAAGATATCTAAATAACGGGATTGTAGAGTCTTGTTACATAGTTAAAGAAAGTCTCTGAGGCCAGGCATGAGGCAGGGGAGACTCGGAACGAAGGGCCCTGAGAGACTGCTGTGTGAAGCTGTGACTGTGAAATCAGAATGGAGCAAAAACTCCAAGATATTAGAGGTACCAGAGCCATGAAATATCTGTCAAGGAGAGAGATGCATAAAAGAAATGGAACCAACCCAAGAGAAGTATGTTTAAGCAGCAAAACCAGAAGGGCAGAGCCATCTAAGCGCTCTGATATCAGAGATGACTTGTCTGGAATCAAGCAACTGCCATCTTGATGAGTTCCACACCCTTGCAAAAGATTATCCCAGTAGGGCTAGTTAATGGTTTGCACCTGGGCATAGAGGCATGCAAGGCACAAGATAGCCTGAATATCCAGCTGCTCTGTACCACCTGGCAACATTGCACTTGGCCTGGAGGAGGAGTTAGAGTACATATAGTTCACGAAAGACTAGAGTAGAAGAATAGGGTTTCCGCCTATGTAGCTAGAGGAAAGCCCCCATCCCTGCTGGGTAAAGGCTTTCTAGGTGTAGCAGATATGGGCAGAAATGCTCACATCCTTGTAAAGTAACCTTTCACCTAGACTTTGTCCCGAAGCCCTCTAAATTCATTGGTTCCACTAAATGAATTTAGCAGGAACATGACTGAGGGAGGAGGGTCGGAGGACTTGAGAAGAACTTTAGCACCAGAACTACAGAATCTGGAGTTTGTCCTGCTGGGTTTCCATCTTGCTTGAACCCAGTACTTCCCCATTCATCCCAACTGCTCCATTTTGGAACAGTAATGCATATTCTGTATCACTGTATGTTAGAAATATGTAAATTACTTTTACAGGGGATTACAGTTAAGAGATTGCTTTGAGTCTCAGAAGAGATTTTGAAGTCTAGACTTTGAAACAATGTTAAGATAGACTAAAAGACAGAATATTTTTAAAGTTGTACTAAATGTATTTTGCGTTATGTCATGGCCAAAAGACATTGTGGGTTAGAGGTAGAATGTGGTGGTTTGAATAAAATGGCCCTTTTAAGACTCATGTATCTGAATATTTGGTTCCCAATTGGCAGCTGTTTGGGGAGGATTTAGAGGTGTGGCCTTGCTGGAAGAAGTATGTCACTAGGAGGTGGACTCTGAGGTTTCAAAAGACTCAGTTATCCCTAGTGTGCCCTCTCCAGTTCCTGTTTATAGATATAAAGATAAAGATTAAAAAAATATATAAACTCTGAAGCCAACAGTAGTGGCACATACCTTTAATCTCAGCACTTAGGAGGCAGAGGCAGGTGGATTTCAGAGTTCAAGGCCAGCCTGGTCTAAACAAGAAACTCTGGGGGGAGTGGGGACACAACCAAAGGAGGGAAAAAAAAGATTTAAGCTCTGAGCAGTTCTTCTATCACCATGTCTACTGTCAAGCTTCCTGATGTGATGATGAAGTACTCTTAATCTCAAAAAAACAAACAACAACAACAAAAAAATCCCGACAAGCCCCAAACAAACCCTTCATTCTTGTGTTGGTTGGAAAGAAAATAACACCAAAAGGGAATGGCATTGTTATGGTGTTGCCTTGTTGGAATAGCTTTGGTCTTGTTGGAGGAAGTGTGTCATTGTGGAGACAGGCTTTGAGATCTCGTATATGCTCAGCCACACCCAGTGTTCTCTGTTGCCTGCAAGATGTAGGGTTAGGGTTAGGGTTACCACTCCAGCACCACGTCTGCCTGCACTCTGCCATGTTTCACAGTGATGATAATGAACTAAACCTATCAAACTGTAAATAACCACTTTGATTAAATGTTTTCCTTTGAAGTTTTATTAAATATGTAACATATAAAAAAAAATGTTTTCCTTTATAAGAGTCTGCATGGTCACGGTGTTTCTTCACAGCAACAGAAACCCTAACTAAGATACTTCTTCACGTTGCCTTGGTCACAGTGTTTTATCACTAACAACAAATAAGTATCTTATATACACCAGCATTATACTAAGTTGGAGAAAACTAAACCCATGTCCTCTAAAATCAGGAATGAGACAAAGGTGTCCATTTTCTCAACTCTTACTTAATGTAGCACTTGAAACCAGCTAAAGCAGTAAGGCAAGAAGAAAAAGTAAGTGTGATATAAATAGAAAAAAAGAAGAATTCAAATTACCCCTACATGTAGGCAAAACAATCCTGTGCTTAATAGACTTTCAAGGTGGTGGAAGAGATGGCTCAGTAGTTAAGAGCACATACTCCACAACCACAAAAATCTGAGTTCTAATCCCAGCACCTATATAACTTGTAGGCATGGCCCCATATACTCCTTTAATCCCAGTGCAACAAAGTGAGGAGTGGGTGGAGAAAGTAGGACTGCTGAGGCTTGCTGGCTGCCAAGACAGATGAAAAATGAGCTCCAGGTTCAGGAAAAGACCCTCCCTCAAAGGAATAAGGTACACAATAAAGGAGGAAACTTAAAGCTGCCCTCTACACAAACACACCTAGATGTGAACATCCATACATACTCATGCTAATACTATACAAAAAGAGAGAGAAAGAAGACAAAAAAAATTTTCAATTCTGATAAACACTTTCAGCAGTACAGGATAAAATAAATAATCAACATACAGTTTATACACTGTTAATAAGCATACTAAAAAAATCAAATTGAGGGCTGGGGAGATGGCTCAGAGGTTAAGAACACTAGCTACTCTTCCAGAGGTCCTCAGTTCAATTCCCAGCAACCACATGGTGGCTCACAACCATTTATGATGAGACTGGGTGCCCTCTTCTGGCATGTAGACATACATGGAGACCAAATGTTGCATATATAATAAATAAATAAATCTTTAAAAAAAATTGAAAAAAAAAATTGGAAACCACCTCTATACATAATAGTCTAAAATGGAGGTGAATAACTACAATAAAAACTTCATATTGAAGACATCAGAATATAAAAAGATGTCCATGCACATATATTAAAATTAGTATCATGGGAAGAGAAGTTAGCTCCTTAAGTACCACTTGTGACACAAGTGTCTCTAAGTTAAGGTCTCTAGAAGCCATATTAAAAGAAGGACGAACATGGCAACCCACTTCGTAACACCAGCAGATAGGCAGCAAAAGCAAAATCTCCAGAGCAAACTGACAGACAATCCAGTCTAGCCAAAACACGCCTTAAGTTCAGGAAGAGAATCTACCTTAACAGATAAGATGAAAAATATAATTGAAAGAAACACTAGAGCCTACACACATGTGCACTCACATACACATGAACTTTCATACACACATGCATGTAGACTAAGCTAACATATAGAAAAATATTGTTTTCGTAAAAATTTATTTATTTATTATGTATACAGAAGAGGGTACCAGATGTCATTATAGATGGTTGTGAGTTACCATGTGGTTGCTGGGAATTGAACTCAGGACCTCCAGAAGAACAGTCAGTGCTTTAAATCTCTGAGCAGATCATCTCTCCAGTCCTGAAAAATTAATACTGTAAAATAGTCTGTTTAAAAAAAAAAAAAAAACAAAAAAACAAAACAAAAAAAAAAACCTCCTTTTAGCATATGGCTGCTAACTAAACCTTCATGCCAACTCAGAAAATCATTGTTTTTCTCCCTTCCTTTTCTTCATCTCCTTCCTCCAGGTAGCGTTCTTGCCCTTGGATTTTTTGCTTATTTTTTTAGACTCTAATAAAAATTTGTCCTCGAGATGTTTTAAAAAAGGGGAGGGGTTATACAATAAAAGTCAAATTATTACAACTAATGAAGTAGGTGACAGATCAGGATGACGGGGCAGAATTTAGTGTTTGGGAGTCAAGACAGGGTTGAGAGAGAAAACAGAAAATAATGATGATAAGTATAGAAAAGTATGTATTACTTAAAATACCCAGCAGCAAATTTAGAAGTAAAACAAAATAAAACAGTGATTTTGTTCATGTTTTATTATTACCCTAAAACTTATCTCAGACTGCCCTTTATTTAAGTACTTCTTTTGATGTGTCTTAAGAATCAGAACTATAGTGAATATATCCACAGCTACTTAGGACTTTCATAAAGTCTCACATTTGGAGGTCATACTGAAAGGACAGATACATTTAATTGAGGCAGGACAGTAAAAAAAGAAAAAATTAACAGGGATGCAGAAATAGAAAGAAACCACTTATCTTCTAGTTTGTGTTGCCAGTTGCCTAAAATTCAAAAACCTTCTCAACTAATGGATAAGTGCTCATTTTCCTAAAGACACCTTAAATATGGATGTCTGAACCTTGACATCTTGAATATGTGTAACCTTGAGGTTAACTGTATTAGCACTCCTCCGTACCCCTAAACCCAAACAATACACCTCATAGAGCAAACTTACAAGATCATTTTACAAAAACAAATTCTTTAAGCAATTCATATATTTAAAAAAGTAACCTCATTAGTTTTTACTTTATTTTAATTTTTGAACTTTGCTTAATCTTTAAACCTTGTAAACTACATCTATAGAAACTTATAAAGACACAATCACACATACAACACTGGTATTATAAAGATACAAAAAGTATCTTCTCTCTAGAAGTTTACACCTGTGGCTCAGGACATGTACTATATACTTCATACACGTCCCTCTCTCCAAATTCCTGGTATTTTTAAATCTAAAGCATATACTCTCCCTTATATCTACTTATGAACTTATTTTGTTCTAATCTATGGCATAGTCAAGAATTCCGCTTTACTTCAGTGGGATCCATAAGAATGTAAAACTCTTCCATTTACTGGGGTCAACACTAAGCTGACTGTTTGCCAACAATGACTATTAAGTAAGCAATAAAATATTAATATTCAGCATCACTTTCCACATTCTCACATATATACATAAGAATATAGCACTTATTTGGGATGACGACCTAGGAACATCTTTTAACTCAAGTCTGCATGTGATTAGTGAGTTTTCAGATATGTGTGCTATTAATCATTTCAACAATTTCAGAGATATAAATAATAGACTCATATTTACATCTTCAATACATATAATTATAAAAGGCATTCAGAGTCACATGAGCTGATTGCTTAACAAACCACCTTTGTCTATTTTAGAAGAAGTCTTGACTACCATTTTTATCACTTGCCGACCTTTCAACTGCAATTACAGTGTGTTTTATTTTTGCTCAGTTCTTCCATACAATCAACATTCCAACAAGACTCAACAAGAAAGCCTAGGGGAGGGGAGTATATGGGCAAAACAAAGAAAGAAATGAACAAAATAATTTCAGAAAGTACCTTTCTGTAAAGGGCAGAATAGATAGCAAATATTTTACACTTTGGAGAACACAGAGTCTTTCATATTAAGCTTTTTGTCTGTGTTTTGTTTTATAGCCCTTAAAAATACCAAAAACATTTTTAGCTCTCAGGACAAAACCAGGCCACCAGCAGGATTTTGCTTGTGGGCGTCAGTTTGCCTATCATTATGCTAAAGAGCTCCAGCATGCTATTTTAGTTATCAGTAGTATACAGTAATTTCTCCAAGGTGGTAAAACCTATAAGGCACACAGGAGCCAATTATGCTAACACAAGGGAGAAATGCTTCAAGCTAAGAACAGTAAAGAAGGCAAACTATCTCAACCAGGAACAAATTTGGAACTCTAAAAAATTAAAAGGAATCACAGTGGTTCAAGCCAAGAAGAAAAGTAGTAAAAGATGAGATCAGACATATGAAGGGATCAGATTACACAGTTCCTTGTAGTCTGGGGTTCCATTCTAAATGTAAAAGAGGGCACCAACAAGATGGCTCAAACAGGTAAAAGTGCCAGACAAGACTAAAATGAGCTTAATCCGGAGATCCAGATAGTGCAGACAGTGGAAGGATCCTATAAATTGTCCTCTGAACTCTGTGTGCTCTTGTGAACACACACATACAAATAAATGTTAAAAAAAAAAAAAAAAAAAAAAAGCAAAGGTATGCTAGGCAGTGGTGGTACATGTCTTTAATCCCAGCAGTTGAGAGGCAGAGCAGCAAGGATCTACAGAGTTGAGTTCCAGGACAACCACAACTACACAAAAAAATCCTGTCTTGAAAAACCAAATAAACAAATAATCTACATGGATGACCCAAGCTAAGACTCCTAGCAATAGGGCATATGTATCCTAAACTGGCCATCTTCTTTGGCCAGGCAAGACTTCAGTGGATGGATACACTTCAGTGGATAGATACACTACCCAGCCACATAACTTTCAATCTACAGTCTGTTCCGCCTATGAAATGTTCTGGGTTAAGGGTGGTGCAGAGATTGTTTGAGTGGCCAACCAATGACTGATCCAGCTTGAGACACATAGCACAAGAGTGAGCCCACCCCTGACACTGGCTGGAGAGGCATAACCTAGAAGCTAGATGGCCCAGAGACCTAGAACAAAACCAAGCACAACTGGGAGAGGAAAAAAAAGTCAATGTAATGATGCCTAATATTCAACTATACTTACTCATAGATTGGTGCCTAACCCAATTGTCATCAGAGAGGCTTCATCCAGCAACTGAAGGAAACGGATGCAGAGATCCACAGCCAAACATTAGGCTGAACTCAGGAAATTCTACTGAAGATAGGGAAAAAATGATTATAGGAACTAGAGTAGTTAAGGAAATCACAAGAAAACTCATAGAATCAACTAATCTGGATTCATGGGAGCTCACAGAGACTGAACCAACAACCAGGGAGCCTACAAAGACTCTTTAACAGTGGGAACAGGGGCTGTCTCTATTTTGCTAGCTTTTGGGATCCTATTCCTCATACTGCCTTGCAGAAGTGCTTAGTTTTATTGCAACTTGATATTCCATATTTTGTTGATATCCATGGGAGGCATTCGTCTTTCTGAATAGAAGCAGAAGAGGGGTGGACTGGGGAAAGTGGGAAAGAGAAGAAATAGGAAGAAGGAACTAGAAAGAAACACACACACACATACCTTTAATCCCAGCACTCAGAAGGCAGAAGCAGGTGGATCTCTGTGAGTTCAAGGCCACACTGGTCTACAGAGTGAGTTCTAAGATAGCTAGGGCTACACAGAGAAACCCTGTCTTGAAAAAAACCAATGGAGGGAGGGAGGAAAGGAGAAAAGGAAGAAAAATACAGTAAGTAGATAATCTCTGAAAGACTGATGATCAAAAGCCAGAAGGAATAATGAATGGTACATGCCTACAATCACAAGACTCAAGGAAACTGCTGTAAGAGGATCATAAGCACTAACAGAGCTACTGAATATATATATATATATATATATATGCACATACACACACACACACACACATATATATATATAGAGAGAAAGATATTAGAAGAACTAGGCTTTAAAACGAACATGTAAGTATAGCTAGAATTAGATGTTTAGCAATGTTCACTATGGCAATGATTTCACAGCAAAGCCCAGGGGGACTTTAAAATGCATTGATATATAAAAATCTTTCTCTATTTGGACAACTTTTACAAGTAGAACTGAGGTGGGTACTAATCAAAAGAAACCAACAAGAAATAAGAACACTGACAAGAAAAATGTGAATTCACTATTACAGTTTAATAAATCAAAGGCACTCCATGAAATTTTTGGAATGATAAGCAGAAAGCAATAATTGTAATGTGAGACACTTACTTGAAAATGCTATTCACTGGTATTTAATCAAAGTCTAGTTTCAAAGTCATTAAGTTTTTATATGAAGTTCAAACATCAAATGTTATACATTTGCAGGTTATATGGTCTCTATCTCAGTTACTCAATTTGTCTTTACATGAAAATAGCTATAAACAAATACTTACAGCTGGGCATGGTGGCACAAGCCTTTAATCCCAGCAATCAGGAGGCAGAGGCAAGTGGACCTCTTTTAGTCCAAGGCCAGCCTGATCTACAAAGTGAACTCCAGAACAGCCAGAGTTACACAGAGAAACCCTGTCTCAAACCCCTTCCCAAAGAAACTTATTTGCATGCAACTTTCTAGCTGCAGTGATGCTCTGATAATCATGGAACAAATTACAATAAAGTTCAATTAGAATATACACATATCCTTCAGCTCATTTGCTTTTAAAAGCTGAAATCTCATGAGAAAAATAACTGAGAGAAAGGAAAGTTTGACAAGACATTATACCTTAAGCTACTGTAGCTTCTACCTTCAGTGGAAATGAGAAAACAACAAACAAAAAAAGAATACTTAAGTCACCTCATAATTCCAGTAAATCTGTTAGTTATTAAGGGCATTACAGTAGCTTTTGAATTTATACAAATTTAAAAACTAATAAAATAAAATACTGAGGTTTTGTTCTAGTCTGAGTACAAGTCATAATAGAAAAAAACCTCTCACTTATAATAAGAAAAAAATGAATGAATAAACTACAAAATCAAAAATCAAAACTGTAAAACTCATCTGAGAGCTAAGACTACCAAAATACCAAAAAAAATAAAAAATAAAAATAAACAAGCTCAGTTCCAGACAGGGATACGCCCTTTCTAGGTAAACAGTGAAATTACTACTTTCAACTCTAAACTCAAGGTGAGCAAAGGGGCAAACAATCCTCAAACTGACATGACAGACTGAAATTCAGGAGTTTCAGAAGCAAAGCTACCGAACACAAACTAAAAAGTATTCCTAATGGAGCTTTCTAGAGTACACATCAGTCTGTGGCCACACCAACCTGAACCTATTCGATCCTGTCTGACCTTAAGAACTAAGTAGGGTCAGGATGGCTAGTACTTGGATGACAGCATAAACCACTGTTTACTAATCAAAGAGTTGATGACGAAGACAAAGTAAGTCTCCTGGACTGAAAAGTGAAGAACAGTGGTAAAGCAAAGAGATCTATAGAAACTAGTTCAACTTAAATATCAAGTTTTGTTACAAAGTATAAATTAAATCTACATAACATAAATTAAAATCAAAATTAACCAAAGTTGTAACCCACCTAGAAGTCAATTACAGGTCAGATTTAAAAAAAAAAAAAAAATTTAGGCTAATTTAACTTTGTTAGTTGAATTAACATGCCTTTTTTCTAAGAAGCAGCAGTTAGAACTTTAGTTCTCATTGTTCTTAGCACCTATAATAGTCATATACAGTAAGAATAATGATACCTAAAGAATCATAAAAATGTGATGGAGAAGAAAAGGAAAAAGAAAAAAATCACTGATGACTCAAATGGAATGATTTTAAAATAAAAATAAGTCACATGATGTAATATATCTTGGCAAAAAGTGTAAGTTCGAAGTAAAAGAGTCAAAGAGTAACATTCAACAAAAATATATAATATATATAATATTTATGATACACCTGTCCTATACATAGCAAGTTCCAGGACTAGAGAGACTCTGTCACAACAACAACAACAAAAAAAAATCTAAGGTGAAAATGAAAAAATCACTGAATAGGCTTAACAACACATGTATGCACACAGATTATAAATTCCAAAAGATCAATGGACATTATTCAAAATAAAGCATAGAGAGAAAAAAAAGAAACAAAGGGGGATCTTATCAGTCAGACCAGTGAGACAATTCAAACTAACTGAAAGAGCTGGAGAGATGGCTCAGAGGTCCTGAGTTCGATTCCCAGCATCCACATGGTGGCTCACAACCACCTGTAATGAGATCTGGTACCATCTTTGCACTGCGAGGACACATGCAGACAAAACAAATAAATCTTTAAAAAAAGATGTAGAACCCAAACCAACTGAAAGGGAAAAAAAATAAAGAAAATGGAGCAACACAGAATTTACAGAACTTCTCCAAAATCCATCATAAGCCCACAAGTCCAAAACTCAGAAAAACAAAAACAAAATAAATTTAAAAAACTGTGCTTTTCTGCAGAAAATCAAAGGTTAAAAAATGGGGACTGAAAAGATATCTCAGCAGAGGACCTGGGTTTGATTCCCAGTACCTACATGGAGGCTCACACCTGATGGATTGTATCTCCAGCTTCAAAGGATCTGACACCCTCTTCTGGCCTCTGCAAGCACCAGGAATAAATGGCTAACAGACATACATATGAGTCAAAACACCAGCACATATGAAACAATATTTAAAAACATAATAATGTACTCAAACAAAAGAATCAAGTTACATTGAGAGTAACAAGAATACAGAGAGTGGCTTTTCCATAAAAATGGTAGAAGCTACAAAACAACAGATAACATTTAAATTTCTAAAAAAAAAAAAAAAAAACCAAACTGCCAACAAATATAAACTCTGAAAAATATCCTTTATACGTAAAAATTAAAATACTTATTTTCAGATAGACAAAAGCCAAGAGAAGAAGTACCAATAAACATAAAATTTATGAAATGTAAAAAGAATTTTAAGTCATTAATAACAGAAAAAATTTATGTCAGACAGAATTTGAAATCTGCAGGAAAGAATATCCTAGAAATACCAAAAGTCAGACAGCTATATTTACTTTCACTGCTTCTCTTCATTATTGTAGCAGAGATGACTGACAGTGTCATAAAGCAAGAAAAAGAACTGAAATCATAGAGAGGGAAAAATAAAAATTATCTTTAGTGGTGACTCATACCTTTAATCCCAGCACACAAGAGACAGAGGCAGGTGGATCTCTGTGAGTTCGAGGTCAGCCTAGTCTACAGAGCAAATTTCAGAACAGCCAGAAATACATGCAAAGAAACCCTATCTTAATAAAATGCTGATTGGCTAAAGGCAGAATGTGGGATGCTAGTAGAAATGAAAAAAATTACCTTTAGTCTCAGACTACGTCTCTATACATAAAGAACCCAAAGGAATACACAAACATATAAAACTGACAAATGCATCTGGAATTCAAAAGACATAGGCCAACATAAAAAATCAAGCATATTTCTAAATATTACATGAAACAATGGAAAGTAAAACTTAAAAATTAGTATCTACAAAAGACTTAAAAGAATATTTAACAATAAAATGAACAAATGATACAGAAAACCTCCAAATTGAAAACTGTTAAAATTTTCTTGAAAAAAATATCTTATAGAGACATACAGAAAGATTAAGTATCCTTACAATGTAAATTTTACAGTTATAGCTCAATAAACACAATATAATCCCAATCAATACCTCAGCAAAAGATAGGCCGGCAACAACTAACTTGCTGTTCCAGTTACTTGAGAACCTGTAGTGGGAAGTTTAACACCCATATGACTACAGAACAAGGCTAAAGGAACCCAGACAATGTAACTAACAGAACCATCTCAAACAGGGAAGAAAGAAAAAAGTGAAGGTATAGCTCAGTGACAGTGCTACTGGCATTGTCAAGGAATTTAGGTTCAACCACTGAAGATGAAGGGGAGAAAAAAAATCAGCAGTTACTTTCTGAATATGGACAAACATTATGAAAGAAGCCAGGTATGATGATGTACATTCAAAATTCCAGTACCTGGAAGATAGAAGGTTCAGGAGTTACGGCCAATGTTGGCTACAAGAAACCCTACCTCAAAAAAAAAAAAAAAAAAAAAAAAAAGTAAAGACTCAGAATAGCTAACATAATAATGAAGTTTTTGGAGAAAAAAAAAAAAGATGGGACACCACAGAAAACAAAACTTAGTACCAAGCTACAAAAGTCAAGATAATAGAATAATACCCAAATAGGTCAATGGCATAGAAAAGAGGGCCCAGAAATAGACCCACACAAATAACATTCAACCAAGTTTTGACAGACAAAAAGAAATGTGTTGAATGAAACACAAAAATGCAAAACTCTATAGAGTATAACCACATGGGGATCCAAGTAAACTTAAGTTTGGTAGTAATATTTTAGATTACACTAAAAGCACAACCATGAAAGATGCACTTGGTCAACAGAACTTCACTAAAATTAAAAACTTAGATTCTGTCAATGATATCATTTAAAAAAATAAAAAGCTTAAACTGGGGAGGGGGTGTCTTCTCAAAACACATTTATGTTAAAGAACAGTACTCAAAAAAATATGAAAGAAAAAAAAACACCTAAAACTCAACAAGAAAACAATCTACCACTAATATGCAAATATGGGAAAGGGCATCTGAATACTTTATAAAAGAAGACATAGAAGATGGCAAATAAATATACATCACTAAGGAATAAAAAAGTAAAACACTGAGATAATACCACTTACCCATTAAATAGCAAAATTCCAAAGCAACAACACTACCAAATACTAATATGAATGTGAGATGCTAGTAGAAATGAAAAAAGCACAAGCACTAGGAAAGAGTGAGTATGTGACAGCTTCTTACACACATGAGCCATCAATCATCTCACTTCTTGATATCTACCCAAATGAGCTTAAAACTATACCCAAACAAACTTGCACAAGAATAACTATAGTAGTCAAATTGACTTTCAATACCCCCCCCCCAAAAAAGTACAGGTAGTGGTGGCACATGCCTTTAACCCATACTCAGGAAGGAGAGGCAGGCAGATCTCTGAGTTCAAGGCCAGCCAAAGAAAGCCTGTCTGGAAAAACAAAACAAAAGTAGTAATAATACAGGGAATATTCCAGGATAAAAAAGAACTAGTCATGAAAAGACACTCGGAATCTTTAAATATATATTGTTAAATGAAAGAATCCAATCTGAAATAACTATATACTATATGATTACAATTATGTGACAAAACTGAAAAGGCAAAACAATGATGAATGTTCAGCAGGTGAATAAATGCTAGAGACTACAGCATCAAGATTAACAGACAAAAGAAGTCAGTGAGCTGTAGTGGGATTGTATCTGTTCCATTGTAAATAACTGTCTCGCCTACTGGCTTAATAAAATGCTGATTGGCTAAAGGCAGACAGAAAGTGTGGGTGGGGCTACCAGACTAAGAAAACTCTGGGAACAGGAAGAACAGAGCAGAGATGCCAGAGAGAACTGAGAGTTACCAGCAGAAGCAGAGGAAAGAAGATGAAATGCTGCTCTAAGAAAAGGTACCGAGCCACATGGCTGAACAGGATAAGAATCATGGGTTAGTTTAAGGGTAAAGAGTTAGCAAGATATATGCCTGGGCCCTAGGCCCATTAGCATAAAATTAATGTAAGCATCTGTGTATCTGTGTGTCTCTGTGGATCTGTAGGTCTGCAGATCTGAAGATCTGCAGACCAGAAGAACCTCAGGACAAGGTTCAAAAATCCAGGTCAGAAACCTCATAAAACAGTGAGCAAAAATTGGAAATCCTTCCTCACCTGAGCTTCATCTAAGAGAGTATGTGTGAGGAAAGCCCAGATATACAAAATAAGAAAAGCAAACATTATGTAAACATCCCCCAAATGGTCAAACTCCTTGAGCCTAAGGCTTTTGGGGCTTTTTCCCCACTCAGCTTATTAACCTACCCCTGTTTTCTGGGTGCTTTATCTTTCTTAATAAACTATTAAATAGTTAATTCTATTCCTAATCCAGTGTACTGGTACAGTCCTTTGTCTTGAGACACAAGAGTCTGGGATGATGAGCCCTCTGAACACAGATCTACAATCTACAACTAAGTGTGTTTTCCTTTTCCTTTTTTATCTAATTTTCAAATATTGACTCATGGTGTAATTAATCATGCTTTCTCTCAAACTCTGGGCTTTCTCACTGCTTTCCTAAGAAAAGGTACCGAGCCACATGGCTGAACAGGATAAGAATCATGGGTTAGTTTAAGGGTAAAGAGTTAGCAAGATATATGCCTGGGCCCTAGGCCCATTAGCATAAAATTAATGTAAGCATCTGTGTATCTGTGTGTCTCTGTCACTTAACGAAGGCTGAATTTCTTTCCACTTCGCTCCTCTTAGCAGATGTGGAGATTTTCAGCTTGCATTCCCTGCTGTTTTTCTCCCAAACTAATAAAATGGCCCTTGAGCTTTCTTCTGAGTCCATTTCTGAATTATTTTATTGACAGGACTAAGAATTTACAAAACTTTGGTTTCCTCGGTTACAGAAAACCAAAATGATTGGTGGTTGCCAAAAGGTCTAGGAAAAGTGATAGAATAAAAAGGTAAAACAAGGATTTTTGTAGCAATAAAATTACTGGGTATGATATCAACAAGGAAATAATATGGGAAGCAAACCCAGCAAGAACAGAATAGGACAAGAGAAAGAGTTTAATCCATAGGAACACCTGGAGTAATTGTTTTTACATTTACTATCCATACACTCTAGGCTTTATAGTGTTTTTGTTTGTTTGGTTGGTTGGTTGAGTTTTTTTTGGTTGGTTGGATTTTTTTGGTTGCTTGGTTGTCTTAACAAAATAGGGTTTCTCAATGTAGCCTTTGCTGTTCTGGAACTCACTCTCTAGGCAAGGCTGGCCTCAAACTCAGAAATTCTCCTGTCTCTTCCTCCCTTACAGGGTGCCCACTACTCCCAGCTTTACAGTATATTCTAAATGTAGACTTCAGATTTTGATTATTTTCAAATTGTCTTATAAACCTTTAAGGGTGAACAGTCTTGTCATAAATTAGCATCAGAGGTAAATCTTTATCTGTAAATATTTCTGCATCTAACAAAATTTTAAATTGTTCAACAGTAACTACCCAAACAAAGAACAAGTACTTGTTACTAATTCTTAGACTCCCAATAAATCCATTGCTTCAACAAGTACAAATAGTATTTTCATTGTCCAGCTGACTCCAAAAACCTTTTAAGTAAACAAACAAAAAGACTCTAGTATCTGACACTTCAGTGGCTATTATAATAGCAACATGTAATATAACGTGGGGCAGCAGTCATTGTTCCAAATATTAAAAAAAAAAAAAAAGACTGCCTAAGACATGGCAAGGACAATGATTATATCAATTCATTAAAAAACAAAACTACCCATTCATGCTTGCCCTTTCCTTCTTAAATTCTTTTCTATTATAGCTTTCTCAGGAGAAAATTTACCAACTATCCTGTTTTATTATCTGGACTTTGCAACTAATGTTAAGTGCTAAAATATGTTTCCATAAAGCTTGTAAATTGGGGCTGGGGATATAGCTCAAATGGCAGAGTGTTTGCATAGCATGAACAAAGCCCTTGGTTTGATTCCTAGCAATGCATAAACTGAGACTACATCAAACCCTATCCAAAAGAGAGAGAGAGAGAAGAAAAAAGAAAAGAAGGGAGAGAGGGAAGAAGGAAAAGCATCTGGGAGGCTGAAAATACCTCAGATTTGAGGTCAACAAACTTGTAAGAAAAAGTAAAACTACATTTTACAAAAAAATTAAGATCTTCGGCTGGACAAAAGGCTTAGCAGTTAAATGTGCTTGTTGCTCATGCAGAGAACCCTAATTTAGTTCCCAGCACCCAAGTGAGGTGCCTCACAGCTGCCTGTAACTGCAGCTCCAGGAGATCCAATGCACTCTTTTGACCTCCCTGGTCACCTGCACACACAAGTACATACTCACCCTTGCTGTCCTAGAATTTACTATGTAGAGTAGGCTGACCTGTAACTCAAGAGATCCACTTGCTTCTGCCTCCTTGAATACTGGGATTTAAAAGCCTTGGCCATCACACCCAGCGCAATAGTAATAAAATTTGTATAAAACTCAAAGAACCCGGTGCTGGAGAGATGGCTCAGAGGTTATGAGTACTGACTGTTCTTCTGGAGGTCCTGAGTTCAATTCCCAGCAACCACCTGGTGGCTCACAACCATCCAGGATGACATCTGCTACCCTCTTCTGTATACTGTATATATAATAAATAAATCTTTTAAAAAAAAGATTTTTTTAAAGAGTTTTCTTTTAAAGAACCCTTCAAACCCTTCAAAGAACCCAAAGGAAACCTATCATTTTATAATTTAAGAGACATGAATGAATACTGTTTTTAAACAATTAGAAAATAATATTTTAAAGATTCAGCTATTTATTTCTAACTGGATCTAAAAATGTGACTTAGAGGGCTAGCAAGATGGCTCCCTGGATAAAGTATTTGTTGAGCAAGATGACTACCTGAGTTCAGAACCCCCCAGAACCACAATAAAAACTGGCCAGAACAACATGCATCTGTTAGGACAACTATGATGGAGGTCATAGATAAGAGCTCTGGTAGTAGTGGCAGAAGATCACAAGTCAAGGTCATTTTGTACTACACAGCTAGCCTGTGTGTGGGAACAAACAAATATACTCGTTAAGATGTAACTGAAAAATTAATATCTAAAACACACATATATATAGGATCCCTAACAATCAGTAAGATAGAAACAGAACTCTTAGAAAAAAAAAAAATAAGCAAACAACTTAAGCAGGTACTTTTTGAGAAGAAATTTAAATAACAAAGTACATGCCTACACATCAGCATAAAAAAAGCAGAGGATCTAGAGTTCTAAGCCAATTTAGGTCTCAGAGCCAGTTTAAAATCAGCCTGAACTACAAGGCTAGCTTAAAAAAAAAAAAAAAAAAAGTAAAAGGTAAAAAGATTCAATAATAATCATGAAAATGAAACATTAAATCATGAGATACTATCAGTTGGCAAAAACTGAAGAATCTACCAATATCTAGTGTTGAGGTGGCTACAGACCGAGGGAAATTCTTTTTTTTAAGACTCAGAAAAATTTATTCAATGAAATGATAGATAAGTATAATCCTTATAATAATTACATGAACATTCAAATGAAATATGTTGTAAGACAAGAATAAATGTAACCAATGATAACTAGACCAACTTTAAAAAGATTTTTTGTTTTGTTTTGTTTTGCTTTTTAATTTTTTATTATGAATAAAGAAGTAACATTTTCTATCCATGTATATCCTTATTCAAGGTCCCTTCCCCCTCCCACCCCCTCCAGTTACTCTCTCTTCACATCTCCTCCACAGCATGGGCAGGAGGGCCCAAGGTCCCAATATTGCTCAGTTCAGCCTCCACTCCTAGCAGATCCAGTTTCCTACCCCCAACATCAAGACTGAGTCAGGTGTTCCGAGGGAAATTCTTATACTGTGTTAGTAAAAATTAAAAACTAGGGCTGGAGAGATGGCTCAGAGGTTAAGAGCACTGAATGTTCTTCCGGAGGTCCTGAGTTCAATTCCCAGTAACCACATCGTGGCTCACAACCATCTGTGATGGCATCTGGTAACCTCTTCTGTATACATAATAAATAAATAATCTTTTTTTAAAAAAAAAAAAAGGATTCACAAGTGTTTTTAAAAAAAAATTAAAAACTAAAACTCCCCTATGATCATCTAAGTTTTAATTTGTTCATTCTTTGTGACCTATCTACTTCTGTGACCAAGCAATTCTGCTTACATCCATTTTTGAAAAATTATCTGCAAACAAGTGTGCTATTATTAGATAGATAAGCATACTCACCATTGTACCATTTGTCTCATAAAAGCAAGAAATTGAAATAAACTCAAATGTTCATCAAAACTAGAATGGGTAATTGGCATATAATCCAATAGATCAATTTACCACAATGAAATCTAATAAATTATGACTAACTATAATACTCTGGAATTAATTTTGCAATT
This sequence comes from Sigmodon hispidus, assembly GCA_004025045.1. Classification (NCBI taxonomy): domain Eukaryota; kingdom Metazoa; phylum Chordata; class Mammalia; order Rodentia; family Cricetidae; genus Sigmodon; species Sigmodon hispidus. Next base: position 193,046 of record PVIH01001439.1, read on the forward strand.
ATCATGCTAAATTCAATTTCTTAATCACATAAAACATACATAGTTATTCAACTAATATGTTTAAAAATAAGAACTACAGTATTTTAAAGATATACTACTGGCATTTAAAATCTTAAAGGACTAAGTCAAGGATTTAGCTCAACAGTAGCAAAGCAGCTGACCAGCAAGCAAGCATGGGGTTCTAAAGTTCATTCCTTCTCACCAGGAAAAAAAGGAGGAGGAGGAGAAGAAGAACAAGAAGCAGCAGAAAATCAAGATTATATTCATAAATTCAGGAAAAAGGTTACTTCTACAAAGAGACATATATTGACAAAGACAAAGTAAGATAAGAAAGGGTTATTTATTTTTGGTTTGCTGGTCTAGACATAAATATATCCAAAATGTTTAAACCATGTTTTATACATTCTCAAGCATTCAAATACATGTGAATGGGGAAAAAAAACTAGGATAATTTGTGAGTGGTCATATACATGTGTGTGCAGGTACAGGTCTGTTCAGTGTGTGCATGTGGACAAAGGTCAACCTTGAGAATCCTCCTTTGGGCTTACTCATCCTTTAAAAAAATGCACATATGAACTCAAAGACTGTAACAGCACACAGAAAACCTGAATTGACTTAAGTCGGATCTCCCAGTACTGAGGGGGGGAAATCTCATCCCTAATGAAGAATTGATATCCACTGGCAATGGGAAAATCCGTTTTCTCAAATGAAATGTAAACTAACACTCCAGAGCAGACCCTATGTCCAACAGTAGTTAGTTGGCCAACATAAAATTAACTCAGTGATGTTTCTGTGGACTTTTCGTTTCATGTTTCTTTGTTGTAATTTTTGCTTGTTTTTGTCTTATTGGTCTTTTATCTGTTTCTTTTGATTTCCATTTTTGAGGTATGTTTTTTGCTCTGGGTTTTCTTTGTTTTGTTTTACTTTGTTTGTTTTTGAGAAAGAATATAAAGCTGGGTAGGTAGGGAGTTGGGAAGACTCTGGAAGGAGTTGAGGAAGAGGAAAAAACATGATTAAAATAAATTATACAGCCAGGCATAGTAACACACATCTTTAATCCCAGCACCAAGAAATCAGAAGCAGATAGACCTCTATGACCTAGAGCCCAGTCTGGTCTCCATAGTTCCAGTATAGCCAGAGTTACATAATGAAACCCTGTCTTAAAAAAAAGAAAGAAAGAAAGAGAGAAAGAAAGAAGGAAAGATTATAGGAGAAAACTGCATTTAAAATATTTTTTTAAAAAACTTTAAAAATAGATTTCCTACTGTCCTTAGGTTTGTCCATTAGGCTAAGCTGCTTAGCCAGAATACCACAGGATTTGACTGTCTCATCCTTTCCAGTGCTAGAATTACAAGTACACGCTATCATTGCATTTTTTTTTTTTAATGAGTTCTAGGAATCAATCTTGGGTTGTATGCATGGGAAGTAACTTTATTAACAGCTACCTACCCAGCAGCCCCAGCTCACTATAGTTTAATAAGGTAATGTAACTAAGTCTGATACTTAGTGTATAATTTGGAGTTTTGTTTGAACTCAGAGATCCAACTGCCTCTGGAGTGCTAGAATTAAAGGTGTGTGGCACCAACACCCAGCTTAGCACACAACTTTTTAAAAACTAACATAGTTACAAAATGTTTACATTCTCCATAATGCTAAACATTAGAGTAATAGACAAATGAGGTCTAGAGGGTTTGGTTCCTTAATTTCCATTGGCTAGTAGTCCATAACACATAATAGTAAGGTCTGAATTACTTGGGTCCTAAGTTTCCCTTCCCTCTCCCTTTACTGTATGTTTCTGACCACTCTTTGTACAGTGTGCATCTCAGAAGTCTTACTATATTCTAAGTAGGCATGCACTGAATGTGTCAATTCTATAATCTGAGAGGTTTAAGATAGAAGGGAAGAATTAAAATTAAGGACAAAGAATAAAAAAGATCAAAAGGAAAAAAATTATGTACTTTACAAAAAAAAATCCCAAATATTGGGTTGTTAGTTCCAATGCTCCAACTAGCCAGGCAGCATAAGGAGAAAACTAGGCAAATTATCTATTACCATTTCAAATTCTAATATCATTAAACAACTCATATTCACACTCTAATACTTGGAGACAAGAAAGTTATCACTGGGACCTAAGCATATCTATTACTTTTGAAATTCTATCAATAAGGAAAAACAGTAAGTTACCTCTTACTATAAAACTCTCTAGAATTCAATTCTTCCTCAGTCACCAGAGTAAGATAAAATTCAGAACTTTGTAAATATTATGCAGGCAATTGACCGCTGAGCCACATTTTTTATTTTAGCCTTAAACTCAAAGATCCACCTGAGTGGTAGAATTAAAGGTATATGCCATCACTCCTAGCAAAACTTTAACTTGTTAACTATATTTATTTAATGTATATTACATAGTTATAGTTGGTTGTTAAAAATAAACAAGAATGAGGTTAGTGAGACGGCTCAGAGACAAAGGCACTGGCCACCAGGTCTAATAACCTGAATCTGATCCCATATTTATATTGTGGAGGGAGAAAACTGACTACTGTTATCCTCTGACCTATGTAAGTTCATCATAGCATGTACATTCACACATACACACACTATAAAAGAAAATGAAATGGATTCTGTAAAAGAATAAACAAGGACTGGAGAGATGGCTCAAAAGTTCAGAGCATTTAAGGGAGCTCAACTTTAGTTCCCAGAAGCCACATCAGGCAGCTTAGAACCACTTGTAATTGCTGCTCCAAAGAACCCAACACTTTCTTCTGGTTTCCACAGGTACCTGTACAAACATGGCATTCATTCACATAAACAGACACACACACAAATATCTTTCTTTTAAAATGTTTTTAGAAAAAAGAAGAAAGTACTTAAGAATAGCCAAGCAGTAGTTACAAACACCTTTAGTCCCAGCACTCCAGAGGTAGGGACAGCCATAACTATGAGTTCAGGGCCAGTCCAGTATATAGAGCTAGTTCCAGGACAACTAAGGCTACACAAATAAACCCTCTCAAAAAAAATAAAAATCATAAAAAAGGCACTGAATAAGTTATTGGCACATCCACAAAAAATATATCGGCACTTTAAAAAAAAAAAAAAAAAAAAAAAGGATAGGAACCATATCTAACTCTAGTTCTGGAGGATCCAAGGCCCTCTTCTTGCCTCTGTGGGCACCAGGTATGCAGGTAGTACAGATATATATATATACAGGCAGAACATTCATACATATAAAATAATTTTTAAAATATTTTTAAACCTGCAAGTGGTAGCATACAGCTTTAAACCCAGCAAACACTCCATAGGCTGAGGCATGTAGGCTTCTGCATTCCAGAAGAGCCAAGGCTACAGAGTCCCTGTCTCAAAATTCAAATAACAAAACAAACAAAAATTAAACTAGAAAAAAGGAGCCAGAGGTGGTGGCTGCACCCCTTTAATCCCAACACTCAAGAGGCAGAGACTGGTGGATCTCTGGAAGTCCAAGGCCAGTTTCAGGATAGCCAGGACTATGAGACCCTGGTCTGGGAAAAAAAGAAAGAAAGCGGTTTAATATTTATGTGCCAATAAGTCTCCAAAAACACATTGAATTTTTTTTAATCAAGTACAAAATGGCATAAAAGTATGCTAATTTGATCACTAATAGTGGGACAACTAATATCAAGCCCCCCTCTTCAGGCTTGTCCAACCTCTTAACACTGCACACCATGTTGTCATCTTCCAAGTACAAGCTTGAGAACTTCTTAATGAAGTTGTCAAAACAATTTCAACATGTATTAAGTTTACAATATGTGATCAGACTGAAGTCATAGCTATCCTCATACAGGTGGCCCACAGCCTAGGTGATATATACATATTATATTATACATGACATATACCAACGCCAATGAAAGATTTTTTTGCCCAAAAAATTAGCATAAACTAATCAAGCCTTAAGAACATAGCTTCCAATTTGAAAATAGAAACTAGAAAAGAACAAGTTAAACAACAGCTAAAGAAACAATTAGATAACTCTAGACAACAAGCATTTTTAAAAATAATCTGCTCTTTTCAAGGCAATTTCAGTATCTGGAGGGAGAAGGACATCTCAGTATCTTGTGAGAAATTGTTCTCAAGTAAAAGAGATAAAAGAAATGCAAAAGAAAATATTAAATTCTATTTTGAAATTTTTATTTTAAGAAACTGAGAAATTTCAAATATAGACTAAAAATTAAAATTTTTACTGGAAGGTCAGCAAGATGACTCAGTGAGTAAAAGCATTTGCCACTGAGTTGGTAATTCACTTGAATTCAATCCCCAGAACCCACAGTAGAAGAGAATCAACCCTATGGATATCCTCTGATCTCCACATGCATTCCATGGAGCACAAACATAATAATTTAATTACCTTCTGAAAATTATTATTGTTCTAAGATTTTTGGCAATGGTAAACTAATCATGTTTAAAAAAAAAAAACTATTTTTAAGAAATATTTTCTGGGCCAGTAAAATGGCTCGGGAGGTAAAGGTACCTGCTACCAGAAGGCTACCTGAGTTCTATGCTCAAGATGCACATGGTAAAGGAGAAAAATCAATTCCCATGAGTTTCCTCTAACCTTCACACCTACACATATACATACACAAAATACATTTTAAAAAAATACTTTCCAGGAGACTGGAGAGATAGCTCAGAGGTTAAGAGCACTGGCTACTTTTCCAAAGGTCCTGAGTTTAATTCCCAGCAATCACATGATGGCTCACAACCATCTATAATGAGATCTGGTGTCCTCTTCTGGCCTGCAGGCATACATGCAGGCAGAACACTGTATACATAATAAATAAATAAATCTTTTTTAAAAAATTCCAGAGTGTTTTAAAGTAAACCAGTCATGGTATCTGACATTTACCTTCAAGAAGTTCAGAAAAATATGCAGACATATATAGAACAATCCAGTAAATCACAACACATTGGAAGGCAAATAGTTCTTTGAATATCAACAGAAAATGTGTTCAGCCTTTTTATTCTCCTCTTTCCATTTTAACTTTTCAATGTGAGTAGTTTTTATAATTTAAAAAAGTGAGAGGGGGCAGGAGAACTACGAAGATGTCTACAGTCTCCTGAAGAACTTTCTCCCTTACATTAAAAAGAGGGAGAAAGAAAAAAAAGATTACTCAGGCCATTATCAGTTGATCGATAAGAGTAACCAGATTTCAAACAAATACTTAACTCACTACAAACAGCAATAGTACTAAAACCTGTCAATGATTTAAGGAATGTTTGCCATTGCCAATCAGAACACATCCTATCTTGATACCTCACGCAAAATACATTCTAATATCCATTAATCCTATATACTTCGATAACAAGAGAAGCCCTTCTTCTTACCATACCCTGTTTTAGAAGAAATCTCACTCACTTCATACCCTGGCTGGCCTGGAACTCACTGTATAGACCAAGCTGACCTCAAACTACCAGCAATCCTGCCAAGTGCTAGGATTAGAGATGGGTAGCCCCATGCCCAGCAACACATTTCTTTCAAATATTTTGAACTATAAAATATAATTGAAAAATAAATTGTAAATTACCGTAATATTTACTTCTGTTAAAAACAACAAAAACAATAACAAAAAGCCACTGTGATTAGCCACTTATCCTACTGAAATTCTTTTAAGATTTATTTTTTTACTGTATGTACATTAGCTTGCCTGTATAAGAATGTTGGATCCAATGGAACTGGAGTTACAGATAGTTGTAAGCTGTCACGTGGATGCTGGGTCTTATAGAAGAGCAGACAGTGTTCTTAACCATTGAGCCATCTCTCCAGACCCCTTAACAAAATTCTTAAACATAACAAGAGATAGAATATTTTGAAAATAGCTTTTACATACTCAACTCTACCCAGACTCTGTGACATTCACCTGTAATCCCAACTGCTATGACCCAGATTTGTAAACAGCCTTGGCAACATCATATCAAGATCCCACCTCCAGCCTGCAGCAGCCCAGACCTTTAATCCCAGCACTCAGGAGGCAGGGACAATCAGATCTTTTCAGAGTTCAAGTCCAGCCTGATCTACAGTGAGTGTCAGACAGCTAAGGCTACAAAAAGACACCCCTGGGGGAGGGAGGCTGTCCATATTCTTGGCCTAGCTAGTAGTGGTAAATACCTTTAATCCCAGAATACTTGGGATGCAGAGACAGACGGACCTCTGAATTCCAGTTTTGATCAGCCAGAAGTTTCTCCCCACCAAAAAAGAAGTTCATATTCTTTCTACCTAATTAGACAACATGGATTTAAGATTAAGAGACAGAAAAGCTTAGCCAAGGGGAAAATGTGTTTAAAAGAATACCTACATATTCAAAGAACTATATATACCTTATGGTTTAAGAAAAGTAACAGTTATTGCTAGTAGTGAAAAAGAAGCATTTTTTTTTTCTAAATGTAGCTGTCTAAGACACATGACAACTAGTCCTTTCCTTACTCTGAGGAAAATTATACTCCAGTTGCCTCCTGGATGACCCCACTGCCAGAATACACAACATCATAATTCATATTGAAACCCAAATGCCAAACACAATTCTGAAAGTACTTTGCATCTTTACTATACCTATTCTAAGCATTTTCACCATCAAAATTAATAGGACACTTTCACCAAATACACTTCAACTAATCTAATCTTTTATACCATTTTAACCAACAAATCCTTTCAAACACAAAACTTGTGTGCTATAATTTAGTATAATGTGATTTTAGTTTGTCTGTTGCATAAAAACAGAGCAACTATGTCTTTACAATATAAATTATATATGTTCTCTCTACAAAATCAAATTCCTACCTACCATGCTTATTTAAAGATAGACTCAAAGCTGGTGTGGTGAAATACACCTGTAATCCCAGCACTTGGGAGGCAAAGGCAGGAGGATCTCTGAGTCCAAAGCCGCCTGGACTACAAATATAGTTCATGAAAGCCAGGGCCACACAAAGAAACCTAGTCTGAGGGCATGGGGAGCAAAACAGAGAAATCTGTGTATGTTAAGAATTATCCCATTTAAAATAAAATCCTCTAAGAACTGGATTAGGATTAGAAGAAGACATAAGGTAGCTTGGGGAGTTTTAGCAATATTCTGTTTTAAGGTACAAAGTAATGGTTACATAAATATATACACTTGATATACACAAAGCTTTTATTATCAATGTACTTTTTTTGTAAAAAGGTAATAACCAATTTACAACAGTTGGAACTTTCTCATGATACCAAAGCAATATTGTGTCACTAACTGGCACTACCAGGTTATTTGTATTAAAAATATTTTTAATTTACAATGATTTTTTTTCAGAATGTTATAATTTCATGAGACATAGTATTTAAATGCAGGCCTATAATTCTAACACTAAAGAGATAAAAACAGGGGGACTGTTGTGATTTCAAAACTAGCTTACACTACATAGTAAAACCCTGTCTCAAAAGAAAGACAGACAGACAGACAGACAGACAAGAAAACAGGCTGGCACAATGGGCTCCTTTGCTGCCAAGACTAATGACTTGAGTTCTAGCCCCAAGAACCAACACAGCAGAAGAAAAGAACTGACTCAAGTTATCCTCTGACCTACACAAGGACCACATGCACCCACAGGCATGCATGCATGCATACACACAATAAATAAAATCTCTACTCTAAATGCCTATGTTACTATATAGCACTTATACTATCCCCTTTACCTAAGAAAGTAAAGTCTAGAAAAAAAAATATACAAATAATTAGGTGACTTCTATAGAGGGCTGTTTCAGACAAAAAACACATACACTTTAATCCAGGAATTAAAGAAAAGCTTCCTGGAAAAGATATACCTGAACTGAATCAGACAGGAACTAGTCAAGCAAGAAATGAGTGAGAAAGACACAGCATGAGGACAAGGAAACTAAATTCAGTAAGAATACATTCAAGAATTCAACAGAGACAGCAAAGGAAAAAAAGTTCGGGCTGCTGAGGTAGAAAAATAGGTCCATGTTCAATGCTAGCCTGGGGTACAATGTAGGACTGTCTCAAAAACAAAAATCCTGGCACTCAAGAGACAGAGGCAGGCAGATTCTTGTGACTTCAAGGCTACCCTGGTATACATAGAAAATTGCAGGACGCCAGGGTTACCCAGTAAGACTCTGTGCCTCTAACAAAGCTAGAAGACATGGTGTTTGACACACCATGCTACAATTTAAACTTTAGCCTGAAAGCAACAAGAAAGCACTGAAGATCTTTCAACTGGAAAAGACAAATAAATGGTGCATTTATATCATCATGTTAATGATACTGCCTTCCAAGCTTATAATCCCATTTTGTAGGAACTAGCCTGCATACCATTCCATACTTTTAGCCATGATTCTGCCCCACACACATATGTACACATATTACACAACCAATATGGATGTCCAGGAATGGCCATTCAGTACTAGCTAGCAACAACTGGAAAGAGGAAAAAAAGGAAGAAAAAAAGATAAACAGAAGAATTGAGCCAAAGAAATTGTTTCATGAGCATTCAAATCAGAAAGTCCTAGAATGCAAAGGAGTTAGTTAGCCCAAGATCTGAAGTTTAAAAGCCATCAGCCACTGGGCAGTCAGTGGCAGCAAAGATCTTTAAACCCAGTACTTAGGAGGCAAAGACAGGTGGATCTCTGTGAGTTCAAGGCCAGCCTGGTCTACAGATGGAGTACCTGGACTGCCAGTTCTACATACAGAGAAACTTTTGTCTCAAAAAAATAAATAAAATAAAAGACAGCATCCAGGAAGTAAGGAGTTGGCGTGGTAATGACACAGTAGTTACAAAAAGCAGAAATGAGGAATAAATGGAAACTATAAAATAGAAGAAAAGATGAAGAGGAATTAAACAAAACTAATATAAAGCAGAAAAAAGAAAGAAAAACTAAGGTAAAACCTATGTCCTGAGTGTGTAGCTCAGTGGTAGAGTGATTCCTCAGAATGCACAAGGCCCTGGGTACTATTCACAACACTGAGATAAATTAAATCAAAATCTGTCTTCTCCTGTTTTCAACTTAAGTTCCTTTTCTTCTTGAAGTCAACTAGTTTCATTTCTCCTGGGCTCCCTTCTACATGTACATGTTTGTTTTCCAAAAGCACTCCTTAACTACTTAAAGTAATCTGAGTGTCTTCACTGCAACTGAATGAACCTATTTATTTTAGAACACTGATTTTGCCAGCAGTGTAAAGAATATATATAATGAAACAAACACCAGAAGACAGAAAGCAAGAAGACCATTTGGAAAGCATCACAGAAGCCTAAAAGGCATTCAAGTTTATTTAAAAGAAAGAGAATACAGGAGAAAAGTAACAAGATGTGAAATATGATAAAGAAAGTGCAAGACATAATGACAAACTGGATATTGGTAGAATGACTGAGTAGAGTAAAAGATGATTTTAATGGGTTCCTGAAAACTTAATGAGAACAGAGGGGTGTCATTAATCAAGGTAAGAAATCAAGAAAAAATGAGTAGCAGTTTCTGCCTGCTCTGTTCCTGGTTTTTTGTAGGGAAGAAGGGCATAGAAGGTTCTGTTTTATTTTTGGATTGGAGTACTTATGAAATGTGACACCATGTGGCTGTCTATTACCAAGTGATTTACAAAGGTGTAAAGCAAAGACAAGAGTTCTAGACAGCCCCTGTAGATGTAGAAATCAATCCATTAAACTGATGTACTTTTGTTGGTTGGGAAGTATGTTTTGTTGTTGTTTTGAGGTTTTTTTGTTGTTATTGTTCTTCTTTGTTCCAGTCTTTCTACTTAGCCTGGCTGGCCTTGAATTCCTGACAACCCTGCTTCAGCCTCCCAACTACGTACTGGTCTATAATACCATGCTTGACTCAAATTGATGTATTTTTTTTAATGTCTGAAAAGTCTGTCTTCTTCAAACTGTTAATATTCCTTAAAATTTTTTTAAATTAAAAAAAACTTAATATTCTTGACCAATTTATTCTCAAACTCCCATATCTTCTTAAAAATATTAGAGATTGAGGTGCTAACATGGTTAAGAGCACTTGCTATTCTTCCAGAGGATGCTGCTTTAAATCCCAGCACTCATATCAGGCAGCTTACTCCAGCTTCCAGGGAGTGGATGCCTTCTTCTGGCCCTCATTAATACTAGCAAACACATAACACATGATTAAAATTAAAAAAAAAAAAAACTAAAGTAGAAATTAGTACTAAAAGCTCCATCTTTTCCCCATTTGGAATTTTGTGGATATTTATTCAGTCTTTGTTTTTATTTTTTATTTAATTAATTTTAAAGCATGTAAGTTTAGGTGAGCATAATGGTGTACATTAGCAGTTCCAGCTACCTAATTAAGTAGCTGAGGCAAGAAGATCAAGTTGAGCCCAGGAGCTCAAAACGCATCAGCAGCCATATACAATGCAGCAAGATCATCATCAAATTAAAAAACAATGAATTTATACCACCCTTTATAAACCACTATTAATTGAAAACCACTCATTGAAAAAAAAATGTTTAAAAATCATTCATTAGCCCTGTGTGATAAGACCTCTAATCTGAGGGCTTAGTATTCGCAAGAGTTTGAGACCAGTCTAAGCTATATAGAGAATTCTAGGACAACTAGGCTAAATGGGAAAAGACTATCGCAAAAAAAATTAATAATTGGACTAGACACAACTAGATAAGGTGTCTGCCTAGCATACACAAAGTCCTGGGTTCAGTCTCCAGCACTGTATTAAGAGGCATGGTAACACTTTCACGAAATCTCAGCATTCCAGGGGTAGAATTCAAAAGTTCAAGGCCAGCCTACATGAGTTTTGAGGTTAGCCTGAGGAACATGAGTCCCTATTACAAAGAGTAGTAATCATGGGACTGGAGAGACTGCTGAGAGGTTAAGAGCTCATCTTGTTCTTGCAGAGAACCCCGGTAAAGTAGGTTCCCAGCACCTATGTCCAGCTGCTCTGCCTGCCTCTAACACCAGCTTCAAGGGGTTCTGACACACCCTTCCAGCTCCACATACTCACATGCACATAAACACATACAGAATACCCTAAGAAATAAAAATAATTTTTTAAAACAGTAATTGTAGTAGGAAAAATAACACATTAGGTTGTGATTTCCACTACTAAAATCTTTGAAAAGAACTCAATCTAGGTATTTATGTGCTTTGAATATTATTTCTGCCTGAAATCTTTTCCCTCTATCTATACACCTTTGCCTCCAAACTAACGAAGTCAGATGTTATGAATTTCTGACAGTATAGCTACCTAACAGCCATTTATTGAATATGTCACAACTTAACCTATCCTTCCATCAAGAAATAAAAATATTCATCATATGAACCCCATATAAGGGAAAAGATCAGCAAGATATCTAGATTATGTCCTTGGAATCACCAGGACTAGAGTCAACTTCCAACACCCAAATTTCAGAACCATTACCACTCTTCTGATAGATTCCTGGCTTTAGCTTTATCCTACTTTTAATCTGCTCTAAAATGACTTTTAAAAATTCAAATCTCAACAATTTGGTCCCTCACTTCAAATCTTTCAATAATTTATCTGATAAACATAATTACCATCTCTTTAGCTCAGAGAGTCAGTGAGAATGTTACTTTAGATACACTTCGTTGTATAGGTTCAATACAAAAACAAATCATCAGATTTTTTTTTTTTCCAAATCATGAAAATCATTTAAAATAAAAGCATTCTGGAATTTTTAGAAAAGAACTGAAAAAAAATCTGAGTCCGTCAAAATGGAATACTATCCAGCCAGTAAATGAGGCTCTTTCATGCATACTACTGCTAAATGAACTATAGGACTTAGCAGTGCTATATGAAAATGGAACCGTTTGTACGTAATTTGTGTATTTGAAGATTGTAAGAAGATAAAAGCTTGTAAATGCTGGAAATACCATTCCATACTAGTTACAGAAGCTGAAAAATAGAAAATGAGGGACTGGAGGCTAAAGAAACTTTTTAAAAACTAATTATTCTTCTGAACCTTTTGACTTTTAAACTGTATCTCATTAGTACCTATAAAGTCAACTGATTTTTCTTCCTATATTACATGCAGGTGCACACACACACACACACACTGAAATAAAATTTTAAGTACTAACTACAAAGATCTTATTATCGCTCACCCTTACATCAACATCAAAAGTATACACTTAACATTAAATTTCCTTCTTGACATCTCAGAGGTACAACTTCAACAAACATCTTATTCAATATTCTACTACTACTGAGAAGGCTGTTAGTAATGACTTCAACATTGAATAACATTTATACTTGCTTCTTGGAGAAGACAGTAGCACCAGTTGGTAAAAATTACTAAAGTGACATTGGTCTTCAGGGATTAAGAACAGCTATAAATCTTGTTTTCCTAATAAGTTCAAAAACAGTACTTCCAAAACTCTTCTATCTAAACCTATGTTTCTGTATGCATCTACAAAGAGGTGATATAAATACTATATGGAAACTTGCTTATCTTCATTGGTGTAATGCAACTTAAAGCATCGGATTCAGACTGGTTCTTTCGTTCTACTAAAAAAAGAAGAGAAGCAAGCAAGCTGCTCAACCTTGTTGTAATGGCACACACACCCTCCCTCTCTGGGCTTCCACACTCTTCCCTCTCTTTCCCTTTCAACAGCTAACCCAAGGATTCCAAACGGGGGGGGGGATTGGGGGGAGGTCCTCTGTCTGACCCCCTAAAATCCAACGGAGTCAATAAACTGGACTAAGTAAATAACCTCTTCAAGTTTTCCTGGAAACGTCTTTTCAACCAAAGAAAGGTTCACGACTGGATAGAAAACAGGTAACAAGGTTTGCTTCAGGAGTGGTCTTCTAGAGAAGGTACACCAGTAGGACTATATTGGTGATTTGAAGGGCTGACCCGAGACCTACTAGATAAGAGCATCATGACACTGGCGTTATCTGAAAGCTTGTATGGGTATAGGGAAAAGCTAGCCAACTTGGCTGGAAGTAAGCTGCGTGAGGGTCTCTGGGAAGGCTCGGGCGACGATTCGTAGGAGAACCAAAGATCTGGGACGTTGCAATGGGTTAGAAGCACTAGCGGCCGTGGCTGCAGGAATGGGATCGGTTCAAACGTAACGGAGTCTAGAGGCTACAGTCTGAGTCCTAAGAGAGTCTAAAGCGGTTCTAGGAGGGACCAGTAACAAGAATCGCACTGGACGCTGGTAGACAGAATGGTGTCTGGTCAATGAAAGGTAGGAAGGGGTTGAGTCTAGAGGGGGATTCCGGCCTCAGTCGGGCGTTTGAGAAGCTTTAGAGGCTGAGACGCTCGTGGGGCGTCTCCGCCGGGGCGGGGCGGGGCAGCCCGCCGGGAACCAAAGAGCCGAGCGGGAGACGTGGGCCGGGCCAGGCCGGGCGGCAGGGCCGCTGGGCGCTGGGGCGGGTCTTACCTCTAGCTGTGCCGCGGTGGCCACTGCAGCCCCTTCCTCTTCTGCAGTAGCCGCTTCCCACCCCTGGTTTCCAGGGTCAGGCAGAAGACAAACAGCAGAGGCCAAGGCCGCCAGGGGTCAGACGGTTCGGCGAGGGTGGGCCCAGACGCCTCAGGGTCCGAGCGAGCGGCGTCCGCGCATCCCCCGCCCTGTCACAGAGACTCCGCCCGGCCTGGGCAGGCACATCCCCCGCCGCACCCCGCCTTGAGAGCACGCGTTGGAACGGGAACCTCCACCGCGGTCTGCTATTCTGCCTGTGGGTCCCTCAGCCGCGGTCCCTCCCGGTCCTGCCAGGACTTTCCGACAGCCACCGCCAACTGCCTCCGCGTCCCCCGTCCGCTTGGGCCTGCGCACCCGCACCCCCGACCCCGCTCACGCGGCCCCGCCCCGCGCGACTCGCCAGCAGCAGACGAGCAGGCGCGCGCGCACTTACCTCCCACGCCCCCTGCTGCCAAGCCCGGGACGGCTCCGCCCGGCCCCGCCTCCGCACGTGACGCCACTGCATCGAGCGACTAGCGCTTGCGCGGACACGCCCCGTTTCCTCCACCCCCGGATGGCCCCGCCTCCCTTTTCCTTCCTCACTTTACGGCTCTTCTATGAACTCTTCGTTAAAGAGAGTCTCTCTGCTTCTAGATAGAAGTGTCGTAAGGTTGGCGAGGCAAACTTTAAAGTTTGCGACCTTAGGTCTCACTTTCCGGCCAGTAGAGAGATCCCTGAAGGCTGGTTGGGTTGGTGAGGCCTGAGGAATAGGTAAGAAGCCTCCTCCCTACTTGGGTTTGTCTCAATTTGTGGAAACAGTGGATTGCTTTGCAGTCCGTGCAAACTGTAGCGTATCTGAACCCCTTTCCTATTCTGCCGCTAGATTCTCAGCGCCGCCCCTTTCCACCTACGCCCCTCCCCCCACTTGTCCCCGCCCCCGAGTCCAAGTATTTCTTTCCATTCATTCCACAGATTTCACTGAGTTGCTTCTATACTGTAAACCCCAGAGTATCAGAAGAAAATGAGATAATCTCAGTTTTTCGAAGCGCTGTGATGTAGGAAGCAAAAAAATCCGCATTGGTAACACAGTAAAATAACACGGGACGATTTGAACACAAACGGGGGGGGGGCGGGGGGGGGCAGGGAGGTTCCATGATTGCAGAGGAGGACTTTTCCCAAATGACTTTCAGAACTTGTGGTTAGAACCCGCAACTGATCAGAAAAAAGGGGAGAAGTACTATGGCCATGAGAATGGCTAGGGAAAAAAAAAAAAAAGCGAGTGACAGCGACCTAGAAGAGTAAAAAGCAAGAGGATTGCCAAATTCCTAGTATAAGCCGCGCAGGTAGACTCCCGATTAAAGAAGCCAGACTGTGTGGTGAGTTTGAGGCCAGCCTGGAGTAGATAGCAAAATCTTGATCACAAGAAGGGAAAAAAAAAAAACTTACTATAATGAGTGAGGAAAATGAAAAACGAGATGTAGATGCAAAGGCTGCCTTAAAAGATGTCAGGTTACCTGACTTGGCTGGCCTGTAATCCCAGCTCCTGAAAGAATAAGGCAGTTGGATCGCCAAATGAGAAGCTAGTCTGAGCCAATTTTTAAAAAAAGGAGGAGGAGGAGGAAAAAAGAGAAAGAAACGCCAAATGTAGAGAAAGAGGCTTTAATCCCTGCCTTTGAGAGAAGAGGCAAGCCAGCTAGCCTGGTTTGCATAGGGGGTTTCAGGCTATCATGGATACACAGTGAAACCCTGTCTGGAAAAATAGAATAGTTTAGCTCAGTTAGTAGAACAATCGCTAGGCTCTGGGTCAGTCCTTACTGGATGGGGGGAGGGGAGGGGAGTGTGAAAGTTTGACGTGCAACCTGAAAGTAAATGATAGGGAAATGAGGAAGGGTAAGCAATAACAATAGAACACAAGACAAGCCTGTCCATTAGAATTGCCTGGAATGCTGGAATGCTTTTTTTTTTTTTTTCTTTAGTAAAACTAATGCTATTGTTCCCCTCCCCCCATTAAACTATAGCTCACCAGGTGACTAAGGATACATATGGGTAAAGTAGTGATGAGAACTGGGAACAGACAAGAAGTTGAGGGAGTTGAGTTCACAATCTTAAAGTTGAAATCATTTGACAAAGAGTTGAAGGTAAGATGATAAGCCTGAGCAGAATATTGAAAGAATTAAATAACTACTCTGGGATGTTCCATGGGAGGGGAGGCGTAGGCAGGAGGCTTGCACCTAGTACATTATGAATGCTGGGCAGTGCTCTACCATTGAACTATATCCCCAGCCCTCTTTCTGCTTTTTGCTTTTGGTTTTGGTTTTTGTAACCCGGCAGGCATACCTTGAATGTAGTCTAGGCAGACCTTAAACTTCCAGATCCTCCATGCATTGGTCACCAGTTCTGCTTCCCATCCCAAAACCCAATTACATCCACCTCAGATACTACCCCTTCCTCTTCCTGGCAACCAGATTTTATAAGCTATGTCCAGTCTTGGTTTTTTTGTTTTTTTTTTTTTTTTTTTTTTTTTTTTTTTTTTTTTTTTTTTTTTTTTTTTTTTTTTTTTTTTTTTTTTTTTTTTTTTTTTTTTTTTTTTTTTTTTTTTTTTTTTTTTTTTTTTTTTTTTTTTTTTTTTTTTTTTTTTTTTTTTTTTTTTTTTTTTTTTTTTTTTTTTTTTTTGAGGGTTTCTTTGTGTAGCCTTGGCTGACTTAGAACTATCTGTAGACCAGGCAGGTCTTAAACTCAAAAATCCACCTGCCTCTGCCTCCCAAGTGTTTGGAATAAAGGCTGCACCACTGCTGCCTCTGTTGTGTCCAGTCTTAAAGTTCAAGAACCATCCACATTCTTATCCTCTCCTCCTAGACATTCCTGTATACTCTGACTTAACAATTCTAAGTGTCTTGCTCATTTATTAATCATTTAAGTTAAAAACAAGATAAAAAGATGTTTAAAACAGACCCTCTTAGAGTTACAAAGGATTGGAGTAAACAGACTTTTAAACAAAGAATAATGACAGACAGAAAAGAGCTGTATGAGATGAAGCCCAAGAAAACATGGCTGCTGTATATTAACTAGGGTGAATTAAGTAAAATAAATAAATAAAAAAACCTGCCTATCTGCCTCCAGATAACAAGTGTTGTCTGATATGGCTATAGAACAGTAGGAGGGCTAGGGGTGGGGGAACGTAAAGGTGATAAAATGTGTGAGCTGATTGAGAGAAGCCTTGACTTCCAGGTTGCAGGACTTGTTATGTACTTGAAGCAATTTATAAGTGGCAAAAGCTCTTAACCTCTTACAATCTAGATTCCTTTGGCAGTTTGGTCTGTGAATCTGACCTCAGAAAATTCATTTAAATGCATATAATAAAGTACATAGAAATAAGCAAATTTAAACACCTTAAAATGTGTAGTATAGTTATAGATATACTTCTTTATGCATTAAATAACATATAGCAACAGACCTAATTATATAATGTCAAAGGAGTAATGAGTATATATTGAGATACCTGTGGCAACTTTAATATGGTGTAAAAGTGTCAGATTTTTAGTGACAAAGACAGACTGCTAGTACTACAATGATTGCCTACAAGTATTGAAGAAAATGCTAACTTTGAGCCAGAATTAATTGAAAATGAAAGTACATTATTTTTTTAGTCCAGGGTCTTTGAACCCTTACATTTTAATCACATCCTGCTCTATAGATCCTCAGCTTCAGAATGCCCCCATGTAATAGTTTAAACAAGAATATATGGCGTATCAGATCCATGTTTGGGAAAGATGATAAGTTGGCATGAGGATAGGGAAGTGGTTACTTTTCTGTTCCTTCTTTAACCCTGAGGCAACAACTAATCCAATAATAACCCACTGTTCCCTAATAGCCAGAACCATCTTTGGCAGTAAGTTGTGAGCACATACATATGTAATTGCAATTCTAGAGAATTATTCTGGAAGGTAAATTGGAGCTGTTGGAAAATATGCATGCTAAACTGTAACTTCTGCTTCGGGAAGATAATGAGATGTTAAAGTTTTGTAAGAATATAGTTACAGTTTTATTTCAACAAAATTAATGCAGAATAATTGTCAAAAAGAAAAGATAGAGTTGGGAGTGGTGGCAAAGGCTTTTTAATCCCAGCACTTGAGAGACAAAGGTAGGTGGATCTCTGTGAGTTCAAGTCCAGCCTGATCTGTAAAGCAAGTTCAGGACGGCCAGGGATACACACCAAGAACCTGTCTGGGGGTGAGAGGATAGAAATGAAATGACTCTCTAATAAGCTAAGTTCTGAACCATTGCATTGACTCTTGAGGCTCAATAGGGTATTGGACGTCTATATTCCCAGCACTGAGAGGGTAAAGCTGGAGCATCCCAGAGAGCGTGAGGCCTGGGCTACATAGTTAGATTCTGTCTCAAAAGACACAGAGAGACAGGAAGATGAAGAAAAGGAAAGAAACAAAGCAAAACTAGGGAAAAGTATATCCCCAGTTTGGAGATCAACTCGTTCTTCGTATGGTCAAGAGGTAAGCTCAGCCTTTAGTATTGTTAGTACTTCTATGAAGTAATGACCTAGCCACATGCTCAGAGATATTAATAACAGCTTCCAGATTAGATTGCATCAATACATGTATGGCTCATTTTCGACTTAAAGTCAGGACACTCGTTGGTCATCTGCAGCCATTCCACCCTCCATAAACCAGATCCCATCTATCTCAGAAGCTAAGCAAGGTCAAACCCTGTTAGTAGTAAGATGGGGACACATCTTTTCTTGCCAATCTTTTCAATACCTAAGGTGAGTAAAACTCATTAACAAAAAGTTCCCCAAGGCCCAGATACCCTATTTCCTTCACATCAATCAGTACTGGACAGTGTACCTTATTACTGCTAAATCCCAGTTAGGAGCTGGAGAGATGGCTCAGGGTTAAGAGTACTGACTGCTCTTCCAGAGGTCCTGGGTTCAATTCCCAGGACCCAAATGGCAGCTAACAACTGTCTGTAACACTAGTTCCAGGGGACCCAACACTTTACACAGACATACAAAAACACCAATACACACAAAATGAAAATAAATTTTTTTAAAAATCCCAGTTAGTACCCAAATTATATACTTATTAAGTATAGTCAAATTATAACTAATCATGTGAGTAAGGTTCTCTGAGAAGCCTCCATCAGCAATACCCTGTATTGACTTTCTGTCCATCACAGGGTTGCAGAAGCCATTTGGGTGGTGATATGGTTCAACAGACTTAAAACCTCAAGCTCTCTGTCTCTTTGTCAGTTGAGGGATGGGAACAAGACCATCTGACAGCAGAAATAACACTAAAAACTGATGAAGCTTTTTAAGAACTTTGTTACTTGCAGAAATTTTTCCATAAGGTCCTTTCTATGACTTCCAATTAAATGGCTACCTCTCCCATAATTATCTGCTATAAAGGTATTGTATCATACTTTGAACACCAAGAAACTTTCGGTTGTCTCAATTATACCTATTATCTTGGGTATCTGTATTATAGGTTCAAAAACCTTAGTCCTACCCTTTCAGATAGCCAATGAATAAAACCCTATCAGAGCACTATGATCCAAAACAGAGGCTTGGAAATTTCTAGCCTTGGCTCATTTTTTTCACCAGTATTTTTTGTAGCAACTTTTGAGCTTACATTAACAGCTAAACTAAATAACTGAAAATATTTAGCCCTGCTTAATATATGATTCAACTTTGATTCAGTACTGTGTAAGTGGCTAGGTAATTGGATTTTTTATTTATTTATTTATATATTTATTTTTGAAAGAGGTTCTCATGTATCCCAGGCCGATTTTGAATTCACTATTTAGCTGAAACTAATTTTTGAATTCCTGATCCCAGGCTAGAGAGATGGCTCAACAGTTAAGCTGAGCACTGGCTGTTCTTCCAGAGAACTCACATTCAATTCCCAACACCCACATGGCAGCTCACAATTGTCTGTAACTCTAGTTCCAGGGGACCCAAAACTTGTGGCCAAACACTAATGCATATAAAATTTAAAAAACAAAATAAACAAACTGAATTTCTCATTCTCTTGCCTCTATATCCCAAGTATTAACATTTAAAGACAGATTGCTAAAGCAGAGAGATCTAGATATCATGGCTAGACTTTTGGTTTGCTTTGGTTTTGATTTTTGTTTTTCAAGACAGTGTTTCTCTGTGTAACAGTCCTGGCTGTCCTGGAACTCATTGTGTAGACCAGGCTGGCCTTGAACTCAGAGATGTATGTACCTGCCTCTGCCTCCTGAGTGTTGGGACTTAAAGATATGCACCACCACTGCATGGTTTTTCCTGGAGTTTGTGTTTGTTTAGGGAAGGGTTGTTTATTTTGGTTTGGTTTGTTTATTTGTTTTTGTGGGGTTTGGGGGTTCTTCCCTTTTTTTTAATTCCATTCTCTTCAGTGATGAAATTGAGAGCCTTCCAGTGGGTTTTTTTTTTTTTTTGTTTCGTTTTGTTTTTTCTCTATTGTAGCTTTATAACTTAGATTTGTTTTGTTAATTTTTGTCTTTTCATTTTCCCTTTTTGGGAATTATTTCTTAAGGACATTGTAGATACATAGTTTAATATATATAGCAAATATTTTCTGTCTTTGGTACTTGACTAAGAATTTGTCTTGCTATGTTTTATGTTTGTCTTGTATTGTTTTGCAGGTGTTTCTGTCATTCTGCTTTGTAGTCTTAGATTTGTGTATTTGTTTTATTTATATAGGAAGGCCTCTTCTACAAGAATAAAAATTATTTAGTGTTATCTCTCTTCCAGAGACCTAAGTTCAGTTCCCAGCACCTATATGACAGTTTACAACTGTCTAACTCCAGTTCCAGGGAACCTGACACCTTCACACCAATGCACATGAAATAAACTAAAAGGAGGGGGGGGAGGAGAAAAGGAAGAAAAAGAAAGAGCTGGGCAGTGGTGTCACACACCTTTAATCCCAGCACTTGGAAGTCAGAGGCAGGCGGATCTCTGTAAGATAGTGAGTTCAAGGCCAGCCTTGTACACAGTGAGTTCCAGCCAGGGCTACTCAGAGAAACCCTGTCTTGAAAAACCAAGAGAGAGACAGAACGGCTACCATAGGCTCATGTATTTGAATACTTGGTCCCCAGTTGGTGAAATTGGTTGGAAAGAATTGGAAGAGGCAGGGCTGGAGAGATGGCTCAGCGGTTAAGAGCACTGACTGTTCTTCTGGAGGACCTGAGTTCAATTCCCAGCATCCACATAGCAGCTAACACCTGTCTGTAATTCCAAGATCTGACACAGTTATACATGCAGGCAAAACACTACTTCACATAAAATAAAAATAAATATTTAAAAAAAAAGAATTGGAAGAGGTGTGTCACTGGTGGGTGGGCTCTGAGGCTTAAAAAGCTCATGCATGCCTTTCCCCGTTAGCTCTTCTCCCTCATGGCTGTGTCTCAAGTAGCTCAAAGCTTCTGCACCACCTCTGTGCTTGCCGGCCTGCTGCCATGCTCTCTGATGGCATTGTCATGGACTTAAACCCTCTCCAGCTATACTCTAAATGAATTTATTGGTCATGGTATCTTATCATAGCAATAAAAAAGGTGACTAATACTTTTAGAACTTAGTATTTTATGTTGAGGTGGGTGTTTTTTTTCCAATTGAAACTTTTTAAAGTTTTTTTGGGGGCCTAGTGAGTCGCCATGAATGCAGGCTAGAAATGAACCCACGATCCTCCTGCCTGTGCATCCTCAGTGCTAGAATTAGAGGCATGTGCTACCACGCCCAGCAGCTGCAGAACTTATTTTTAATCATTTGAAGTCCAATTTTATTTTCTTTGTTACCCTTGCAGACCATTTACATTTTCAGGCTGATTATAAATGCCATCTTAAACTAGAAAATGGCTCAGTAAAGCACCTTTTACATAAACAGAAATCCCTGAGTTCAGATCCCCAGCATCAATGTAACAGGGCAGGCATGGGGTGCACAATGTAATCTAGCATTTGGTTAAAAAGCCAAGAGGATCTCTAGTTCTTGGTAGACAGCTAATCTAGGCAAGTCAGTAAACTCTAGTTCATTGAGAGATCCTGTCTCAGTAATAGGTGGCAAGCCATTGAGGAAAACACCCAACTTTGACCTCTACCCCCTACCCCCACACACACACATACATGTGTACATACATATAGACATGAACAGCACACATATATTCATATATACCACATACAAAAAACTTTTTACTGCTTAATCTTGCTGTCTTAAATGTAAAATTGTTCTTGCATTAATTTTTCATATTCCAAATATGGTCCATATCAAAATAAAAAGGCTATATAAAATTAATTTAAATTGCTAAATTGTGTTGACTTCACTTGAACTTCTTTAAAATTCAGACAGACCATTAACGTAACTCTTCCCCCAGCGTCTAAGCATCAGGGACTATAGGCCTATACCAGCAGGGCTGACTGGCTGTGTTAGCCATTGGTAGCTATTTTCTAGTTATGAAACAGCAATTGGAATAAATTCCAAAAGATCATCTGGTCTATATCTCTGGTTTGAAGCATAACCAACCAAGGGACAGGCCAGACGGCTCAGCAGATAAAGGCAACTTCCCTCCTAGCCTAACTGTCAGAGTTTAATCCTCAAATCACACTTGCTAGAAAGAGGAAACCAACTCCCAAAAGTTGTTCTCATCTGACTTCCACACGCATCCCCCCATGCACACACTAAATAGTAATTGTGATTTTAAATATTGTTACAGAGGAATGAAGGCACGGTGGCGGCTCATGCCTTTAATTCCAGCATTTGGGAGGCAGAAGTAAATAGATCTCTGTGAGTTCAAGACCAGCCTTATCTATATACAGAGTTCCAGAACAGGGCTACATAGTGAAACCTTGTCTGGAAAAGAAAAAAAAATTTTTTTAAACTTTATTTATTATTTATTTATTTATTTATTTGCCTTGGTGTTTGCCTGGAACTGGAACTACAGACAGTTGTTAGCTGCCATGTGGGTGCTGGGAATCGAACCAGGGTCCTCTGGAAGAGCAGACAGTGCTCTTAACCGCTGAGCCATCTCTCCAGCCCCGAAAAGAAAATTTTTTAAAAAATGAAGTTATATTTAACTATGAGGCAAGATCACAAGCTATATATTGTGCTAACCCTCCCTCGGGGGCTGGAGAGATGGAAAAGAAAAATTTTTTAAAAAGAAGCTGGAGTATAAAGACATATAGAACTAACTAAAGATTTTTTTAAACAAGAAAATAAGATAGGGGCTGGAGAGATGGCTCAGAGGTTAAGAGCACTGACTGTTCTTCTGGAGGTCCTGAGTTCAATTCCCAGCAATCACATGGTGGCTCACAACCATCTATGTTGAGATCTGGTACCTTCTTCTGTATACTGTATACATAATAAATAAAGCTTTAAAAAAAGAAAAAAGAAAATAAGATATATGACAGTGGAGTTAATCAGGCATCCTTATCACACCAAGAGGTTTTTCTGCCTTGAAAGTTGGGTCCATTGTAAAATAATAGCATAAGATAAATGCCATATTAATTTCTAAATTAATTCTAGAATTAAAAACATTCCCTGCTAGGTGGCACATGCTTTTAATCCCAGCACTCAGGAGACAAAGGCAGGCAGATCTGAGTTTGAAGATAGCAAGGACTACATAGAAAAATCCTGTCTCAAAAAATAAAATAAAATTCTAAAATATTTCTTTGTGACAGTTTTGTGTTTCTAAGAAATTTTCAAAACAGATTTCTTTTTTACTAAGGTAAATTATCTACTTACTAAATTTCTCCAGTTTGTGAGATATTAAAAAACATATAAATTTTTTAGACTTTATTTATTTATTTATTTATTTTATCTATTTGCCTTGGTGTTTGCCTAGAACTGGGACCTAGAACTACAGACAGTTGTGAGCTGCCATGTGGTTGCTGGGAATTGAATATGAGTTCTCTGGAAGAACAATCAGTGCTCTTAACCTCTGAGCCATCTCTCCAGCCCCTAAAAAATATATAAAATAAAAAGGATGTTTTAGGCCAGTCTGATCTATAAAATGAATTCCAGGACAAAAGAAACGCTATCTTGGAGAGGGAGAAAAGAGAGAGAGAGAATAGCTAGAAGTTTCTCAGTCCCACCTAGCTAGGCCCAGGGTCTGACCAAATCTCTCCCACCTACAGTCCTGCAGCTGAGTAAAAATTACTGAGAGGCTTATATTAATTACAAACTGGTCTGTGGCTCAGGCTCATTATTAACTAGCTCTTACAACTTAACCCAGTTCTAATAATCTATGTTTTGCCAAGTGACCAGTGGCTTACTAATACAATCACATCTTGTTTCCCTTGGCAGGTCACAGTGTCTCCCAGACTCCACCCCTCTCCTGTATTTCTGTTTGGCTCTCCCACTTGGCAGTAAAATGCTTTGCCATAAGCTAAAAACAGCTTCTTTATTAACCAGTAGTAGCATTACATATTCACAGTGTACAAAAAGACATCCCACCTCAAAAAAGTTTGCTTTCTCTAAAAATATTTGTGTTTATGCTGCTATCTGATTTTGGATAATTCTTTTCTAGGAAAGTGCAAATTGACTCGCACATTAGATGGTGGACCTAATCCTTTTGTTTTGTTTTGTTTGGGTTTGGTTTGGTTTTCTAAACAGTTTTTCTGTGTAGCCCTGGCTGTCCTGGAACTCACTCTGTAGTCCAGGCTGGCCTCAGACTCAGAGATCCACCTGGCTATACACCTCCCCCACCCCCAGTGCTGGGATTAAAGATATGAGCCACCATACTCAGCTAGACTTAATCTCCTAATAGTTGCAACTGTTAACTTATTTTCAAATTGTATTTAAATTATCTCCCCTCTCTCTAGATGTAAAATTTTTGATGGCATATTAGATATCTAGAAATACCTTATTTGTAATTTTTATCTTATTGATATTGTTTTCATTTTACAGTGACATATCCTAGGATAAAAGTTGTCTATTAATACTCACACTTTACAAAAGAGGAAATTATGACTTAATAAAAGTAATTTATTTATGGTTATATAGCTGATGAGTAACAGAATCAAATGTGTTTAGGCAAAATGTTTAGAGTTTTTTTCTTAGCCACGCTGGTTTGGCCTTAGTCTAGTTTAGTTCTGTTTTCAGTAGAATTCAGGGAATTAAACTATCATAGTCAGACCATGTAAAGTCTTTGGTCTACATACTTGATTTTTCTTTAATTTGTCTGTCTGTCTGTCTGTCTGTCTGTCTGTCTGTCTGTCTGCCAGTGCCTGTACTTAAGGGTGCAGAGAAGTGAGCATCAGATCCTTTGGAATTAAAGGCATTTGTAAGTTGTCCAGTGTTCTAGGTTCTGAGTCCTTTGACAGAACAGTAAGCATTCTTAACTGCTGGGTCATCTCTACAACTACCATACTGGGTGTTTCAAACTCAGAAAAAAACACAAAACTTTCTCCTCATTTTTTGGTGCTAGGAATCAGACACAGGGCTGTGTACATGCTGGGCAAACATTCTGCGCCTGAGCTAATCCCCAGACCACAAAAATTATTTGAGTAAAATGTGACCATCACTGGGCATGGTAGCTCATGCTTGTAATGGCATCACTCAGAAGACTAGGGCAGGAGGAGCAGCCTAAGTTGGGTTACTCATCTTCGGCTACTTGAACCCTTGCCTCAACAAACCAATAAGTAAGTAAACAAATAGGAAAAGTTTCTTTCAGTATGTAGAGACTCTTGAGTGGGACTGGAATGAAGTGGGACTAGATGGAGTGTAAGCACAGGCCAGAAGATGATTAGATGGTAAGCGGTGACACTGAGCGTCATATACAGTCTTGTAGTCCCCTCCTCCAAGGTGGAGCAGATCAGCTCTTCAGGTACTTTCCTTGCAAGTTTCTAGCCCTGCCTGGCTGTCTATTAACTGACATCATAGAGAACTAACAGCTACACAGCTCAGATATTTACCAAGTTGTATATCCCAACATTTACTTCTATGCTGTAGTTATTAATGTTATAAACCAATGGTTCTCAACCTTCCTAATGCTACAACCCTTTAATACATTTCCTCATGTTGTGGTGACCCCCAACCATAAAATTAGTTTGTTGCTACTTCATAACTAAAATTTTGCCACTGTTATGAATTATAATGTAAAAATCTGATATACATGATATCTGATATGTGACCCCCAAATTGGCTGCAACCCACAGACTGATATAAAGGGAGACATGTGTCCAAAAGCCTGGCTGGACATATGTGACTAGTCATTTCCCTTTATAGTAAGATACTCTTTTCTTTTTCTTTTAAAGATTTATTTATTCACTTTGTGTGTGTGTGTGTGTGTGTGTGTGTGTGTGTGTGTGTGTGTGTGTGTGATATGTTGTTGCTGGGAATTGAATTCAGGCCCTCTGGAAGAGCAGCCAGTGCTCTTAACTCGGCCATCTCTCCTGCTTAGTAAAAATTCTTATATCAAGTTCAAGTATTTAGCCTCTGCAAAGTTACCATTGAAACTGACTGAAAAGCCTGTTGTTAGGCTTAATTTGTTTTGTTTTTGTTTGTTTTGTTTTTTGGAGACAGGGTTTCTCTGTGTAGCCCTGGCTGTTCTGGAAGTTGCTTTGTAAACCAGGCTGACTTCAAACTCAGAGATCTGTCTACCTCTGCCCCCCTACCCCTACCCCACCCCCCACCCCCCACCCCCCCAAGTGCTGGGATTAAAGACTTGATCTTAATATTAAAAGGATAATTTGAACATACAAATTATGGCGAACTATGTTTTCTTCATGAAAATCTCTTGAGAAAAAAAAGAAGGGGCTGGACAGATGGTTCAGTGGTTAAAAGCACTGAGTGCTCTTCCAGAGAACCCAGGTTCAATTACCAGCACCCACATGGTAGCTCACAACTGTCTGTAACTCTAGCTTCAGGACAAAACACCACTGTACATAAAATAAAAGTAAATAAATCTTTAAAAAGAAAGAAAGAGGAAAAAAAGAAAAACTATCCAAAGCCTGAAGTGGTAGCTCATGCTAATAATTCCAACTCATGGGAGGCTGAAGTGGGATTACTGTGGGTTTAAAGCCAGCATGGAACTCCATAGCAAGTTCTAGACCATTCTGGGTTACAATGTTATACTCTGACTTAAACACAAGACAACAATAATAACAAACTATTAGATATTAATACAAAGAATGCTGTTAGCTCTCCTGAGTAAGGTTTTTTTTTTTTTTGATTTTTGTTGTTTTGTTTTGTTTTGTTTTTTGGCCTTATGGACATTGTAAATATTTAACTTAACTCTCTGGTTAGCTGCCAAAAATTTTAGACCCAAGTTTGTGGCTCTCCATAACCAATGTGCTTTATGCCTCGTTAACCTCACTCCTGACTCATTTGTCTGAACTCTGGTTATTTTTTCTGTCTCTTCCTTCTCCCTCCCTCTCCACACCCCAGCCCACTTTGCTTTTGTGCTGGATGTAGAAGCCAGGGTCTTGCACATGGCAGGCAAGTGCACTACCACCAAGCTACTCTCCTAACAATGTTATTTTTCTTAGTAAGAACTTAATTCTTGCTTCGATGGCCAATGAAGGAGGATTGACGTACATTTGAGGCCATCCTGATCTTCATAACAAGTCTCACCTAAGACTATTTAGGAAGAGAGACTTTGTCTCAGAATATTTTTTAATTTCTTAATTCGTGACATTGTATGTATTTAAAAAAACATGTAGTTTCTCATAAGCAGCTTTATATTGGTTTTTAAGTCATTCAGATTATCACATACTCTGTGTATATAAAACTATATTTTATACTAGCAAGCATAGCCTTGATTGTTTATAAGCATATTAATCCCATGAGACACCTTGTGTCTGTGTTTCCTCTAAGTTAACCAACATCATATCACCTCATTTTACCTGAACATGTTTTCTTAAAAGGTATTTTTGTGCACAGCTTTTTATGGGTTTGGTTTGGTTGGTGTGGTGTGTTGTGGTGTGATGTGGTATGGAGTGGTTTGGTTTATTAAAACAAGGTTTCTCTGTGTACCCC
Organism: Sigmodon hispidus; assembly: GCA_004025045.1. Classification (NCBI taxonomy): domain Eukaryota; kingdom Metazoa; phylum Chordata; class Mammalia; order Rodentia; family Cricetidae; genus Sigmodon; species Sigmodon hispidus. The sequence goes on from PVIH01001439.1 coordinate 220,435, forward strand.
TAACTGTCCTAGAACTGGTTCTGTAAACCAGGCTGGCCTGAAACTCACAGAGATCCATCTGTCTCTGCCTCCTGAGTGCTGTGACTAAAGGTATTCATTACCAGGCCCAATTTTGTGTGAAGTTTTGTATGGTTTGATTACATGAAATTGGTTTGGTATATCAAATATCAAATTTGTATGGTTTGGGAGAATAACCAGATGATAAAAATACTTGATCTAATTAATAGTTAGAATTGGTTAAAGTGGTATCATCATTCTGTGTTCTTATATAATGCTTTGTTTTGTTTTTTTCGGTCCACCTGTGATCCTTTTCCTGATCTGTGGTTTTAGAAGTTCTGCTGAGTGGTCAGGCTAGTGCACAGCAGTTGACCATTAGCTCAGTTGAGTCTGTAGGCTCAAATAAACCATCTTATACACCTGCAGACTAGCAAGCATAGCCTTGATTGTTTATAAGCATATTAATCCCATGAGACACCTTGTGTCTGTGTTTCCTCTAAGTTAACCAACCTCTTATTTAAACAAATGAATGTAAATGGGTGTTGTCTTTCCAGCCCTCATTTGCTATAGTTGGTTTGTGGTGCTAACCTGATTTTCTGATTATATCTAGTTGATATCATGAATATTATGTATACAACTTTTCTAACTTTTTAAATCATGGGCTTATGTGATGCACACCTTTAGTCCTAGCACTCAGGAGACATAGGCAGATGGATTTGTTTGAGTTCAAAGCAAACCTGGTCTACATAGTGAGTTCTAGGCCAACCAAGTCTATATAGTGAGAACTTGTCTCAAATAAATAGACTCTTATCTTCAAGGAAATTTATTTAGCCAACTTTTCAGAGTTATGTAATGCTCCTTTTTAAGATGATCTTATAACTAGTGCCCAAAACCAAGACAATGGTACAGCAATATAGATTATCAGAAAAAGACATTTGCTGTGCAAGCCTGATGATTACCTGAGTTCTGTGCCCTGAACCTGCAAGGTGGAAGGAGAAAATCTACTCCAGCAGATTATCCCCTGATGGCCACACATGTTTTATGGCATGCACATCCAAGTACACACATACAATAAATGCAAAATTAAAAAAAAAAAAAACCAAGGATAAAATCATTTAATCGATTGCCCAAAATGATAATAGCAAATCAGTGCTAAAACTGATACTCAAGCCTGGAATCCTGATCCCTATGCCAATATGTATCAAATTATCAGAAGAACTTCTGACAGATACAAGCATTACATTACATAGTCTTTATCCCACCCATTGAAGTTGAAAGATGGGAAATGATGGGGCTGGAGAGATGGCTCAGCGGTTAAGAGCACCATCTGCTCTTCCAGAGGACCTGGGTTCAATTCCCAGCACCCACATGGCAGCTAACAACTGTCTGTAATTCCAGTTCCAGGCAAACACCAAGGAAAATAAATAAATAAAAGTGTTTAAAAAAAAAAAAAGAAAGAAAGAAAGATGGGAAATGAGCAAAACATCACTCATGCATAAAGTTGGGCAGGTTTAGGAATGGGTTTCATTTATGGTACTTTATCTGCATGATTTTCTGTTCTTGAAACTTCTACACCTTTTAACTGCAGCTATCGCCACTATAACTTTCTGTTATAGAAGGAGAAAGAAATAATTTATCTCTTTTAAATTAGTGTCATAATGGAAACTATTACTTTTGTTAATTAGTAACTTTTTTCTTCAGACTCTTTGAATTCATCTAAAAATAATTTGTTGTTGCTGTCAGGCATTATATTGAGACAATCTTATATAGCTCAAGCAGACCTCAGACTCACTGTAGCTAAGATTGACCATGAAGCCCTGATCCTGGTTCTCCCTCCAAATGTAGGGATTACAAGCATGCACCACCACAGCTGGCTGTACATATTCATTGGCATCTGAATGTGTTTACTGCTGTGGTTTTTGGCAAAATATTAGCTATAATTTTAACCTATCTCTACATTTAAATATAAAATTAAAATTCTATACTGTCTGAAATTTTCATTTCATTCTAACTGGTCATATCCAGTATATATGCTAAAGTTTCTTTAGTGTTTTTTATTCATTAATTAATTAATTTAGTTTGGTTTTTCAAGACAGGGTTTCTCTACATATCCCTGGCTGTACTGGAACTCACTGTGTAGACCAGGCTGGCCTCAAACTCAGAGATCTGCCTGCCTCTGCCTCCCAAGTGCTGGGATTAACAGCAAAGCCACCACCCCCAGCTTTAAAAGTGTTTTGGGTTTTTTTAAGATTTATTTATTTATTTATACAGTATACAGAAGAGGGTACCAGATGTTGCCATAGATAATTGTGAGCCACCATGTGGTTGCTGGGAATTAAACTCAGGTCCTCTGGAAGAACAGTCAGTGCTCTTAACCTCTGAACCATCTCTCCAGCTCCTGCTTTAGTGTTTTATGATGTCAACATTGTTAGAAATTATTGATAAAGACTTTATACTTATGTGTCATTTTTACAATAATCCTGTTAAGAATAGTTACTGTTTTATAACCTAACATCATATTCAACAGTAATATTGTCTTCTGACTCTCCTTCAGCTTCTGGGATTTCTGAGAAGCCCTGTTCAATACAAGATGGACCCTGTAGTCTTGAGTTATATGGACAGTCTACTTCGACAGTCAGATGTCTCACTATTGGACCCTCCAAGCTGGCTCAATGACCATATTATTGGGTTTGCCTTCGAGTACTTTGCCAATAGTCAGTTTCATGATTGTTCGGACCATGTCTGCTTCATTAGCCCAGAAGTCACCCAGTTCATTAAGTGCACAAGCAACCCTGCAGAGATTGCCTTGTTCCTTGAGCCCTTGGATCTGCCCCACAAGAGAGTTGTATTTTTAGCCATCAATGATAATTCCAACCAGGCAGCTGGGGGTACCCACTGGAGTTTGTTGGTCTATCTCCAAGATGAAAATAGCTTTTTTCATTATGATTCTCATAGCAGAAGCAACTCAATCCATGCAAAGCAGGTAGCAGAGAAACTGAAGGCTTTCTTAGGGAGCAAAGGAGACAAACTGGCCTTTGTGGAAGAGAAAGCCCCAGCTCAACAAAACAGCTATGACTGTGGGATGTACGTGATATGTAACACCGAAGCCTTGTGTCAGAACTTCTTTAGACGACAGCCAGAATCCCCACTGCAGCTACTCACCCCAACATACATCACAAAGAAGAGAGAAGAATGGAAAGATCTAATTGCCAGACTGGCTAAAAAAAAGAAGTAGCTGCTGAAGAATGCTTACAATGTTTAACATCTCCTTTCTGCCCTTCTCTATGGTGACAGCCTCAGTGCCTGAGGGAAACCACTAGTAGATGAAAGTTTGCTATTCCTACTTCTTTGTTTTCTTGAAAAAAATGTCTTCCTCTGCATTATCTGAATGGGAAGTTTCACTTTAACCCTGAGGAGAGCAGTACATTCTGTGGAAATATCTTGAACTTATGTACCCAAAACAAACAAACAAACAACAAACCCACTCATTACACAGTGTCAAGATTCTTTCCTTTTTGCTATAAAATTAATTTCCTGGGGCTGGAGAGATGGCTCAGCAGCTAAGAGCACTGACTGTTCTTCCAGAGGACTGGGGTTCAGTTCCCAGCACCCACACGGCAGCTCACAACTGTCTGTAGTTCCCAGTTCCAGGCAAACACCAAGGCAAATAAATAATAAATAAAGTTTAAAAAAATTAATTTCCTTTTGGTCTTCCCTCCCCATTGGCTTATTCTAAAGGAAAAGCAGTGTTCTAAAGCAAACGTGCTTTAGAATCTAAAGACATGCATGGAATCTAAGACATGCATGAAGAAAACAGCCATAGTGAGAAGTGTCTGGCTAGAAGTGGATCATAACCTAATTCCATCCAGGGCCTTCATATTATAAAAGTAAGGTATTCTCTGATGCAAAGGCTTCCCATCTGCATATGTTTAATAAAGATGACTTTAGCCCGTCTTCATCTGATTCCTGGAATGCTTTAAAAAGGGAGAATTTCTTCAAAATAAGTGAGTGTGGACTGGAGAGATAACAGGTAGAGCGCCTGCTGTGGTGTGCAGGTAGTGGTGGATTCAATCCCAACCTGAAGTAACTTTAAAACACACACACACACACACACACAAAAAAAAAAAAAAAAAAAACAAAAAAACCCACCCTCTATGATGTGTGGTATATCTCTTGGTTGGCTCAGGGAATGAGTGAATTGAGTACTGTAGGTAATGATTTCTTTGCTTTGTGTATTAGGTATGCACATATCCCCTCCTTTTATTGAACATGGTTAGTTCTAAAATTCATAGTTGATAACTAATCAAGCTGTTATTTCTGACATGGTTCTATTTTTTAGTAAGTATAGCTTTTACACTAATCTGAGAAAATTATTTTCAATTATAGCATGGTAATCTCCAAACCATTAATGATCTGAAACATATAGCTAATTTATTTTTTAAATATAAAGGAAGAAAAGTCACCTTGCTCAAACTTAACTCAAAATGCAGACGGTATGATTTTTAAAATGTGGAACCAAGACTAAAAAGAAATAGAATCCCCCATAACAATATTGTTATTTTTCAGTTATTTCAAATAATTTACACAAAAAAGTTGGGCACATGCATTAATTAGGTCCCTGGTGACAATTTGCAATGCACGTAAGATGTCAAAACCAAAGATGTGGGGGCTGGAGAGATTTCTCATCACTAAGAGCACTTCACTGCTCTTCCAAATGTTCTAAGTTCTATTCCCAGTAACCACATGATGGCTCACAGCCTTCTGTAATAGAATCAGATTCCTTCTTCTGGTGTGCATGAAAGCAGAGCACTCATATACATAAAATAAACAAATAAACAAATTTTATACACACAAAGATGTGATTCACCCACTAAAACTGATTTCAGCTACTTCTTCGTTCTAACCCTGACCCCAGCCTGCATGGCCCAGAATAATCTTGCCAGTCAGCAACCACACAGCTAGTAACTCAGTTCCTTGAAGGCAGGAAGAGGAAGATGGTAAAACTAAAATCTCAAGCTACATTAACAGGCTTCAGTGAATGGGATCTGAAGCAAGTTGGGAAGGGAGGACTCATCTCAAGTTAGTATGTTTCAAACTCAAAAAATTAATGAAAGATAGGAGGCAGGAAAATGTTAGGAACTGGCAATGAGCCGTAGAGGGGACAGCATGTGTGGGGTAGGAATACAGGTTGCTGATAGGCCACCAGAGGAAATAAAGGTAGTAAAGCACTATTGTTTCAGTGACTGTTGACTTAGGCAGCTGATGAGACCATCAAGGAGTCTGCCCTCAATGCGAAAGTTGTCTTTCTGATAATGCAAAGTATGATTGTTTGCTTAAATACCAGCCGGTTTCCCATTTAAAAACTAATGCATATGAGAGCAGTCTGGACTAATTCCCTAAGGTTTGTCCCAGAAATAAATTTCTTTTTTGCTAAACTATTAAGTCTTTGTTTAAAAATATAAAAATATACAGTCTCTTTTTCCAAATACATAGGATGGTTGAACTAAGCCCCAAGTTAGTCTCTTTTTGAAAAGCTTGAGTAGGCTTTGATGAAATGGCCCAGAGAGCTAAGACACGGAACATTAAACCTGAGGACCTACACTTGATCACCAGGTCAAATTTGGTAGAGAGAGAGACCTGGCTCTTTAAAGGTAAGTTGTCCTCTTGACTCCCACACATATATCTGGTGCATATATATATATATATATGTATATATATGTGTATATATATGTATATAAAATAAAATCTTGAGTAGACTATTTGAAAATGTTGGCATTGTAAATAACAGATTTTTAGTTCACATGTAGTATTTCCCTAGATAATAGGATAGTCTCTTAATTTATGCACCTTAACCATACATACAAAACTAATGTAATACTAATAATACTACACTACTAATAATATAAATATACTAATAGTACTACTAATATAATACTATTTTGATTTCACATATCTTTTTGTGCTGCCCCTTAAATATATTCACATTTGTTCAACCTGGGTCTCAGTATAGAATTGAGAAGTTACCATATATAAACCCAACATTAACTGGTAATAATATATATACACATGTACACACATACATGCACTGTATCAACAGACTTGCTATTTGTTGCTGTCTACACAAATACATCCATTCTTATTAGCTAGAATTTTGAAGTTCATATAAATTAGCAGAGTAAGTAGCCTTAAACCCCCCTTTTCAAACTGTTTTTCCTTTAACTAATGCAAGTCTCAAGTTTTCTCCCCTCTACTTGCTTTCTAAATTGCCAGTTTCTTCTTCAAACCCTGTATTCTTGGGGGGGGGTCAGGTCAGTCCTACAACCCTCTTCTCACTGAACACTTCCTACACTTTCCATTACCAAGACCAATGATAGAATTTAGGAACATCAGACCTACTATACTCCTCATCCAAGCTTCAACCTGTATGTCCATGAGCCTGCTTCATACCTTGGCTTAGGGGTGCTATAGCAACCTCACATGACTGAATCTCTCATCAACTCATCTTTCCCCATCCACCCTGTTCCTCCCATTGTAGCCAGAAATGTTGGCATCATCCTTGACTTTTTCTCCTACATACTCCACATCCATAAGCCTCCTAGCCCTGTTTATTCTAAATTTAACTATACTTTAACCCGTGTGTTCTGTCTCTCTGTGTATGTATCTGTCTGTGTCCTTCTCACTGTGTCTCTTTCTCTCCCGCACGTGATGAACACCTGTCATTCCAGCACCTAGAAAGCTGAGGTAGAAGTACTATTGCAAGCTTGAGCCTGGTCTACACACCGAATCCCAGGCCAACCTCAACTGCACAGTGACACTCTGTCTCAAAAAGAGAAAAACCAAACTCAGAAGACAGCCACTCTTCTGTCCAGAGAGCCAAACATCTTCTAGTCTTTCAGAGCTCCCATGCTCCCCAGACTCAATTCCTCTCTGTCTTCTACCAAAGACTCCAACAGAGATCTAGATAACCTGATCTTCCTGACTCAGATCTTCTCTTCACCAGTCCTTTTTTTTTTTTTTTTTTTTAACTTTATTTGCCTTGGTGTTTGCCTGGAACTGGAACTACAGACAGTTGTTAGCTGCCATGTGGGTGCTGGGAATCGAACCCGGGTCCTCTGGAAGAGCAGCCGGTGCTCTTAACGGCTGAACCATCTCTCCAGCCCCTTCACCAGTCCTTCTTATCTTAGACCCTCCTGTCCTTATTTCCTCCAACATACACATTCTTTCCCCTTAAGCTTTCACACAAGACTAAAGAATTTTGTTCCATGGCAGGCTGCTTGTCCACCTAGCACACATAGGCCCTAGGATTGAGAGAGGGAGGACAGGAGCAGAGTGAGCACCAGCCTCCACTGCTCCTCCTCGGGAACGCCCCAGCCAGTGTGCTTCCCTTGTTTATTGCTGTAACCAGGAATCCTTTCAGTGGGTCCAAGTCACATATAATTTTTGTTATTGTGTCTCCCCCAGTAAGCTGTGAGAGAGAGGCCACCGCTTATCACAATACCCAGAATAAAAACACAACAGTTTGTTAAATGGATAAATAAGGATACAGAAGCTATTTATCAAAGGAAAAAAAAAAAAGAAAACCATCATCCTTCATGGTATAGCCACAGAAATCAAAATGTTACAACAATTTCTGTGACTTTATAAGCTTACATAAGACCAAGTTATGGGGGAGGGGTCAGCGAACTTAAGTAGCCTGACAGAGAATGAGGAACCCACCAAACTGGCCAGTCTAGCCAGGGACATCATTTTAGCTGGCTTGCCACTTTCTCAGGGGTTTTCACATTTTACCTAGTTGCAATGCATGTCGCAAGCACTATTTTAAAGGTAACATGAAGTTATAGCAGAATAATAAAGTTTCGTTTTCTAAGCCATTGCTGCCCCACTGTTAGACATGTTGTTAACTCAGCCTTTAGGAACTCCAGAGCTATAGAGATCCTTCAATAACTTTTATCTCAGTTTTTCTTCCTGAGAGGCCAGAGAGATGTCCCAGTAGGTAAAGACATTCACTGCCAAGTCCAACACCTGAGTTCAAAGAAAACCAGCCCTATAAGTTTGTCTTCTGATCTCTACATGTGCACATAAAAAATAAAATCTATCTTTAAAAATGTGTAAATAAAATATTTAAAATATTTCATTTTTATTCTAGAGAAATAAAAAAAAACATGGTATAGACATGCAAGAAGTCCTCCAGAAATAAGTATAACTACTATGTGCCAATAAAAATGCATAGCAGAGCCAGGCATGCTGACACATTAACTATAATCCCAACACTTGGGAAACTGAAGCAGGAAGATTAAGAATTCAAGACTCAGTCTCAGCCACATAAAATGATGTCTCAATGTCCCTGTGCTACCCTCTCACAAAAAGCACCCAAGTATATGTACAATTTATGTCCTTTCATATAGACAGCCAGCATCATCTAAAAATCAGTATGTGCTGCCATACTGTAATATAAAGCTATATAGCTCTGCCAGCACCAAGTTTTATATTTTGTATTTACTGATTCTTTTGTTGGACATACTATGTAACCCTGGCAAACCTGCAGCTTGCTATGTAGACCAGGGTAGTCTTTAAACCTATGTCAATCTTCTTGCCTCCTGAGTGTTGGAATCCCAGGTATGCACAATCATACTCTACATTTATTTCTTGGAGTTTTTTGCAGATAACTAATGTTTGTCTAGTTTTTTTATAATGGAACATTTGTCTTCTACCCACCTGTTCCCAAATACCCAGCGGCCATTTCCCAAATAGTTAACTCGGAGGCTTAATATTATAGTAACTGCTGGGCCAGTAGCTCAAGCTTATTACTAACCAGCTCTTACACTTAAATTAACCCATAATATTTTATTATTATTATTAACAAGGAAGTCACGCTTTCTATCCCTGTATATCATTATTCAAGGTCCCTTCCCCCTCCCGCCAATTCTCAGTGCAGCATTCTCATTTTGCTTCCTCTTCAACTGGCTAGTGACTATGTCTCTGCCTTTTGTCTTTCTAGAATTCTCCTAGTCTGGTTGCCCCAGATATACTTCCTGCCTAGCTACTGGACAATCAGTGTTTCATTAAACCAATATGAGTGACAAATCTTTACAATGTACGAGAGCATTATTACACAGCAGTTCTATGTATCAGGAACTTATGAGGACTTTCATGAATTTTCCTATATGATAATCACTATTAACCTGAGAGGTAAGTTGCGCTGGATAGCTCTTGTAGAGTTTTCCATTTGTCAGCTCATACTGTGCCCAAAAATTCAGATTTTGAAATTTTGGATTAGGGAGGCTTAATCTGTACAATGTTTTATTGTCTTTAGTTATGTGTAGGTGAGGGTATGTGGATATATGCACATAGCAACAGGCTCTCACATATGCCAGAAGCATGAGAACCCTGGAGCTGTCGTTATTGATACTTGTGAGCTGCCTGCTGTGAGTGCTGGGAACTGAATTAGGGTCCTCTGGAATGACATCAAGTGTTCTTAATCACTGAGCCTTCTCTCCAGACCCAACCTGCACAATTTTATCCTTCTTTTGGAAAAGAGGACACTGAGACTTGGAGTTTCCCAAGCTAAATAAATACAGGTTTAAATGTAGATATACTGATTCCAAATCCTGTGTTCTTTTTTTGTAGTTTACCTCATGGAGTCCAGCCCAGTCTGGCTTTAAACATACTCTAGCTGAGAATGACCTTGATCCTCCTGCCTTACTCCCAAGTGCTGGGATTTACAGATGTGTGGCCCCAAGCGAAGCCAGAATTTATGTTCTTGCCAACATACTCAGCTATATCCTGATTGTTAGTAGTAGTGGTGCGTTTTCTGTTTTGTTCAGTAGAAATAGAAAAAATACTATTAGAAACAAAAACTGAATGTAACCTCCCTAGTTTCTAGGGGTTTTGGTGCATATCTATAATTCCAACATTCAGGAGACAGAGGCAGGCATATCTCTGAGTCTGAAGGCCAGCCTGGACTACAGAATGAGTTTCAGGACAGCCAGGGCTACATAGAGAAAACCAAAAGGAAAGAAAGGAGGGAGGGAGGGAGGGAGGGAGGAAAGAAAGGGCTAGAAAGATGATCAGTAGTGAAGAGCACTCACTATTCCTGCAGAGGGCTTGGGTTTGGTACCCAGCATCCATATGGCAGCTCACAACTATCTGCAACTCCAGTTCCAGGGGATCTGATGCCTCTTCTGACCTTTATGGACATCACATGTGCAACTGGTGAACATGTATGTACACAAGCAAAACATACATACAACAATAAAAAATTTTAAAGTGTGCAAAGCCAAATTTTTTTGTTTATGTGGACCAGGAGGATACAAGAGAGATCAATTATTACAAATAATAAAGGAAAAGAAATGAAGAGTTTTCAATGGATATCTTAGAGAAATAGAATGAAGCCTAGGACAGAAAGCCATAGTAGAAGTCAGTGAGATGGGAGCATCCTGGAGGCAGGACAGGACACTAGGAGATACACAGGACACAGCCATTGAGAAATGTCTTATTACTGTAGGAAATGGCTATCCAGTTTCTTGAGTCATCTACATGCTAAAACGTGAAGCTTTCTTCTGTGTGCTGTGGCATTCTATTAAGTCAACTAGGCATGTCCAACCTTTTGACATTGTAATTTGATGAAATCATCTACAAAGTTCACAGCTGGGGAATTACACACTTGAGTTACTTAAAAAAAAAAAAATGAGTTGCTAAAGGGGGCGGGGTATAAAATGGCTCAGAAAATAAAAGTGCCTGATCTGCAAGCCGAGAGAGCTAGCGGAGAGACCCCACAACTGCCATGTGTGTGCCACCGACTCCTGACTGCTACACGCGCTATCACATGCACACCCAATCACAGTAAATTAATTTTAATTGTCAAAACCAAAGCTCATAATGCTTTAAGTACATTTACATTTTTTTTTGTACTGAGTTGCAAGTGGTGACCTATGGCCCAGGGACCACGAGCTAAACACTCCTCATCCTCTCCTGCAAGCGACTCCATGGAGCATTTGGAGGAAAGAAGGGTGAAGAGTGACAGACACACTATGAAGCAGAATGGCCACAGCCCAAAGAACAGGAGACAGTAGACAAGTGTGGTCTGACCCAGGAAATCAGAAGAAATCTTGAAAAGCCTTAGAAGACTGAGGTCTCAGGACTTCTTAGGAATGGCATGTACAGCTGGACATAGTTGTAGATTTCTGTGATCCCAGCATGCAAGGACACTGAGACAAGAAAACTGAAGGTTCAAGACTCTCTGGCCTATGTAGCAAGACTTTGTCTCAAAATCAAAGAGGAGGGAGGAAGAAAGGACTGAATTTAACTGTTAAAATTCTTGAGGTTCCAGACTAGAAATTTCTTGGTTACTTCCAAGTCCAAAAAGATCATGAGTGAATCTTGGTATTGTGCACATGCCTATAACTCTTGTGACCACAACTTGGGAGGCCAGCATGGGCTACATAGTCAGTGAGTTCCAGGACAGTTAGACTACAGAATAAAAGCCTATTTTTCTTTTAAAAAGGCATTTTTTGACAAAGAGTAAAATGACTTCAATTTGTTATCAGTCCTTACCTCTATGATAATGTTGGCAATTAGCTATCAGGGCACCAAACCCTTCTGGGTCCCCCGCCTCACGCCTCACTAGCTGCTGCTCCGTTTCCCTGACCACTTCCTCCTTTATCCTCCTCCTGAGCTCTCAGTGACATGTGGGCCAGCCCTCAGGTCTCCAGTCTCTGCTCTGTCAGCATGTTCTTTCCCATGGTGATCTCATCGAATGTCATTCTTCTAAGAATTACTATAGCCATGTGTGGTGGCTCAAAACTGTATGTAATGCTGGCACTTGGAAGACTGAGGCAGAGGGATTGCCGTGAGTCCCTAGATAATCCAGGCAGCTCACTAGCAAGTTTCAGGATAGCCAGCTACAGAGTGAAATCTTGTCTCAAAAGACAAAATATTTGAGAGGCAGAAGAAGATAAACCTCTGTGTATCCCAGGCTAGTCAGAGCTATATAGTGAGAGTCTGTCTCTTAAATAAAACAACCACAAAAGATATCTTCCAGGCATCTCTCCCACACTCAGGCTTCTTAGTCCATCACTCACATGACATCCCTACTTGGTTATCTAAAACTTACCTCAGATCTAGCATGTTTAATACTGAAAAAAATACCATTTTTTTCTATTTTATTTATTTATTAAGTAGGAGTGGAGTCAGATGGCAACTCAGGGGATGAGTTCTCTTCTTCCCTCTTAATCCCTGTGATTAAACCCAGGGCACAGGCTTGGTAACCTTTACACATTGGGCCATCTCCCCTGCCTCCAGCACTACATTTCTGACCTTCCTCTCCAGAGCTCTGCTGCTTATGGACTTGATATTCTTTCAAGCTACAAATCATGAAGTCATCTTTAGTTCTGCAGTACCTTATCTCCAGTGTGACAGTGGTCTTGCTTCCAAGCTCAAGGCGTACCCATGATCAGCCCAGTCTCAGCCAATGTGGCCCTTGGGTAAGAGGGCCTTGGAGGATTGGGTAGGAAGTGAATCTTGCCATCAGCCACTTTCCTGCTGGTGAGATTCCAGGACATTATTTATTGCATCCGTTTCTGTTCTGAAGGGTTCTGATGTGAATAACCATCTTCTTCTGAAGCCTCTTAGGCCACAAAATTCTTTGGCATCAATATTTCCTGTGGCAAGGAAACAATTTTTACTTTATCAGCTATTCTAAAAGTCAATAGATTTGATCAGAGTACTAATAAAATACATGCTGAGCTGGAAGTTGTAAGCAGGTGGACATATATAGTTCAACAGTATGGCACAAGGCCCTGGATTCACTCCGTAGCACCACAGAGAGAGAGAGAGAGAGAGAGAGAGAGAGAGAGAGAGAGAGAGAGAGAGAGCAATGACAACAATAAGTTTTAAAACAGACATTTGGCAATGTTGGGGGTTGTTTGAATTGTTACTGTAGGAGGTAAGGGGTGCACTGGCATCAGGTGGGCAGAATCCAAGGGTATTGGCTAAGTAAGTATCAGATATAGGACAACCCCCTATAGTGAAGAATTATTCAGCCCCAGACACCAGGGAACATGATTTAGACTTGGTCTCAGACCAAAGACCAATAAGGATTGATACAGACTATTCTATAAGACATTGTAGAACCATCAGCTTCTTCATCAGTTCTAAGCCTCTTTCCCTGAAGAATCAAGTCTTTCCTTTTCACCCTGGCATTGGATCCTGAGAGATTTTGCAGGAGCTCTGCCTGGATGAAAGGTTCCCCTGCACCCTCCTCCACACCGTCCTTTTCCTGCCGTCACCCCACAGCACATGCCTCTCCTCTCACCCGAATCAGGCTCTTTGAAGCCCACGCTGCTGCACGCCCATCCGCCCATCCGCTGAGTCAGTCTTACCCATGAGTCCTACACTGTCACACAGCTAATGCTCCTCACTGAGTTTGCTCCTCACGAAGCTCCCCCAGGGGATCCTTGTCATATCTCAGGCTTATCCGTCTCAGTATTGAGTCAAGTGTGAAAGCTGCATTGCTATATTGAGAGTGAGTGAGATACTAAGCATAAAAGTATATTGTATAGGGCCTGGTGTGCTACTAAATATTCAGAAAATGGTAGCCTGTATCCTAGTATCCATAGAAGAAAACATTTGGGAGCACATAGCAAACAATAAACTACTCTTAAGTAGTTATGTGTTAGAGAGAGCATGGCATTCAGGATTAACCTGCTATTTGGAACTAGCATCGAAGAAAAACTTCCATCAGAAATCCTACACCAATTAATACGCCTTCATGCTCCACTGAATCCAGGAGCAGTGGGTGTCACATTTTCCCAAAGCGGTGCCCAAGCCAACCTTTCTGCATTTAGCAAGTTAATGAACAGCTTGTGAGTAACTCTTGGCCCACTCCAAACCAATTTAGAAGGCTGCCAAGGGGATAAGATATCAATATGCCACAGCCTCTGCTTTGCTGAGGACCCAGCTCTGTAAGGTCCCCTCTCCAAGTGCTTCTATGTTCAGTCACAAGAGTCTGGGGTCCTTAGAAGTCACACCAATGGGGTGAGGCTGCACATAGGCCTGCCCTTTCCTCAAAGCAGAAGAGAGAGCCTTGTCAGAGATCCTGTGAGAAGTGAGTGGGGCATCACATTCCAAGCAGCCCCAGGTTTGGCTGGGAGCCAGGTGCTGAGTGCCAAACAAGAAGGAACACATTCCAGGAAAGCAAAGAGCCCTGCCGATGTGAAGGGGCCCAGTAAGCAGGGCCCCCGCTGGGCGCCAGGTGCTGCTCATCTGGAGATCAGTCATGCAGGGGCAGGACTCCAGTTTCTCTGGTTATCGTTTTCAGAGGCTGAAATGCCTCCCTCTCACACACACCCTCGGTGGACACAGCATTTCTAACAGTCACATTTCAAACCAGCCTCTGTAAAGTAAAGGAGGGAAAGAGTGTTGTTGACATTAGTTCACACCCCACTGGAGCCAGATTTCTTTCATTCTGTGCCCAAAGAGAGGATGCTATTAACAGCCAGAGTGGACAGGGGGCAGGGAGCCTGGGTTCCATGCCCTTAGAAATTCAGCTCCCCATCCGTAGCTCTCCACCGGAGCAATCCAGACACACCTGCTCTTCACACCAGCTAGCCCGCCTTCCAGGCAGCCAAACCTTCAGAAGATCTGGAGAGTCCTTGGAACTGTTTGCGCTCCTTTCTCCAGGCCCGGAGCGGGGGGAAGGAGGGAGGCGATGAGGGACAGAGGGTTGAGATGGCCCCATTGCCAGCCCGAAGAGACCGTTCTTCCATTACAAACCAGAAGCCTGGGCCAGATTTCACCCAGGGAGGAGATAAACCGGGAGGGACCTTAGAAGGGAATGAAGTCCTCTTGCTGGATTTTGCTGCCACCTAGTGGAACATTTTTGAGCTC
>PVIH01001440.1:0-87241 GCA_004025045.1 Sigmodon hispidus
AAAAAAAAAAAAAAAAAAAAAAAAATAAAAAAAGAAAAAAAAAAAAAAAAAAAAAAAAAAAAAAAAAAAAAAAAAAAAAAAAAAAAAAAAAAAATGTAAAGGCAAGAATAAAACAAGCTCTTTTTAGTACTTTTAAATTTAACCAGTAAAGATCACTAAATTATTTTTATATTTCCATATGTGTTTTCAATTGGTTTTGTAAACATAAAGTCATGTGCTTTGGGGCTGAGAGACAGTGGTAACATACATTTACTGCTCTGGCAGAGGTCTGGAGTTTGTTTCCAAGCATGCCTGAGTGGATCACAACTACCTTTAACTCCAGGTCCATGGATTCCAATGCCAGCTTCTCATCTACACCAAAACTGAATGCAAATGGCAAATACATACACAGATAGGTATTCCTTTATAGGAAATGGGCTCCAAAGTGCCAGCCCATGCACAGGAGCACAGTCTGATCCCTCCCCTTGAGGCTCCACAGCTGCCCATGCCAATGGACAGTTGCCTACACTTGGAGGGTCTAGCTCCTTTTCCCAATGGTTGCCCTGTGGCTGTTCTTGATTCAGTGAGCTCCCGAGAGCTTCAACCAGCTATCACTGTGGGAATTTTTCTCATAATCCCTATCCCCTTGCTCATACAGACTCTCCTCCCCTGCACTCAGATTGTCAAGGGGCTCAGCCCAGTGCTCATCCATGGATCTCTGCCTCCATCTCTATTCATTGTTGGATGAAGTTTCTGTGATGACACTTAGGGTGATTATTCATTTGATCATAGGGGAAGTCCTTTCTACATACAACCCTCCACTATTGGTTGGAGACCTAGCCAGGGACACCCTGTCAGTTCTTAGAGGTTTTCCTAGCACCTGTTCTCTTTCCAACCTCACATTGGCTTCCTCTATCAAGATATTCATCGTTTTTTTTTTCTCCCTCTTTGTTGCTCCTCTCACCCAAGCATCTCCTTCTCTCATGATTTATTCACACCTCTTCTTTGTTGCAACCCATTATGATCCCAATTTGCAAAGGTGCTTTTTTATTTTCTCTTCCTAGGGGAATTCCTGGATGTCTCCCTTAAGTTCCTTCTGATCCTAAGGTATTCAGGGATTGTGCTTTGCAGCTTGAGTATTCTTTGCTTTTTGTCTAAAATCCAAAAGTATATTCTGTCTACTTTTCTTGGCTTGTGATACCTTAATCAGGAGATATTCTCCAAATCCAAAGGATGAATGTGCATCCTTTGGGTTCATGCCCAATAGTGGTTTTGCTGAATCCTTGGGGTGACTGATTCCCAGTTTTCTGAGATACTGCCATACTGCATTCCAGAGGGGCTGTAGAAGTTTGTACTCCCACCAACAATGGAGGAGTGTTCCCCTTGCTCTGCATATTCTTCAGCATAGGCTGTCACCTGTGATTTTGATCTTACCCATTCTAACAGGTGTAAGGTGGTATCTCAAAGTTGTTTTGATATGTATTTCTCTGATGGCTACAGATGTTGAGCAATTCTTTAAGTGCCTTCAACCATTTGTAATTGTTCTGCAGAGAATTCCCCCTCTAGCTCTGAACTCCATTTTCTCCATTTTTAAATTGGGTTATTTAGGGTTTTGGACTCTAGTTTCTTGAGTTCTCTATATGTTTTAGAGATCAGTCCTCTGTCAGTTGTAGGGTTGGTGAAGATATTTTTCTACTCTGTAGCCTGTTGTTTTGCTTTATTGATTATGCCCTTTGGCTTACAGAGAAGCTTTTCACTTTCAGGAGGTCCCACTTATTGATTATTGTTCTTAGTGTCTGTGCTACCTGTGTTATATTTAGGAAGTTGTCATTGGAGGGTATATCTCACTTTCTTTTCTATCGAGTTCAGTGTAGGTGGGTTTATGTTAAGATTTTTGATCCATTTGGATTTGACTTTTATGCAGGGTGATATGTTTGGATCTATAGGCATTCTTCTACATACTACCATGTAGTTATGCCAACATCATTTGTTGAAAATATTTTCTTTTTTTATTGAATTTTTACCTCTTTGTCGAAATTTAGATGTTCATAGATATGTGGGTTAATGCCAGGGTGCAAGTGCCAAACTGTTTTTATTACTGTAGCTCTATAGTATAGCTTGAAGTCAGGAATGGTGATTTCTCCTGAAGTTCTTTTATTGAGCAGAATTATTTTGGCAATCTTTGCTTTCTTCTTATTCCATATGAAGCTGAGTATTATTGTTTCAAGGTCTATAAAAAATTGCGTTGGGATTTTGATGGGAATTGCATTGAATTTGCAGATTGCTTTTGGTAAAATTGTCATTTTTCTATGTTAATCTTACCTATCTAGGAGCATGGGAGATCTTTCTATTTTCTGATATCCTCTTCAATTTTGTTCTTCAGTGACTTAAGTAACTTAAAGGTTTTGTGAAATAGGTCTGCTACTTCTTTGGTTAAAGTTACCCTTAGATATTTAATGCTATTTGCAGCTATAACAAAGGGGGATATTTCCCTTATATTTTTTAGGCCTTTTATCCTTATTGTATAGAAGGGCTATTGATTTTTTTTTGTTAATTTTGTACCCTGCTATATTACGGAAGGCATTTAATCAATTGTAGGATTTCCCTGGTAGAATTTTAAAATTACTTATGCATATGATCATATCATCTGTAAATAGAGATAGTTTGACTTCCTTCTTTCCAATTTTTATCCCCTTAATCTTTTTTGTTATCTTATTGCTTTAGCTAAAATTTCAAGAACAATATTGTATAGCTTAGTAGAGGCCAGCCTTGTCTTATTCCTGATTTTAGTGAGATTGCTTTGAATTTTTCTCCATTTAGTTTGATGTTGGCTGTTGGCTTGCTGTACGTTGCCTTTATTATATTTTTGGTGTTTTCTCTGTATTCCTGATCTCTCCAAAACTTTTTATCATGAAGGAGAGTTAGATTTTGTCAAAGGCTTATTGAGCATCTAAAGAAATGATCATGTGGGTTTTTTGTCAGGTTGTTCATATGATGGATGACTTACACAGATTTTTTTGTATGTTGAACATCCCTGCATCTCTAAGATGAAACCTACTTGATCATGGTGGATGATTTCAATTTTCCAGTATTTTATTGAGTATCTTTGCATCAGTGTTCATGGGGGAAAATGGTCTTTAATTCTCTTACATTGTTGCATCTTTCAGTGGCTTGGGTATCAAGGTGATTGTAGCCCCATAAAAAGAATTCAGCAATGTTCCTTCAGTTGTTATTATATGGAACCATTTGAGGAGTATTGGAATTAGTTCTTATTTGAATGTCTAGTAGAATTCCACACTGAAACTACATGGCTCTGGTCTTTTGTTTACTTGGGAGAGCTAATAACAGTGTTAATTTATTTGGGGGTTTATAGATC
Organism: Sigmodon hispidus; assembly: GCA_004025045.1. Taxonomy (NCBI): domain Eukaryota; kingdom Metazoa; phylum Chordata; class Mammalia; order Rodentia; family Cricetidae; genus Sigmodon; species Sigmodon hispidus. The sequence continues at coordinate 3,356 of PVIH01001440.1, forward strand.
TTTTTAGGTCATTTATCTGGCCGGGATTTAATTTTGATAAATGGTACCTATCCAAAAAGCTGTCCATTTTTTTAGGTTTTTCCATTTTAGTGGAATATGGATTTTCAAAGTATGATCTGGTGATTTTCTGGATTTCCTGGGTGTCTGTTGGTTTGTCTCTCTTTTTATTTCTGATTTTGTTAATTTGAATAATCTGTCTCTCTGCCTTTTGGTTAATTTGGATAAGGGTTTATCTATCTTGTTGACTTTGTCAAAGAATCAACTCTTTGATTCACTGATTCTTTGTATTGTTCTCATTGTTTCTATTGTATTGATTTCAGCCCTAAGTTTGGTTATTTTCTGTCTTCTACTCCTAGGTGAGTTTGCTTTTAATTGTTCTAAAGCCTTCAGCTGTGCTGTTAGGTCTCTTATGTGAGATTTCTCTAATATATATATAAACATCTAATGCTGTGACTTTTCCTCTTAACACTGCTTTCATTGTGTCCTATAAGTTTGGGTATATTGTGGATTCTTTTTCATTAAATTCCAGAGAGTCTTTTATTTCTTTCTTAACTTTTTCTTTGACCAGGAGTTTGTTCAATTGGGAGCTACTCAGTTTTCATAAATTTTTAGGCTTTCTGCGATTTTTGTTGATGTTGACCTCTAATTTTAGGCCATGGTGATCTGATATGATAAAAGGAGTTATTCCGCTTTATTTTTGTATCTATTGTTATTTGCTTTATGACTGAGTATGTAGTCAATTTTAGAGAAAGTCTCATGGGGTGCTGAGAAATATATATATACATATATATATTTGGGTGGAAGATTCTGTATATATATATTAAGGCCATTTGAGTCATAACATCTGTTAGAATTCTTACTTCTCTGTGTAGTTTGTGTCTGGTTGACATATCCAAGGGTGAAAGTGGGGTATCAGAGTCTCCGACTATTATTGTGTGGGGTTTAATGTGAGTTTTGAGCTCCAGCAGCATTTCTTTTACATATGTAGGTGCCCTTGTTTTGGGGGCATAGATATTCAGGATTGAGGCTTCATCTTGGTGGATTTTTCCTAAGATAAATAAGTAATGTTCATCCTGAACTGCTTTTGATTGAGTTTAGCTTAAAGTCTATTTTGTTAGATATTAGGATGGCTACACCAGCTTGTTTCTTAGGATCATTTGAATAGAAAATTTCCTATCCCTTTACTCTTTGACTGTGTTTGTCTTTGAAGTTGAGATGTGTTTCTTGTATGCTACAGAATGATGGAATCTGTTTTTGTTTCCATCATGTTAGTGTTTGTCTTTTTATAGGTGTATTGAGTCCATTGATATGAAGGGATATTAATGATCAATGGTTGTTTTTCCTGCTATTTTTGGTGGTAGCATGAGTGTATTTTTATTCTTTGAGTTTTTCTTCTGTGAGATTATTTATTGTTTGTGGTATCATAGGTGTATCTGGGATCCTTAGGTTGGACTTTTCACTCTGCTCTCTCTAGGGCCATATTTGCGGATAGATATTGTTTAAATCTGGTTTCGTTGTGAAATATCTTGTTTACTCCATCTATGGTGACTGATAGTTTTGCTGGGTATAATAGTCTGGGTTGGCACTCATGCTCTCTTAGTATCTGTATAACATCTGACCAGGACCTTCTTGCTTTCATTGTTTCCATTGAGTAATCTGGTATTATTCTGATATATCTGCCTTTATAGGTAATTTGGCCTTTTTCCTTTGCAGCTCATGTTATCTTTCATTTGTTCTGCAGACTTATTTGCTTAATTATTATGTGGTATGTAGATTTTTTTGTGAGGGTCTAGTCTATTTGGTGTTCTGTGAGCTTCTTGTATCTTTATAGGCATTTCCTCTTTTAGGTTGGGAAAATTTTCTTCTATGATTTTGTTGAATATATTTTCTATGCCTTTGAGCTGGTAGTCTTCTTTTTCTTTGATTCCAAATATTCACAGGTTGGGTTTTTTTCAGGTGTCCCAGATTTCCTGGATATTTTATGTTATGACTTTTTTGGTTTTAGTGTTTTTTTTACCTTATGTATCTATTTCCACTATTGAATCTTCTACTCCACAGATTCTCTCTTCTATCTCTTACATTCTGTTGATTAGGCTTGCATTTATAGTTCTGGTTTCTTTCTTCAGATTTTCTATTTCCAGCTTTGCCTTGGTTTGTGCCTTCTTTATTGATTTTATTTCAATTTTTCATTCCTAAAATATTTCTTTCACCTGTTTGTTTTCTTTTCCTTGGGTTTCTTTTAAGAATTTGCTAATCTCTTCCAATTTTTTGTTTGTATTTTCTTTAAGGGAATTTTTATATCCTCTTTTAAAGCTTTTATTATCTTCATAAAGTTGTTTTTATGTCATTTATTTCTATTTCTTCATCATTGTTATATTCAGGTGTTGATGTTGTAGGACCACCAGCTTCTTCTGGTAATGTTTTGTTGTTTTTATACTGTTATATGTATTTTTGCACTAATGTCTGACCATTGCTTCCTTGGTTCACTCCTAGTCAGCTCTTTCTTAGCTCTTAGTCAGTTGTGGGCCTGGGGGCTGTGTATCTCCAGTAATTTCAGGGGTTTCTCTTAGTAGGCTCTTAGTTGGCTGCAAGCCAAGGAGCTTTGTGTCTCCTGTTGCAACAGTGGTTATTCTTAGTCACCTCTTAGCTGGCTTTTAGTTTTAATCAGTTGTGGAGCAGGAAGCTTTTGGGCTCTGGTTGTTCAAGTGTAATGATGTAAATTGTGGTTTAGATGGGCTTTGGTCCATGAGATGTCCCCCCAGCTGTATTTTCCTAGGAATAGTGCTGGGGTTGCTTTCCCAGCTTTTCCTGTTTAGGAAAGATGTGGGTATGTTTCCCCAGGCAAGAGTTCAAAGAGCATGGTCTCCTCTTGGCCTGAGGTTTGGGATGACACTTACCTCTTAGTCAGCTGTGGACCAGGAGTCTTCTGGGTCTCCATTTGTCCAGGTGAACCATTTTAAATAAAGAAAATTACATCTAATATAAATTTGCTTTCACTTTCTAACCACACAGGACATGGAAATGACCACTGTTTGTAAACCAGTTGTCTTCTGTCCTTGCCATTTGCCTCCAATTGCTCCATCACTCACAAGAAAATAACAGATGGTGCTTGAGGCTGTTGCTTCAGCTGTGCTCAAACAACTGTTTACTGATTTGTAGATGTTTCTGCCATCCTGGGATAATTTTATCAGATCTTTTTCAGTTCATTAACTTGGGCACCTGGTGAAGAAGCTGCCAAGCATGACACTACTTTATTCTCCTTAGCTTGGGTCCATTCCCTCTATCCCATCCTCTGCCTTCTTTCTCTGCTCACTTCCCCCAAGTCAGGAACTAGTGGTGACTTGTGTGGTGTGCTCAGCTTTGAGGAATTTGCTCAGTTACTGGCAATTCAGTTTTCTGTCTCATAAAGCATAACTCATAATCACATTCATAAGGAACAAAGGACAATCTCTGTGGCATCTTTTGATGCCAGTGCCAATGTGCTTTAGTTATCCACTCTCATTTCTCATATGAAATATAACCAGTTAAAACTTTGTCACAGGGCCTGGTTATAATGAGAGAAGCCAAGTATTTTTTCACTATGCTTCCTCTAAGTTTGGAATACAACGAAGAGTAGCCCTTTCTCATTTCAATTATCACTCACTTAACTGTTTGAATTTAACTTTGTTTTGGCATTTTTTAGAGACTTTCCCATTACCAAGTTCTTCATTTATGAGGTATCTGATGGTTATCCTTTCTTTTCTTTTCTTTCTCTACCCTTTTTCCTTGACTTACTTCTTACTTCCATCTTTTCTGCACTTTTTAATTTTCTACCAATCACCCTAAAACCCCCTTTTCTAACAAATCCTTGCTACAAAAGATAGACTTTTTTTTATGTTTCACTACTGTTTTGTTATGTAACCATTTAAGCCTGATATTTCTTTCTTCATGCAAATACTATTTCTTCAATTTTATATGCATTTTTGTTGTTTTTAGAAACTCTGAAAATAAATTGTGGAAAAGTGAAAAAAAATTTATTCACCCAGCTGCTAGTCTGACTTGAACTTAATTTTAATACCATCTGGGGAAATGAAAATGAAATCAGAACTAAACACAAGCTAAAATAAAAACAAATAATTGTTCCTTTCCCTCCCTTTTTGCACAGCAGGTGAAAGAGTAGATCACTTTACAAATGCTTATATATGTGAGTAGGCAGCACTTGAGTTGACTTGGAGGTCAAGCAACATCACAGAAAAGAAAGATTATTGTATTTATAATACTCCTGTAAGCAAAAAGGAAAAAAAAATTAGGGTTTCATGTCACCCTCATTCTTTCCATATAACTTGACAGCCACCTCGTGGTTATTTTATAAAGAGTAAAGTCATTTCTGCATTTTAAAGTGGAAATACAAGCTGATGCTCTGGCCCATAATCTCCTTTATCTGTGAATACTACAACACAGGGTCACAGAGTTAGAATCTGAATCTGCACTGTGGTGTTTTACCTTTCTCTACTATAATAAAGAGTAATTTTTACAGCAGAAAATAGCACTTGCCTATTTCTAATATAGTGTTAAGAATAAATAATGTTTTCCTGTCAGGAGTAGAGGAAGCCCTGTGTATTGTTGAGAAGAGCCAGCCATATCAAGGACTCATGGGAAAATGTCAAAATTTTCTCCCTGGGTGAGATTCAGGGGGATGACAAAGTCTTCTGTTTTTTTTTTTTTGTTGTTGTTGTTGTTTTTGTGATGTTGTATTGTTTGCAGAAAATTTCCACCATACTCTCCACTCATATAACCTGTTTCCTCCAGAAATTGCACCTATTGAAATTAACTAAACCTTGCAGTTATAAAATTGCATGCTTGCTCTCTCTGATCAATTGTAATAAATATCCTAAGCTTTCACTGCATGCTAAGAGCACAGTTCACCTGGGCCCAGCACATCTTTGTGTACCTTGTGTTTCTTCTTCATTCTTTTGCTGTCCTTGTCATGTAACCATGAAGTGTTTGGGACTTGACATCTTGGGTGTTCCCTTGGTTACAGTCCCAGTATCTTGAATATTAATAAAAGTATCTGTGTGAAAATTACACCCAACAGTTTTTAATAAGACAATTTCATGGTACAATAAATTAATTGTTATGCATAATGTAGGACAGTGCATCATATGCAGTGCTCTGTGGAGCATAGTGGGTAGAGCCATTAGTCTTTCTTGGTGAGACCAGGTAAGTACTTTGGTGGTTCAATAATTTCCTGAAGTTCCTGCACATATGACTTCTATAATGGCCTGGACGGCACAGATACACACTACCCATATATCTTAATTGGTTCCTCCACTAAAGAAGCAGCTCAGATGTCTGTACTCAACTGCAATCCATTCTTTCTCCCAACTTGGTCCTTCTCTGTTGTTATTTTGTCCAGCTTTAGAACCATGGTCTTATGGTAACATTTAGACATTTTTCTTCGTTCTAGACAAGATCAACTTCATAAGAGTAAATTATAGAGTTTATCAATTTTTCTAACATCAGGCCTAGAAATATGAAATACTCAGTTAATAGTTAATGAACACGAGCAATATTATATTTATATCTACATTAAGAGCAATTCCATTATTTATTTATTTTTATTTAATTTTTTCCCATACTCACCACTGATTCTTCTCCCAACCATTCTTCCAGTCCTTCCCCTCCCTTCTTCACTCCCCAGAGATGGCAAAGAATTCCAAGGTGGGTATTTGGTCTGCCATATCCAGTTGAGGTAGGACCAAGCTCCTCCCCCAAGTATCAAGGCAGAGAAAGGTGTTTTTCTGCAAGGCATTAGTTCCAAAAAGCTATTTCATGGATCTTGGATAGACTCTGATCCAAGTTCAAGAACATCTTTCAACTGATATTCACATTCAGAGGGTCCAGATCCATTCCATGAAGATTTGTTTGTCTGCGTCATTTCAGAATCTGCGAGCTCCGACAGCATGAGATAGTATAATCCATGGGTCTCCCCATCATGATCACTATCCCTCCACTCATGCAATCTCTCTTCCCTCTCTTCAGCTGGACCAGTAGGTCAGTCCAGTGTTTAGCTATAGATCTCTGCATCTGCCTCCATCAGCTGCTGAATGAAGGTTTTATAATGGCAATTGGGGTGGTCATTGATATGATAATAGAGAATGGCCAGTTTAGGCAACCTCTGCACCTAACTAGGCTCATTTTGTGGGTTCTTGGGTATTTCTATAGCACCAGGTGTCTTTCTGATCCCACAATGACTTCTTTGGTTAAGATATCCAATTCTTTGCTCTCCCTCTTTGTTACTCCCTCCCCAATCCATTCTCTTATATTTTCTTCTGAACTCCCCTTACTTCATGCCCCATATGATTGCAATTTCCTCAGGAGAGCTTCTCTATTTTACCTTCCTAGAGTGAACTATGGATGTCTTTCTTAACTTTCTCATGTTACCTAGCTGCTGGAGGGGTGTGTGTGTGTGTGTGTGTGTGTGTGTGTGTGTGTGTGTGTGCGTGTGTGTGTGAATTGTAGCATGGGTATTCTTTGCTTTATGTCTAAGATTCATTTATGAGTGAGTATATACCATGTCTATCTTTTTAGGTCTGTATTTGGGTCAGGACAATATTCTCCAGATCTATCCATTTGCCTGCAACTTTTAGTATGTCTTCTTTTTCCTGCTGAGTAGTACTACATTATGTAAATGTACCACAATTTTTAAATTCATTCTTTAGTTGAGGGGCATCTAGGTGAAAATCCATTATTTTTATGAAAGACTGTGTAACATTATCCAGGATAAAAGTCTTTGGCAGTGGCTAAACTACTGGTATAAAAATTAATCTGAGTTAGTGTTATATTACACTATAATAATTGACTTACAGATATTTTGCTTCAAGAATCTAGTTCACTAAATGCATAAAATAATTGAAATTGTAAATATTTAACATGAGAACAAGTTGTTTATGTAATAATAATTGACTTACTGATATTTTGCTTCATGAATCTAGTTCACTAAACATGTATAAAATAATTGAAATTGTAAATATTTAACATAGTCAGAGAACAACTTGTTTATGTAATAAAATGTATTCACATTATTATTGTTTTACTATTGATATATCTATATAAAACACACATCAGTGATTTCTGAAACCACCTCTGCAAAGCACTCTATTCTGATGCTTAATTTCATAATGCTTTCTTAATGTTTAATTTTCATAATTTGTATTTCCCCCTTATATTTATTTGAGGACTTTGATTGAAAGCACCATATTTTTCACAATATCAAGTATTATCCTAGAAGATCAGCCATATAGCTCTCATGCCGAGGCCACCACACTCTGCACTGATTAGAGATAACATTTCTTTTATATTCTTCTAAGCATTTGATCATGATTTCCCATAGATATGATGTTCCCCAAACAAAGCATTCATATTTATGAGCATGTGTTTTTGCCCCATAATTTACTTTAGACTCACAACATAATCAACTGTGCAAATTATTCCAAGCATTAAATCTTCTTGATACTGTGATATTCTTTGTGGAGAAGTTTTAATATCTAAGATGTAAACTATTTAAATCAAATTGAAGGGTAAATCTGTTGTGGGGTGAAGAATGTTACCACATTGACAACTTCTTCTGAATTTTTGAAAAGATTACCAGAATGAAAATTGTTCATTTTTTCTTAGCTGTCCATATTCTGCCATTTCTAAGAACTTTGGCTTTCTACTTCAGTTGCCTTCCCAGAATTCTAAAGGGGAATTTAATGTGATTATCTGTATTTTCAAAAAAAAAATTTAAACACTGAGAGATTACTTCCACAGCTAAGTTTATAAACCTGAAGTCCAGTGATTATGGTTTGGACCCAATAGTTCTTCTCTCTAACCTCTGTCTACAAAGCTACTCAGAGGCACAGCTTAGACACTAACCTACACACAACTTGAAATCTGCTCACACGATTCCTGAGTAGTTTTAATTATTTTGCTTTATAGCTTTTGAGAAAAATTGGCTGGCATATATTTTCTCAGAGGTTTAAACATTATCTGTAACCATGAACTATGCAAACATGTTATACAAATTACAAAATGCATGTGCCTCAATGGAAATCATTTCAATATTAGCTCTACTGAAATTAAGCAATCACTCCAATAACACTCTTTATAATTATACTCAGGGTTATTTTAAGAGGCTCAATGGAAATTTTTACCAATGTGACAGTGAATATAACTTTAAAGGTAGATACACCCAAGCCAAACAGTCCTCTCCAATTCCTTCTCTCTGTTTACTTCATATAGAAACCTCACACATGCATGATTTTTGAGTAATAACTTGTAGATTTTTATAGACGTAAGTATGACCAAGCATTGGTTTGAATCTAGCATTATCAGCTGCCACTGGTGTGCCAGGGGATTCACTGCAGCATCTTAGAGCAACATGAGATGCTTCTGCTACTGCCTTACAAAAGCTGTCTGCAGCATCTTAGAGCAACATGAAATGCTTCTGCAGCTGCCTTCCAAAAACTGTCCTCCAAGAAATGCCGAGTTGGATATCTGTAGACATGATATATATAATGCTCTTAAAACATAACAATTAACATATTGAGCCAACAGTTTATGTTCGAAAGAGAAACCTGACCTCTAATTAAACACCCATAAGCACAGCACCCTGTCTTTTCTTATTGAATCCATGTTTTATCTACTAACTACATAAAACTGAATAGAAGAACACATGGTCTTCCTAGATTAATTCTACTAAGCCAAATTATCAGAGGTAATATAATTTTATATTGTATCTTTAAAAAGGTAACTGTGATGGCTTTTTATGTCCAGCACCATTCACAGGCTTGCTTCCAAACAATTAGTTGAGTTTGTGGTAGAAAAACACTGTGGCATGCTGTTTGTTATATATAATTTTTTTTATTGAAAATAGATTTTTCTATTCTATATTTTAATCACAGTTTCTCTTTCTCCAAATCCTCCCAGGTTTTTTCCACCTCTCAATCCATTCAAATCCTCACCATTTTCCCCACCAAAATCCACAGCCATCCCTTCCACTTATTATAAAACTGACAAGTAAATTAAAAAATAATTAAATAAAAAAACCAAAAACAAACCAAACCAGCCAAAACAAAAATAGACTCGGGCATATACAGTTTCACACACAGACATCTCATGAAAACACAAAATCAGAGAAACTATAATCTGTAAGCAAAAGACCTGTAACATTTAAAAAAATGTCCAGAAAAAGTATTATGAGGCAAAACCCATTTAAAAACATCATTCATTGGTTGTTTTGTATTGACCATCATACTGCTAGATATGCAGTTTGCCTTTAAGTGTGAATTGTATGACCCATGAGACTCTGTTGAACAAAACTAATTTTACCTTTGACAGCAGCTGTTAGTTGAAAATGGCTTCTCGGTTAGTGATGTTCCTTTTCCTTGTCTCGCTCCTCTCTCAGAACTGGAACACCATCTGACTTAGACCGCAGCATGGCCTCTACATGCTGCCACAATATCTGTATCTTCATATGTGCGTCAAACCTGTCGCACCTTGAAGGCCTTGTTTCTTAAATGTCTTTATCCCCACTGATTTTTATAATCTAATGAAAGCCTCTGGGTTCCAGCCTGAAAGCCTTTCTTTCAGCATCTGGGGACGGCTCTACTACCAGCACAGGAAATCCACCTATCTGGACTGTATCAATGAATCTACACACACTGTGTTCTTTAGTTTACCATCTTTATTGCTAATGACTTCGTCACCTGTTCTCTCTTTGTTATCTATATATTGCTCTACCTTGTTCTTCTTTGCTTTACATTCTTCTACCTCGTTCTATCTTTTTCTACATTGTTCTACCATGTGTCTCCACAGTAAACTTTTTTTTATACACAATCTAAAATCCTCTGGCCAAAGCAAGGTCACAGGGCTTGAATTCTTTCAGAGTCATAAAAGCAGGCAAGGGTTTATACCAGGCAGTGGCTATTTTATGGCTCAAGGAGGAAGTGACTTGTAAAAGCCTCAATAAACTCAGGGAACAGGGTCAAAACCTTAAATTACTTAGGGAAATTTAAGAAGGAAGAAAGGTGAAATTTGCATGTAATACCACATTCACAAGTATGACTAAATAATAAGCTGATTAATAAGTATTGGGAGAGCAAGCATGAATTAACAGCTAATACAACCAAAGGCAATAGCTCCAAAAGTGCCTTGCATTTTGTTTACCTCCACCAGTGACCTCTTTGGTTCTAATTGGTCAGCCTTGTCATGAGAGCTGAGTTCCTACTGTATATTTCTGATACTTGCAGCAAAAATCTTTTTGCTTCCTCTTCCCCAAAATTCCCTCAGGGATGGATTTGATGAGATGGAGTATTCCCAAGTTTCTCACTCTCTGCAGTTGTCCATTTGTACTACTCTGTATTCATTCTCATCTACTGCAGGAGGAAACTTCTTTGATGATGGCTGAGCCAGACACTGATCTACAAGGACAGCAAAATGTTGTTGTGAATCTTGCTGTATTTATTTAATGTGGTAGAAATATTCTCTGTATGATGTAAATAAGGTAACTGGTTTGGCCTATGTAGAGCACTGTAGAAGTGGGTGGAGAATCAGAGGACAGGAAGGTAGGAGAAGGCTGGAGTTAGTCAGTCGCCATCCGACCATGGAGAAGACAGACATGTAAGGAACACAGGTGAGCCGCGGGCCGAGCCATGTGGCAAACAGATTAATGGAAATGGGTTGAATTGATATGAAAGAGCTAGCTAGTAATGTGCTTGAGACATAGGCCAAACAGTAAAAAGTATATAAGTGTCTGATTCATTTCTTTGGGGAACAAAAGCCGCTGCAGGCCAGGTTCCAAACCTCCAGGCCCATACGGGCCCAGGAAAACTTTCTACAACAGTAGTACAGTAGTATTTAGTTTTCCCATAGGTCACTGGCCTATCTAGGCTCAGTATCAGGCATGAGTTCCATCTCATGCAGAGGGTCTTAAATCCAAACAGGTAGTGCTTGATTACTCCTACAACTTTTGCACCACTATTTCACCACCCAGTGTAAACTTGCAGGCAGGTAACCACTAGAGATCACAGTGTTTGTAGCTAGGTTGGTGCTTTCTCTGGTAGAATGAAGAGTATGTGTCAGTGCCATAAAAACTAGTCAGTAGAGGTATAAGCTCTAGGTAGGCACCAGCTTAACTTCTCCATGTTCAATGAGTTATATATGAATTGTCTTAGCAACCTTAACATCAGATTGTAGAGAGCCACCAGTAGCCTTGACAATAGACTAAGTTATTTAGGGGTTTCCATGAGGGCCCCTTGTCTCATAACTCATGTAAGTGTAACATATTGCTGAAACTAAAGGTTTCATCTGATGGTGAGATAGGTCTAATTGTGGCTTTCATTGGTGATTTAACCCATATTACTTTTCTACTACTATATATTTTCAGGAGCTTCTATCTACCCCTCAAATGGCCCTTAGCTTTAGTTGTTATCCCCATATCCATTCTTACTCTCCTCTTCTCTCCCCTGTCTCCTTGCCTGCCCCTCCATGTCTATCTAAGTATGTATTCTATTTTCCCTTCCACTTGAGATTCTTCTCTTCCCAATAGTCCCTTACTATATACCTATCCTGTGTGGTTATTCAAATTGTAGCATGCCTATCAAAGACTAGAAGCTAACAACTACATATAAGCAAATTTATAACATGTTGGTATTCTGCTCATAAATTCCTTTCTTGTGCCAATGAGTTCAAGACTATTTTTCACTTTCTCTTATATCAGATTCAGGGCATCTGGCCTTATGTTGAGGTCTTTTATACACTTGAAGTAGTGTTTTGAGCAGCATAATAAATATGGATTTATTTGCATTTATTTTCATGCAGCCAACCAGTTTGATCAGAATCATTTACTGTCTTTTATTCAGTGTGTTCTTTTTATCTTTTTTATAAAAATCAGGTGTCTGTAGTATGTAGACTTATTTTTGGGTCTTAAATTTGATTCCATTGATCAACATATCTGTTATTTTAATACCATGCTGCTTTTATTAGTATAGCTCTGTAGTACAATCTGAGATTGGGTATAGTGATACCTCTAGCAGTTCTTTTTTATTTAGTATTGTTTTAGTTATACTGTATTCTTTTTTTGTATATGAATGCATGCACATATAAAACCTGTGTGTGTTTCCATATGAAGCTGAAAGTTGTCCTTTCAATTTATGTGAAAAATTGCATTGGAATTTTGATCGTGTTTACATTGAATCTGTAGGTTGTTTTTGGTAGGATGTCATTTTTACTATATTAATCATACTGATCCATGAGCATGGGAGGTATTTTTTATCTTTGGATATATTTTTCAATTGCTTTATTTAATTTATTAAGGTTTTATCTTTACAAGTCTTTTATTTTCTTGGTTAGAATTACCCCAAGCATACACAGTTTTCCTTACCTCTACCTCATATCTGTCTCTGTCTCTTTTAAGAGGCTTTCATGAAAGGTGATGTTTGGTTGTATTCCTTCTCAGTACATTTATCACTTGTGCATACAAAGCTACTAATTTTTGTATGTTAATATTTTATCCTGCTACTTTGCTGAAAATGTTTATTAGCTATGGGAGTTTTCTGGTGGATCATTTTTAGTCATTTATGTATACGACCATATCATCTAAGAACATTTTTATTTCTTTCTCATTTGAATCCCTTGGTCTCCTTTAGTTTTCTTATTGCTCTAGCTAAAACATCAAGTACAATATTGAATACATATGGAATATGTTGAGGTCAGCCAACGCAAAGGCCTGGACGTGGGTCTGGGTGGTAGGTGATTTGGTTAATCTAGGCCTCTGGAACAATTTCCTCAGGTGAAAGGTGAACTCTTCTACAATCATGTAGAAGAGTACATATATGTTAAAAATAAAACAGCCTTTCTGTTTCCTACCTCATTACTTTCCACAAATTTACCTTCCAACTTTAAATGTCTCAGTCAGTTTCTGTTGCAACTGTTAACAAATCTAACTAAACATAGTTTTTAATCTGAAATTAAAATGATTAATTGATGGACTAGCCTGATTCCATTTTAAGATTAAAAACCAACCACCTTGTCACAAGATCAAAACAAGCTCATTCTTGTTTTTTGTAAAACTTAAATTTGTCCATATCTTGACCCATTTTCTGGAATTTGGCTTGTTCTATACCCTGTACCCTAACCTCCACCATGATAAGATGCTCTTTCAAATAATTCTGAGTTGTTTAGCCGAATTCCTACATAACGAAAAAATTCCCAGCCCTGGGAACCTCCTAGTCTTGAATATTTTTCAGCTATGTAACCCTACTCTGTCCTGTGTTTATGGCTCTTGTCTCAAACTCCACTTTAGGGAGAAAGCCCTGTATGGTGGAAATTAAAGCTTGCTTAATTTTACTAAAAAATTGGGCAGTGGTCTTTATTCTCATTCAGTGGTATTAACACAATTACTATAAATACAAAAAAAAAAAAAGATGGAAGGTATATGTCTCTGACAAGCATTTCATTCAAAGAGAATCCTGGGAAGTTGGAAGTGAAATTTAATTACAATGATAGTTGAAGACCATAATTCAAATGATTAAGGATTGGTAATTTGAGTAACAAACATTATTTTTGAACCTCAATAAGCACTCTTCTTATTTTTATAGATGAGACCTGGGGGTGGGATTTATCAGTGTTCCTGTCTGCAAATCATCTTGGCCATGCTACTCATGTTCTTAAAAGTTTACCAATATATTTGCAGAAATATAGGCTTTAATTGCAGCATTTATTCTGGAAATATACTTCTGTTAGTATTCTGAATCTGCCTTCTGTAGTGTTTACTATTGTTTCATTTATCTAAATTGGGAGCTTTAGGGATTCTATTTTCAATTTAAAAACTGATATTTTCACTCCCCAGTATGCTATATTTACATATTTCCCATCTCTTCAGCTTCCTTTCCAAGTCCTCCCATGTCTTCTAACCCAACTACTTCTTAAATAATTACTTCTTCTTCTATAATTATTATTGTCACACACACACACTAACTATTGTGTCGCCTTGTCTAAATGTTTATGGGTGACACATGGGTTAGGTAAACTGATCGAGGGGGTTGTTTTTGGAGCATATTGATTTTCCCTCCCAGAGAAGCTTTTGTTTCCCAATGTAGGGGGGGGGTCCTTGTGACGTTTCCTTTTTCCTCATCCATGTTGATATGTCAACCGAATTAGTCATTGTTAGGGTTTGTTCAGTGAAACATGTTGTGGAGATTTCATTGGGATAGAAGATAGGATCTCAAAGCAGGCTTTCCAATTCTCTGGCTCTCAGAGTCCTTCCACTTATCTCCTGTGATAGTACCCAAGCTTTTAAAACAGACAAATAGAACAGAGCAACAATGAGTCTCCTGATCATTGATAACTAAAATGCTAAGGTCACAAACTGAGATTGTTTCCTCAGTAAAATTTTCTGAAGACATTGTATATCAATAATAAGAAGAATAAAACAACAATATCTCAAAGTAAATTCAAAATAGATTGAACAATAAAATTATAAAATCACTGAAGCAAAGCATAGAGGAGACATTTGAAGGTATTCAAATGCACAATAATTTTCTGGATATGATTCCAGAAGCTAAGAATAGACTAATAGGATTATGTAAAGTTAAAAACAAACACTATGCCTCACAAGTTAAATACCAACAGGGTGAAGACAGGACCCACAAAATGTGTGGGGGGGAAACATTTGCAAGTTGTAAATCTGGTGAATGCATATTAGTGCTTGGCTTTTTCTTCCCTTCATTTTATAAAGTTCAAGATCCTTGCTGAGGGAATAGATCCTTCTACAGTCAAGATGAATATACCCACCTAACATAACCAAGATTTTTTCCCACAAGCATAGCCAGAGGCCTGACACTCAGATGGATTCTACACTTTGTCAAATTGACAGAATTAACACAGCACAGTACTAAAAGATCCTTTGCTTTCATTTGGACATTTTGAAAGTCATCACAGGATTGTCTTCTGAATGCAAAACAGTATTCAATGCAGCTCTGAAGTTCTGTGGACTTGTCTTCAGGTGATTTGATTTCACTTAGCTTGTGCTGTATTAGGATGTTAGTAAAGTACCTTGCTGTAAGAAAAATGTAGGTCAGCTGACCTGCATCACCAGAGTGTTGTGTGGAGCTCTGAAAGATGCAAGATTGATTCTCCCATCAGTCTGCAAATTTATGACTTGTAGCTTATTGACCTACAGCACTTCACAAGTGTGTAGTATACCTCCTCAGATTATTATACACATATCTCAGTTTGAAAAACACTAAAGGAGAAAATATTATTATTTCACTTGCTGATGTAATTAAACAGAAACCTGGGGTGGGTGTTTGAAGGGCCTGAGGTAAAGTGGGCTATAAATGATTAGCCAAGGAGGTTAGGGCTCACTGGTTTCTCTGTAAGGCACACCAGTCTTGCTATGGTTATAGGATCCTTTGCTGAGGACTGTGTCTTCCATTTCATGTTGACACTAATTTACCCTTTCTATTTCACAAAACACAGTGAAAATATGCAGATTAATTAAAGATCATCACCATACTCAAATTATACTGCTCATGTTGATCAGTCTGTGAAAGCATAAGACCAGTTTATTAAGTCACCATTGATTACATCTTTGGAGAAAGATGTAGGAGCATATAATATAATTAATATAAAATAGCCAAAGATCCAAGCAGGAATCTCATCATAACTCACAGCTGATAACCATGCTATTTAACTTATTTATTCTATGTTAGCTTGTCAAACTGCCAAATGTATTAATGCTTTTAATAATTATAGTATACTAAACAGTAATTTATACTAGAGGACTGAAGAAAAAAGTAGCCTCAAACAGCAAGAAGTTGACATTTAAATAATCAAAACATATTTATCATTTAAGTGACTGTATTAAATTGTAGTAAATACAGGAAGCAGTAAAATGTTACTTAAGATAAATGAATATGTTAATACTGCGGATTAAGGCTCTGACCATCCATAGGGCTCTTATTCTCTTTCTTCCTGTGGTACTGACATTTCCTGAACTGAGTATTACCTCCAGTTTAACTGGCCAGCTGTTTTGCTGAACCATGTGGCACTCATTGACAAAACTTGAAAGTCTTTAAAAAGAAATTTTCTTAAATCTTATGTCAAAGCAAACTTTCCTGTTTGTCAATATCTTAGAAAAAGGTTAGAGAACTTCAGGGGGATGCAGAATTCTAACCTATGTCATCGAATTCTGTAAAATGCTCCTGGAAAGCTGTGCCATTTTATCAGGAAAACTGGTGGCCATGACTAGAAGACAGCAAGTGAATGACTTGCAGAATGTGGAAAAGTTAAAAAGCAAGTGGTGCTGTCAGCCTTGTTAGGGATGGTAAAGATGAGGGCCCATCACCCTGTAATGTAGATGACTGCCCATTCTTCATTTCTGGGAACTTAAAGCTGTAGCTATATCCCATGATCGAGGAGATACATAAGCCGTAAGTAGCATAATAGATAACATGATGATGTAGCTAAAATTTCCCTACCACAAGATGTTGCCAAATGGCAAACAATTGATACTGGGATGAAGAGAGACAGTGACATTCTACTATTAGCTAATTTGGACTCCATGCCTGCCTTGTAGTACTAGGCCGTGACAAGATGTTGTTTACTATACCAGGATGGAGACTTGTGACACACATAGCAGCATTTCTCTGGGTAAATTACCTCGGCTGGCCAGAGCCATGCTTCCCAGAGAGTCTTGGCGAGTTTTACACAACACGTGGGGGGAGCACACAACCAAAGAGACTAAGTGGAGTGGGGAGAATCTGTGGTTCCTCCCCTGTCCCAATTCTCGGTGAAGCAAATCATGTCGAAAGCCTGACTGGTTGTCTTCCACTTCCCCTGTTGCCCTTTTTTCAAACTGCTGCTAGAGCTCCCCTCCGGCCCAGCTCACCTGGGTAACAAACCAGTGTAGCCCTACAAAAGGAGGAACACATTCTATATTTACAACCAAAGCTCAGAGAAATTACATGCTGGCTCTGGATGGAGGAGCTCGGAAGTAACGCGGGAGTCCTTTCCCTTAGAGTCCCAGTCACTCATTATTTGAATGGGACATGTATTTGGAACAATGTGGTAAACTGTGTGTTCTGGCTTGCTTTCTCACAAGGAGACACAGCTAGGGAAGAAAGGGTAGAAATTCCGTGGGCTTTTCTGAGTATAGAATTTGAGAGGCTGTGCAGGCACTTACAGTGAATTAGAAACTAGAATTAGAATTAGAATTAGAATTAGAATTAGAATTAGAATTAGAATTACAGAAAGCCGCGCAGGCTTTCCTGTACCCATCAAGGAATCAGCCACACAGAACTGCGATCTGGCCCTTTTCAGGAGCTCCCATTTCTTTCAGTATTATTGTTTCTAAGGCTTGACTCAAGTAGGGCAGCCTTGAGTGCAGGAATTACAGGCTTGCAGAACCTCACAGACTAGCTCCCACAGTGTCTGGATCTTAGATTGCCATAACAGGATTTTCCATAAACATCCAGGAAGAGAAGATAGGCAGAAAGAAAGCAAGATTTCAGTTTCTTTTACTCCTACTCACTCTTACTGTGTAGTAACAGGTGCTACAGTCCATAGATGGAGACACATAGGGGAAGAGCACACATTCTGTTATACCATGCTGACACCTAGTGGGAACGTGAAAACATCTATCGAGAGACACTGTATGTGGAAGCATTGCTGCCATTTAGATGCCTATTTATTGTGCTCTATACTTTTAAAAAACGGATTTTTTCCCTCTTGAATAGAAACAGTAAGTAAAACACAAACTTATCAAAACCTAAGGCAGTCATTTTACAGTTACTGACTGCCTTTGTGCATTACAGTTTGCAGCTGAAGGCTTTCTTTACCTTTGCCCTTTTCTTTTATCTACAACATTACTGTGTCCACTCTGAAAAGGATATTGTGCATCACAGATTCAACAAAAGTACAGCAAACGCTTTCACCAAAACCCATGTCTTCTTTCTGCCTCTGTATTGGAAATGGCTTCTGTCTTTATCCCTGCCTTTTACTCATCATGGAGGCCTTGTAGAGGCTGGTCCCACACTCTTTACTGATCACTGGTCCACTATTTTCTCTTTTTAGCATCACCTTCAGCTTTCTGGCTTTTCCTCATAAGAGCCAGTCTTCTCTCCTGTTTATAACATTAAAGAATAAATACTGTTCCCAAAATACCAAAAATGACATCAGCTGTCAGTCACAGTCTTTGAATGACAAGTGCAAGTTGCTCTTTCTCCCTTCTGTCTGGTCAGCAAGGACCAAAGGAACAGAGGCTATGATACCTGGATTATATTCAGACAGTGTGCAGATATAAATCAAACAACAATTACACTTGCATCTCTATTTCCCCAGTTCATATTGAAACACATATGTCTGGATTCTGATCAATCCTCACAATTATCATTGGCTTTTTGGCTACATTATCAACACATTTGGAATCTGAACTTCATCACTGAGTAACAGTTGGAAATTTTAGTTATTTTCTCAAATTCAGACACTGTTTTTTTGTGTTTTAACTCAACTCCTCAATTCTGATATATAAAAATTACAATATTCAATTCAGAATATTTTGAAAATTTAATTTGAAATTATTGACCAATCTATGTAAAAGTACATAGGCCAGATTATTTGGATTATTCTAAAATAGGATAATCTCTATGTTCTTTTTGTCTTTTAATGGCTATTCTGTAGCAGCTATGTGACAGAACCATATTCTCAAAGAATACATTTTATTTGATACAGTTGCAGCTTCATGAGCAACTGTAAACAATGACACAGCCAAAGCTCATCATTCTTTATGAATCTTCCCCAGGGATACATCATGTGAAACAATACCATAGCAAGGATGTCAACATTGACACTACCAATTAGCCTTTTTGAGACTGTCCTTGGTTCTCTTGTACAGGTTCTCATGTATCAGAGTGCATGAACTTTATGCATTGCTATCATAGGCAAAAACACATGGACCCACCAACACAGTCAAGATACAAAACAGTTTCATCCCGTAAAGGTCCCATATACTGCCCTCTCATAGCCTTATCTACCTCTCTCCTGAACACTTCCACCATTTTCATCTCCACTACCAAGATGTTAATTTTCCTATTTTATGTTTTTATTCCAAAATATTCCATAAACCAAAGTAAATGACCTTTGATGTCAACTTCTCCCAACTCAGCAGAGTTTTGTGGAGATTCATTCAGGTTACTGAGTATAAATATTTTATTCATGCTTATATTAAAGTAGTGATGTGTAGGGTGAAACTACTATAGTTTGTTTTACCAGCCACCATGGAGAGAAACAAAAACAAAACAAAAGAAAATGAACATGACGAAACATAGCAAAGTAAAATTAAAAAGTAAACAAAAATATGTCATAGTGTAGGTAAGGAAAATAGAGCCAGCTGGCCTGGTGTGGCCATCGATGTCCTGATCTGGGTAGTGTGACTGGGCATGCGCACTGGCCTTTTTCTGTTAAGGTACCTGGAGTCGGCCGCTGTGATTGGTGATTGGTGATACATGATCATCGTGATGCTGGAGGCCATTGAGAAAGAGACAACAGTCTCCAGCTGCAAATGAGTGCTAGAAGAAGGGTATATAAGGCTCTCCGCACTGCTGAATAAAGAAGTCTGTGAGGGACTGGTGAGATGGCTCAGAGGTTAAGAGCACTAACTGTTCTTCCAGAGGTCCTGAGTTTGATTCTTAGCAACAACATGGTGGCTCACAAACATCTATAATGAGACTTGGTACCCTCTTCTGTAAACTGTATACACATTAAATAAATCTTTAAAAAAAAAAAAAAAAGAAGTCTGTGAGTCTGCAGGACTGCCCTTTGTTTTAGAGGAGTCTGTGCCTGCTTCTAGCCTGACTCCTGGTGCCTGCCTTGTTGACACTGTACCTTCTCATCCCCTTCCCCAAGGGGTGCCCAGGCAGAACTTCATGGAACATTTCAAAATTCATTTTGTGTCGGCCACCATGGGCATGGGACTCCCTCTGGATTGTGGTTTGTATATCCTTTACTATCAGATATCAATTGCAGATATATTTGGCCTAGGGATAGAATTTTGTGTCTAATTTCTTTGGTCCGTGCTGGGATTTTGAACCTGTGCTGGTCTTGTGGGTGCTATACATCTTTTGTGTGTTTGAAAGACACCATTTCCTTGGAATCATTCACCACCTTTTGCTCTTACAATATTTTGATCTCCTCTTCTACATCGATCCCTAATCCTGAGAGCAAGGGTTTAATAAAGAAATCCTATTTATAGTTGAGTGCTCTGAAGTATCTTAACTCTCTGTACATTGTCCATTTGTGGTTATCTTCCCTAAGTACTATCTACTACAAGAAGAAGCTTCTGTGATGTGAGGTGAGTGATGTATCAACCTCTAGGAATAGCAATGTGACATTGGGAGTCATATTCTCTTAGCAGAACAATAGTAGTGGGATCCCCTAGGGCCTGTGACCTATCTAGTTTCATGTTCTTGGCCTTTTTATTAGTGTCATATCAGTTCAATCTCAAGGAATTGGCCTTAAATCCAATTGAAGACTGGTTATTCCAGGACATTTGTGCAATTCTTGTACCAGTACAACTTTCACATTTTCTTAATTTCTAATTGATATAGGAGGCTCAGCTCACAGTTCCTTAAGTTGTATAGTAGAGCAAGCTTTAGAAAACAGCTCCCTATGCAGTGTTTGCTCCTTTATGGTTTCTTCTTCAAGCTCCTGCCTCTCAGAGAGATTTTAAAATGGAAAATAAAATGACTTTTTTTTCTCTCCAACTTGCTTTTAGGTTTTATTTTTCACCTAAGAAGCAAACTAATGTCATTTGGTTATGAAACATGGCCAAAGTTTTTTCACCCAAAACATTCTCACCAGTATGTATTATTTGATCATTTTCTCTGCATCTTAGGCGGAACTGGAATCGACCTTGGTCATTCTTAGGAATGTGTCACTGTCTCCTTGAGGTTTGATTTGTACCCCCTAGTGGCTGACTTTGAGCACCCTTCCAGCTGACATGTCTGTGTCCTCTTTCACCCATCTACCAGACGGTTTGCCCTTTTATGGCTGAGGTTTTAGAGTTTATGATTCATTCTTAATGCTGCTCTTTTCTCAGATTTGAGGGTTTTGGACCATTTCTCCATCAACACATAGTTTGTCTTTTCATTCTTAGCAGAGTGGAATATCCTTTTTCTTTCACAGAACGAATGTTTTAAACAAGAACAAGGTCAGCTTCTCAGCTCTTTTCTAGTCCAAGAACTCTTTTATTTTCCCTAAATATTGAGTGTTACCTACTTATGACTTAAGATGTTAGTGTTCTATGTTTTACATTTAAGCTTATGGTTGCTTGAGTTTTTAATAACTGGTGAATTTTAAATTAATGCTCATAATTTTATGTATGGGTGTTAAGTAGTACCAACAATGTAACTTGATGACATTATTCCTCAGGACATTGTTGTTTGAATTTTGTAAAAAAAATAAAAATAAAAATAAAAATAAACAGTAAAAGACCCCGTAGTTTTCATTGATGGCCACTAGGTGGCATAATTTACCTTCCAACATTATAAAATTATTTCCAACTCATCTGTGACGGGTTTATATTCTCTACCAAATTTCTTATATATTCAAAACCTTTGATCTGTCATAGATGTTAAAAAAGAAAACTTAATGTGAGTGTTCTAAAATCAGAACAAATACTAACCATAGTATTGCTGTATTTCAAATCTCCATGTCAGGGTGTCTCTCCACCCTGGTAAATCTGTTCTTACAATCCTGTCCACTGCTTACTTCACTGAAGAAAAACAGCAGAACTTTCCACATGTTGGATTCAAAACTGAGATTCAAACAATTTTTATAATAGTTTATTCTTTCATTTTCGTAAAGCTGCCCCCTTTCCATCTGAGGAATGTTTATTGATTTTGGATACAAGTAGACAGAGGACGGTAACTTTCTGAACTAAATAAAGTGAAAAAAATAGGAAACATTTATGTTGACACATTTCTCGGTGACTATGCTTTCACTGAACATTTCAATTTGTTTCCTTTGTAGTGAATTATTAGTTGCTGTGTGTCATTTGGTGAAAACTGTGTGTTACTGGTCATTCTCCGAGGTCCTTGAACAGCGACTTTGTGAAACCCCTATTCCCATGTTTCTTTACGAGTCCACCACACTGCTCTATGCACCTGCTTGTCCTCACATGCCACTTTTACTTTGAAGCAACTATGTACTTACCATTGAACCTTATCTGGCATGGCTCCCAGAGAGAACAATGTGCTGGAGTGTTTCCACGTATTTTGGAGCTGTGAGAGATGACACTCATATGTAAAACTGTAACTATAATTTTATAATTATGTGTATACCAATAACAGTTTTTAAGATGGCCAAACTTTAGTCCATGCAAGGGCAAGATACATTTATTCAATTGCCTGTTACATTTATTTATTTATTTTGAGAAATCAAATTATTACTCCAGGCTCATTAGGATCCAGCTTTCATTCATTATTCTGATTCCACCTGGCTGTTCTGAGTCCCTTAACTGGAAAATCATGCCAAAAGACAGGATGGATTCAAGACCTTGGATTTTTATTTTAATTCACTATGAAATGTTTTTATTTTTCTTCAGATTGAGCAATATTGTGAGCACTTTATAGACATAGTTTCTTCCAGGTCATTATATTGCAGGAGCTAATGTTCTCATTTAATGGCCTCATCATTGGCCTGGGACAGCAAAGCAGTTACTATGTGAATTCAAGTTGTGTTTGGAAGCCTGTTTTCCTAGTTCATTACCTCCATATTCTTACCTGTAAAATAGAGAAATTTGGGGATTTAAATTGAAAAAATAACCTTAATTCTCTAACTGAGGGGCCTTTTGTGGCACCTGGGGGATCTTTGAGTGTTGCTGAGGCTGCTCTAGGTGACTAACATGCAAGGACCAAGAACTAGGTGGAAGGTCAGAAAGTTGCAGATGGAAATAGTAGGTGTGCATATCTGTGTGATAAGAGTGAACACCTTTATCCAACCTCCAATAGTGTTTAGTAGTTCCATTGACAAAGATGAATCTTTTTTATGTGGTAAGTACTGCTATAAGAACCTGTACATTAGTAGAAAATAAGATAGGAATCAGCAGGACAAATCAGCAGGAGGAGGCTATTTCAATGGTAATGGTGGATATGAGAGGGGACTAAGTCATCCTAATTAAAAGGTAGATCTAGGAGGGAAGGGTCACTCTGAGGACATCATCAAATATTTGATTAGAAATATAACTAAGAACCCACATTCCAAGATACATCTTTGATTTCAGGAAATCCTGTTATGTTCATTGATACAGTTCTATAATAGAGATAACAGGTACAAGCAGTTCTTCACTACCTTTGTATGTTACTACAACATGTTCATAATTTATAGGCATCTTTGAATGTCTAGTCTTCTCTTTATCCTTATTTCGACAAACAATCAAAAGTGATTTCTCTTATTGACAGGTTGAAAGTGTCAAATTCCTATATTAATAGAAAACAAAAATCTAGCCCATGTCCATAATATACTGTGGAATCCCACAGTAGGAAGAAAATCAACTATTCTATACATGCATTTATTTATAAAGATATTACTCAGAAGTAGATAGTGAATTTGTAATGAGAGGCTAGGAACCTGCCAGTAGATGGGGAACTTGCTTTGAAAATAATATGTCAAGAGGGGAACCAGAGCCAACTAAACTTTGCTACGTAGGCAAAATTTGCTAATTTGGGTTATATATTAGGCCACTCAGTTTTAGTGGTCAGTGTGGCTCATTGTCAGGAGAGGACATAATTTGTACACCAACTAAAGTTGAAATTAATACCCAGAAACAAGCCATACTGTATTTAGAACTAAAATCCATTAAGTTGTCTGCCTTGGAGGAAGGAGCTGATCCAAGGAGATGAAGCCAATTTGTTATGTTGGAATAGCTGAACTGGGGAAAATGAGCACAGTACCCAGAAAGACAAGGAGGGGGATTAAAGTCTTGTGGAGCCACGTGGTTTCTCTGTGAATTGCAAAGGAAAGCACTGTTCAAACTATGTGAAATGGCACTAGAATAACATGGATGGATTTCTATCAATTGTTGACCAGTTAAGCAAAATTAGAGAAATGTAAATTGGCAACATCATCAGACTGACAGATGTTTCAGATTATGTGAAAATAGGTGGATCAATGCTGAAGACATGGTACACGTAAATGGAAGACCCTCCTGCAAAGCCTGATTCTCTTCCAGTTGGTCCACCGTTCATATCTCTACACTGGCAGCATATTTATGCAGGAAAAGAGAAAGAATCTCTATGAACAAATGGGCAGACGGATGGGGTGTTCATGCCAGGGAGATGCTGCTTGTTTTGGGAAGTTGTTCCAGTGTTATTGTCCAAGAATGAAAAAGTAATTCTTGCCAAGCTAATTCAGTGTTCTACAAAGCATAACACCATATGTATGTACCACAGTCAAAGTTGCTGAAGAGTCTCAACTATACCAGTAGTTATGTGTTGATTCCCATGATTTTCTCTTTAGTAAATGCCACCAAATAGCCTCTGTACTAAAAAAATATTGAAGATTCAACTTGTTTCAAATGGTATTTAATTGTAACAATTTTGTATTTTGTGATCTATATTCTGGTATATGTTGTGTTTACATTCATATTCTGACTTATTTTTTGTTATTAAGATTGTAGTTATTTTGCAGATGCAATAAAGTAGACAAAAGCACAAAAGCATTAAGCTAAATCAGTTCTCAATATGTGGGTCATAACCCCTTTTGGAATCTCATATCAAATATCCTGTATATCAAATATTTACATTACAGTTCATAAGAGTAGCAAAATTACAGCTATGAAGTAGCAATAAAAATTATTTCATGGTTTAAAGTCACCAAAATACTGTAGGCTGAAGCATTAGGAAGGTTGAGAACCACTGGGCTAAATGTTTTCAAGTGACCGAGTTTCACAAGAAGATAGAATTTGAGATTATTTTTGTTGTTCAATTACAGAAGGAATCCCTGATCATCACATGTCAGAATTGTCTGAAAAGGCATATTTTTATTTTCCTTCAATTTAATAAACCAGTTTACACACACATATATAATATGTTGTATTTTTTCAAAGTATTCAGGTTTGAAAAGCACATGTTATACTATGAACTGTAGAATACAACCTTCTGTGTATTTTAACACTTGTGCCTAATATTCTGGCTCAGAGGAACAAATGCATGAATAGTTCAGTGAGGACTTAAGTAGGAATGTCCTTAGATGTCATAGCAAGCAACATTGTGTTATCTCTTAAAAAATTTGTATTTATTTTTTTTTACTTTCTTACTGTATCTCCAGTGTTCTATATATATCCTACAAAACAACTCAGTTAATGAATAAGTATTTATTCAGAATGCTTTAAAGTTTAGATTTAAAATGCAGACATAAACCATCTAAAAGCCAAAATTAAACTTTAGTTTTTCATTAGCTCCTGTGCACACATGTACAGCGAGGTGTTTCAGCATCTTAAACCCTCACCTTCATGATAGACTTGTCTTCACTAAGCTTCTTTACAGCAATTCTTTGCTCAATTTTATAGTTAATTTATTAAAGTGTGTGTGTGTGTGTGTGTGTGTGAGCGTGTGAATGTCACATGTGTGTGGAGGTCAGAAAGGCATATCACGTTCCTTGGCAATGGAGTAGCATGCAGCTGTGAACAGCCTGAGGTGGATCCTCTGCAATAGCCAGTGCTTCCCCTTAACAAGTGGAGCCTTTTCTCCAGCCCCTCCTTTGTGCCTTTGAGATCAGGTTTCACCGTGTAGTCCAGCTTGACCTCCTACTGACAGTGTAGCCCACAGTAGCTTCAAATTTGTGATTCTTCTGCTTCAGCCTCCAGAGTGCTGCGATTATAGACCTGTGCTTAATGTTTTTCACTCTAGCCTTAAATTTAATGTTTTTCACTGAAAACTGCAGACAGTCTTTAGATTTTGAGGGTACCAATAATAATGTTTGTAGTTTGAGAAATATATTGTCAAATGAATCTCATCCTTTAAAGAAGCCGTTTCTGTTAGTCATACCTGGGACTAACAGGACAATGGGACAGCATAATTTATACCTTTGTGCACTGGAATGCAGAGAAAAGCATGTTACGAGTGTTGTTTTCTCCTATGAAAATTTTTCCATGGTTTAGTGAGATAACTTGTAACCCAAATGCAAGTAAGTAGGAGGCAGATGTGCATTGTTTGGTGAGTGTCGCAGACAAATCCTTCACACCCCCAACTATCTTTATTATACATAACAATTTTTATTTTATTATTAAAATTTAATAATAATAAATGTTAAACTAGGGAGTGAGGAAACTTACCCTCACATAACAAAAGTTAAGACATTCCAAAAACCTCTCCTTGGGAACATATGGTAAGTTTGTTAATCCTGGCTAGAAAATTAAAATGAACCATAAGGAACATCATACTAAAATTATGCCATTCATATTTATAACTAAGCTTTTCAAAGAGACTCATTATTAGTGCCACACATATCTGAAAAGATGGGATGTTAGGTGTTAAAGAGCCAGTGAGCAAATGTCACGGAGAATCAGGACAGCTATACCTTGTTATTGGTGAATGTATTGTAGGCTTTGTTAAATCTCCTTGGTAGAACTGTAGAGAGTCTGATTGTCTTTCACTGTGCCCCAAGCCCAATTACTCTTTTTTATAAAAGTCTCTGTTGTTTTTGACAGCCTCATAGTTTTCTGTCATCTCATTTTTTTAGTAGGTAGTATGGGTGGCATATTCTGTAGAAGTACATACATATTATACACTGATATTTAATTGTTCAAGCTTTTTTCTTATGAGGATTAATCTACGCATTCTCCAAAGCCCTGCGCAGGTACCATTTCTAACATTTCTCCAATTTACTTTGGTTGAGGTTCACCGCCCTCTTATGGCGTTTTAAAAAAATTACCTCTTCAGACTTACGGTAGCGGTTATTATTATTTTATGTGTGTGTGCGCGCGCACTGGAATTATGTAAAGATGTTTGACTCTGTATTTAGAGACTGTATTAATTGTGTGGATTGGCTTTTTATCTACATTTTAAGTTTTTTAAGCAGCTAAAGTGATGGTAGTGTATCTCAATCAGTGTTGAGACCGGATTTATGTTCTTGAAGTTTTCTAAATTTTTCTTGTGGTTAAGGATGTAGATATGCCAATTTAACTCTTGTCAGAGTGGAACTCAGAATTTGTCCCAGACAGTAAACAGGACAAAAACATTTAATGACACTGAGTAGATTAATTGGTGAAAACCTACAGTAAACAAGACTTAAGAAAGTCAGGAAGATCCTCTCACAAGGTAGAATATAAACAGAAAGAGAGAAATCATTAGTAAGGGTCATATGGTAGAGACAGATTATTCTTTGAATTATAATCTGATTTTACAGACAAGGAAAAAAAAAGCAATAGAAACAGGACACTCCAGAAAGTATGGAGTGACTTTATGGACTTCAGTAGATAAGAGAATATGGATCTATAAGCATTTATTTAGCAAAGGAAGTTTCAGCATAGTCCAGCTGTAGATGCTTTGTCATTTGAAAAGAAATCTTCCAGTTTCAGCATTCAACCCAAAGCAACATAGCTCTTGACAAGAAGGAGCCTCCCAATCGACCTCTCCAGGTTCATGAACAACTAATACTCATGATGAGAAATTCCACTACTTCTAAAGTTGAGGTACAAACATTCTCAAACTGAAACTATAAAAATTAAAATCACCATAAGGCAGTTTGTGTGATTCTTTAAATTTTTTAAGTATTTTGTTCTTCTTTAACTCACACTTTTTAAAATTTTCTCCACACCTTGAAATGGAGACTTTTATATGATATGGACTCTTTTATAAAGAGTCATCTGAAATACTAAATTGAAAGGCCTATTGAGGAAAAATTGAAAATTGAGAAAGTAAGCTGCAATTTAGCAATGGCTTTCTCTCCCCCCAGACCTTAACATATGTAACAGATTTCTATGGCTTATTGTAAACCCTGCTCCATCTTCCCTCCACCTGCTCGAGGGAGTTGGAGAATCTGCTTTTCACAAGAAAGATAAATGAACCAAATGTCATCAAGCCTCAGGGAGATGAAAGACATTGAAACAAGTGGTTTAATGTGCTGATTTCTTTTTCTAATGCATGTAGTGCGGTAGCTTCAACTAATCTCTGAAACCACACAGCTGAGTCTGCCCTCTGACTGGGCTGAGAACATTTGCCCCAGTGAATCAAGCACATGAGTAATCACATTTTAGTTGTATGAAGAGATGGAAAGGAATGGTATGAATTTGTACTGTATTTAACTGTGTTAGATGAGTACTCTGTACATAGTATGATGATAATACAGAATTTTATGATTTAGAAACTAGCTTCTCTTAAGCAGTAGGTGAAATAGCACTTCGATGCCATTCCTTTTGTAGGTGACCTCAAGTAACAGACTATTCTGAGAACTAATGTGCTCCAAGGCCCTGCAGTTAGTGTGACTGTGGATTTTAGGAATAGAATGCACTCAAAAAAGAGGTAGACTTAAAACAACTGTGAATGACAATAAATTTGACAAAAGAAAGAAACCAAGCAAGAAAGGCTGAAATTAAGAACTGAAGAAAAAATATAGAAAAATAATCTGATCTACAGACTTTAGAGATTCTTTTCAGTGAAAGACATTCTTATCATGCAGTGAAAGACTGTAGTTATTGCTTGGTAGGTGAGAAAAAGCAAAGAGCAGTGATAACAAGCACTTCAGTTGGTAAGGTACCAATACTGATGTAGCTTGTGTGTATCATGCACTTGTTACTTCTTTTGCTCAGTGCCCCAGTCACCTCACGTCAATTGCTTCTGAATTGGTGATTACCTTGAAAAATGGGGCTAAAAAGTTCTGTTTTACCCAGGAGTTTTCCTAGTGATTTTCTTTCAGATATTTAAACTAGGTCATGTTGCTTCTCAGTTTTGTGTTCTGTGTGGACATTGGGAAACTTTATTTAAAGGAAGTGTTCCTAACATCCAGAGGAAAAATGGATTTGGGAAGGGGTAGATATAGGGATGTAAGTGAGAAGAATCACATAACAATCTATGAAAATATTAATGGCAGAATATGCTTCTCTTATAATTCAAATTTATCAAAGAGGAATGCTTTAAACAAAGTAAGTATAGCTAATATATATAGGTACTGTTTATAATATTAAATCAAGCAAATTTTGAATATAATTAATATGCTATAATATACTGAATTATACTCAATTGGGACATATTTATATGTATAATCACCCTAATATCTTTAGGTTTATCTATTCAGGTACATATATATTTGTTTATAACTTATTAATATATAAATGTTTTAAAGGGCCAAATATGAAAAATTGTTTGGTATGCTTAAAAGTAATTTTAGAGAAATTGCACTTGTTAGTGATTTAATATATGAATGTCACTCCACAAATAACAATATTTCAATATATCGTGATTGCTACTGTCTGCCTTCCTTGCATAAAAAGAAACTGTTTGTACACTGCCTCTTCATTTATTTTCTAGTAAATCCATATGCTATGAAGCAAAATTAGGCTGTTTGAAAACTTTCTTAAGCTACTAGGTGGTCTCCTGGCTGCTATAGTGTATCTACTTACGAGAGTAATAGGCTTCCTGTTCAGACACAGGGCTCTCTGAGCCACATGTGCGTTCTTCATCTTTTGCTGTTTTGAATCTTATCCATTTGCTCACAAATGATTCTCTTTTGCATTTATCTGTCTATTCACTGAAAAAAAAACCCCTTCCTAGTTTTAAATTTCTTGTTAAAATATCTGCTAGTATACCTTTATTGATGCCTATATACATGTGATACCAAAGAGCTTCTTATATATTAACAAATTAAAAATATAAAACAAAGGGGAGGAAAAGACATTGAAACTGAAGTTCATTTGTGTCCCAAATTATACTCTACTATAACTATATTTTAGGAGTTATTTTAAAAAATGTGTCTAGATTATTAATTATGTGAATGTATGTATCTGTGCTTAGATAAATATGTCTTTTGAATAAATATCTATCAATGCTGAATTTTATAACTAAATTTCTAGTGAGAAGCAACATTATTACTTGAAGAGAAATATGGTGAGGTCAACTATCTTGCCATTAAAAGATATTTGTCATTTAATTAATACTTTTATAGTACAGCATCAATTCAAATCAGTTGTATATATATATCCTGTATATAACAGCCACTATTATGTTCATGCCTTGAACAATTCAGTACTGTATAAAGTTTGCCTAGCTTTGACATTTCATAAAGCAGGTAATATTTGGGCTTCTACTTTGAATTCATCATTTTGCTTGCCACTAGAGACATTGAAAGAAAACTTATTTACTTGTCTTCAATTTTTGAGTTTTTACATTTCACCTATAATTTCATTATATCACTGGCTTCTGCTAAATTATTAGATACTTGGGTGAGGAATTATCTCCTAGCAATATTTTATGCCCTACCGTCTTTCATGGTTCTTTATATATAGAAAGTATTTATTGTGTGTTTATTGTATTGAGTTAAACATATTTAACTTTAGTCTGGTATAATATATTTAGATCACATTTTTGTCATTGCATCTGTATATAGCTGGGATGACAGAATTTTATATTTATTACGCATTAGTACTAAAATTCAAACTTCTATGTGGTTGTTTCCTTTTGATAACACATTGTATTATCATGTAACCTTCTAACATTTGGTCAACCTTTAAACTATGTGTTGGAACTTATCACATTCTGTATTCTTATTTTATAAATCAAAAATGGCACTGACATGTCCTAGTTGACCATTTCAGAGATCCTCAGTCTCCTTAAACTTGAAGTCAAAGTTTTCTTTAGAATTTAAAACCTTTATTTAAAATGAGTTTTCAGCTGCTTTAAGTTTTTTGTTTATGGTCACATAAGGGAGAATGAAGAAAATTGAACCAATTATGAAATCATGTGTTACTCTATTGGGTGATGAAAAAGAGGCTAGACAATAGTGTCATCAACTTCTCTAAGTACAGACATTCCCTCAGCCTCAGGAGCAGAGTATTTCTAGGCAGCCAGACACGCTTAAGGCTGTCAGGTGTGCACTGAAAATTTCATACTCCCTCAGTATATAGTTAACAATCTATCAAAGGTTAAAGCTGGTATGGCTTTCAGGACACATGGATCCTCTGGCAATATTCTCAGTTTGTTGCCCTGTCAGGTGGACCCTCATTGGATTATAATGAATGCACAAAGCTTTGCTTGTGCACAGGAGGTCATATATGAACACAAAGGGTTAGTCATAAAATCTCTCAATTATTTTATTCTAAATGGAGAAGTGAATACTTATATCTATTAGGAATAAAATATCATTCTTTAATGAAAAAGAGACTAAAGATATTTAAGTAAACAGCACAAAAACTTCCCAAATGTGAAGGAACTGAACACATCTTTGGAAAATCAGTTTATGTTATCCAAACTTTGAGATGCAGTTTAGTGTTAATGTGCTTCTCCGTAAGTCACAATACTTCTATCTTTCTGTTATTTTGTTATTGAGGGAATGAAAGTAGAGTTTAAGATATTCAAACAAATGGGAATCAGATTTGAGATTCTGTAACAGATAAAGTTGCATATATGTATATTAACTAAATATTAAATTTTTTTAAAAAAATTCTTACTCAAGTATACACATGAAATAAAATTTGTTAGGATTATAACAATTATTTGAATTTTATGTTGTTTTATTTTTTCTTTTCTTTTTGATATTCTAATATTGCATCATTATTTTCTTCTAAGTTCTCTCATACACACCTCCTTGATTTTCAAATACATGGCCTTTCCTTTTAGTTTTATTATGTTAATATGTGTATATGTACATGAATATTCCTAAGTATAGTCTATTCAATCTGTGCAATGTCACTCATATGTATATTCTCAGGGCTGACCATTTGGTATTGGATATGTTACTTTTATTTAAACAATCTGCTCTATAATTATTTCTTCTATGGTTTAGGTATGACCTAAATGTTGTTTACATTTTAAGGATTTATCTCATTGTTAAAATTTGAAAACATATATTTAGCAAATCTTTGTCTAAAATAATATAAAGCTTTTTGAATCTATATTTTTATATTCTATAATACTGTTACCTTTCATATTATTAATTTTTGCAAAAATTGTTGAAATGTATATTCTGTTTAATCCCTGTAATTTATAGGTAAAGAAACTGAAGTTCACAAGCCATAGATGATTTGTCTATCTTGTACAGCTGAATAAAAATGGGATTTGAAACCAAACCAAACTATGCTGGTTAGCTTTGATTCTGAGCTCATCATGACCTAGGATCACATGGGAATGGAGTCCTAATGAGAGACTGTCTGGATCAGGGTGTCCTACTGTGTCTATGGGAATTTATCTTGGTTATGTTTATTGTTGTTGAAAGACCAGCCCACTGGGTAACATAGGTTCAGACTAGCATTATAGGGGAAAAGGTCTTTGAAAGAGTGTAACACTTGACCAAATTTAAGGGAAAAGCTCTGGAAGAAACTCCACTGTTTCTTTAAAATTAAGAGAGTTTTGTCAATTTGTACCATGAAATTAAATCCATTTGCAAGTATAAAAGTTTAATTATTCTCCCAGAACAGTGCCCATAATGAGTATTGCAGCCAAATTGGAGCACTCTGTCTACTTTTGTTCTTGCATCCTTAAGTGGCTACATTTTAAAGTTGTGCATTTCCTTGCAGTCTCCTTTATAATACTGTCCTTTCATTCATGAAGCCTAAACTACATTTTGCCTCATACCCATAAGTATTTGCTAAATGATCCTTAAAGAGATAACAGGGTGGCTCCATTGTAGTGTATTCATCATTAGTCAGTACGTTTGTAGAATAGAACTCTCCGAAGGCTGGACATAATGACTCCTAACATCCTTTGAGATTACTTTTTATGATATTTAGCTGATTTTACTCTATATTGAAAGGCTTACTGAAGGAATTAGGAAATAGTAACTTTGTCCTAAAGTAGTGCTTCCTAAGATTTTTCTCTGAGGATTTTTTTTTTTTTTTAAATTTAGAATTTACAGATAAAAGCATCAAAACACTGAAATTTTATTAGAACCTTGCCTCTCTACTTCCTGTTCATGGACCTTGTGGATATTTAATCACAAGTTTAGAGCTTCTACTCTATTTCTTTTAAGTGAAAGTTTGGTTATTTATTTGTATTAACAGTGGCTGAAAAATTCACAGAGACAGACATTTCCATTCACACTATCTGTCTGCTTTCCTTTTGCACAGGGGAAACAAACTGGTCCCGAATAAGAGATTGGTTAGTAGACATTCTTATGTTTATTTCCTTTAACTTTGATTCAGGAGTTGACTTTCATGCTTCTTTTCCCCTCAATGGTTAGACGATCTTTTGCAAAGTCAATTATAAATATGGGGAATATAAGAAGCTACATTACAGGACTCCAATTGGATTGCCATTCTTCATCTTTCATTTGTATATAAAGGAAGCAAAATATTTATGTCAAAGTAAAAGTCTTGATAAAGCTTTTAGGACTTCACTTAATGCACTTCAGCCTCCTAGGTTTGGCTCCATCCTCTGAAGCTCAAAATAGCTAACAAAAGGCTTTCTAGCACCACTTGAGTTTTATTGTATTTCTATTCTGCTTGTTGGCATGCATGATACAGGGAAATGACATCATATTTATTAAGTCTTTCTCATTAAGCAACTTTTAAAAGATTTTCTCTGTTACAGATACTTTTTTTATTTCTATATACAGCTGGAAAACTGCAAGAAAACCACAAATTAAAATAGTTTCAAAAATTGAAAACAGTAAAAAGACAAAAATATTTAGGAGAAATATTTAAAGTATAATAAATGCACATGTATTTGAACAGAATTTTGTCTCAGTGTGTCTGATTATGACCTCTTAATGTTTTGCATTATTAGAATTTACTACCTAGGAGATGAGAGGGCTCTCAGAGGAATCTTCTAAAATAAAACTTATACTAAGTTTTCCTAGTTCCCTGGAAGAACAAAGATAAATTTTTAGGTAAGAACACCTTGCCTAGAATACAACTAGAGATCTTCATTGTTTTCACGGTGTTGGACTGAGATAGACTTGAGTAAGTAGAATCTTTGGAGTCATGAGAGCTCAGGACTGGGGTATACACTATAGGACAGGGCAGAAAGTTTTGAGAAGGCAGAAGAATATCCCTCAGCAAGAGTGTGTTCACAAACTCCCACTCTTAATACATTTTCTAAAGTTATAATGCAGCCTTTGAAATTCAAAGACAGTCATTTGAGTCAAATTTGGGGTGAGATTATTATAAAATTGGTATGAGATGTAAGATAAGAAATAAGCCTTTTCCCTCAAAAACCTTAAAATACAAATGGTGAAAGAAAAGTTAGACATGAATAATTCCCGTAGAATCTTTGGTAGAATTTCAGAAATTAAAAAGCAAGAAATATGCCTCAGTCTATAGTAGTGGATATATCTACTAATATGAACTACTACTATTGCCCAGGATGAAAGACATCTAACAAATTTTACTGTACTCTGCTATAGACTCCCTTAGTGACTTTTAAAGGCCCATATGGTTGAGATAACATATTTATACTTATGGCTATTGTCTTTCTCCTAGAGATACCTGTTTGCTCTGTACAGTCTAGGGAACTATTTATGTAGTTATAATTTAGATTTTTTTCTAATGAGTGAGTTTACTAAGACTTCAGTAGAACAAAGTAAAAGCAAACAGCAATAGGATGTTAGTATCATCAAATTGTGGCCTTATAAATATCCATTCTCAGCCAAGGAAGCACCTTTAAGGAAGCCCACTGGAGGTGCATATTCCTAGTAAGCATTCACTTGAGTGAGGCTTCCAGGCCCACCAAGAACACCAGCAACAGATAGAGACGACAGCTGCAAATCTGGCACACAGAAAATCCAGCAGAAACAGGTTGGGGAATTCCTAATTGAGCTTTCACTTCATGAACGAGCTACCCATGGCTGAACTCATGATTTCTACTTCCCAATGCAGGAGCTCTTACACATAAACAATAACAGCATCTGCTGGAAATGTTTACCTTCAAGTTGTTCTCAAGGGTCCACTGTTTTTACTTTTAGGCAATTTATCTGATCTATTCCCTTTCTGTCACATAGTCAGCAGGGGCAACCTGTCCCTAGTCAAGGGATCTTGGAGGACATTTTACATAGGAATTCTTGCTCCTGAAAGATAGGGCAACCCTGCTTCCATAGCCACCTTCTCAACAGTTCAAACAGCATGTGACAGTTTACCAAAACGATATTCCTTATGCTATCTTATATAAAGGGTTTTTTTTAAAAAAATTTGTTTTTTCTTTATAGAATGACAATTCAAAATTTGTGAAGTGAAAATTACCTTCTTAGGATTTCAGATATTCTCTGAACAATGTTTATTAACATAGTTTGTTTTTTTAACATAATGTACATTTTAAAATTTTTCAATATCATCACTATTTCAGATATTATATACTATCATTAAATGTTAAATTAAATATTGGCTGCAATTATTCACTGCATATGTGTTTTTATGGAGGTATGTATGAATAATATCAATAACTTAAATATTAGCTTTGTGTGAAAACTAGCATATATTTAAAAATTACTTCCTCTTCTTCAGATATTTATTTATAACCTCACCCTAACCCTCTTTTTCTCCCATACTTTCACCACAATCTTAATCCTCTTCTCCCATACTCTCAGAAGATAATATTTTCTATGCAACTCCTTTGCAGTTTTTATAAACATTTACTTGCTATAAAACTTATCATTTAATTTCTGAATATTTACCATTATAAAATGAAAAACTATGTTCATATAAAAATTCATGATTATTTCTGGTAGCCTTATGTGCAATAGCCCCAAACATAGAAATTGCTCATGCACTGTTCAGTAGTGGCAGAAATATGATAAAACCTTATACAAGAATATTTCTTAGCAGAAACTGTTCAGCAGGAGTGAAATCATGCTTGATACTGAAGACCTACTCAATTACCCATGGCTACTGAGACACTGGATCTTAGAGGAGACCTGCAACCACCACTTCATTAAACCAGAGTAATTCATAGCTGTGCTCTAAATATTTGTCCTTATACTCACATGTAAGCATAGCTTCCAACCCTTACCAAAGAAGCTTCTCTTCCAAGCATATAAAAACAGTTATAGAAAACAATTGATCTGAGGTGAACAGACCTGGTTGATACATCTAGAACACAAGCCTGTACCTAAGGCTCAAGGAATATTGCAGAAAAGGAAGAGATAAGAAGATTGGGAGAGCCAAAGTGATAGGAAAACTGCTGTAACATTTTGTCCACTAAAAATGATGGAGAAGTTTTACCCACGGCACCCCAACAATATGGCTGCATGAACAATATCACCAATAGACATGCAGATATGAAAAGAGAAAAACTCACAGCCTCCACTCCAACAAAGTACAGTCTTTCCCATAGAGGAGCTCCCAACTTGGCTATTCAGTATCAAGTGCTCAGCCTTGAAATTATGTACATGTAGTGTTGAACAGACTTGCAGGTTGTATCTATATATACTTGTGTGTGTGTAAAACTATAACAAGTTGCAAAGAGGAGGTCAGAAGTTTGGAAGGGGTAGGGATACTTTGGAGGTGGAGGAAAGGAAATAGAGAGAAATGGTGTATTTATATTTTACTTAAAAAGAAACAAAATGTTGGTAAGCTTATAAACATGAATGAATATAAAGGGCACAGTGGTAAATAAAAGAAAAGAAAAATATTTTATAATTATATATCATATTGTTGTGCCCTGGTCACAAGACCCAAAGAGACCACTAGAGAAGTAAACTCTCCAAAATGGAAAAGCAAGTTTTATTGAAAAGAAATACAAGCTGCGGCAGGGACCCATCAAGTGCACCATCATAGCAGAGGCCAGAGGAGGTACCTACCTCTCTGCAAGCTCAGTTTTTTAAAGCAAAACCCACCAAGTTACACATCAATTAGGGGTCTCAGTACAGATACAATTCTGATTAGCTTGCTTTTAGGGACTTTTCATAATTTCTCTGTTATCTAAGCTAGCTGTCAACTCGTTACTCATTAAACTTCATGTTCTTTCTCTCTTATAAATCAACCCAAAACAAAATCCAAATCAACCAAACAAAAAAGAACAAACAAACATGGGATTGTTTTGAATTGCCTGGCTCCTTCTGAGCTTGAGCCTGCCCATGAGTCTGGTTGTTATACTTAGTATCACTCCCTTGAAGAAACAAATTTTCACTTTCCCAGTAGATATCAATTACAAATAGCATTTTGTTTAGGGGTAGAATTTTGAGTCTATATATGCTTCTCAGTTCTGGGATTTTCTCCTGCTTGAACCTGTGCATGTCTTATGCATGCTGGCACAGTCTCTCAGTTCACATTTGCATTAGTCCTGGGGTTTCTGCTAAAGGCCTTTGGTATTTTTATTTTTATTTATTTATTTATTTATTTATTTATTTTTAAATATAGAACAATAAACACCTTTATTACATGAGCTATTGATGATGGTTTATTTGCCTTTCCAAGCTTTGATCTTCCTCAGATAGAACTCAAGCTCCTTGCCTTCTAGCACATAGCCATCTGCTCTGCCACACTGGCCTGGTCTTGAGGTAATACAGGCGAGAAGCTTGCCCTGCTGGAACTGCTCCTCCAGAAGGCTGCTAATTTTAGCGTCCTTTTTCCTTTCATCGTATTTCTTTTGAATTTTCTTTGATCGCTTTTTGTTTAATATTTCTTCCTCCTCAGGGGTCAGCTTGGCCCCCTTCTTCCGGCCCAGGGGCAGTGCATAATGGGACTCATACCACTGTCAGTATGGGGCGCTGTCAATTAGCACAATACAATTCTTCACCAGGGTCTTGGTACGGACCAGCTCATTATTGGAGGCATTGTAGACAACCTCAATGATCCTTGTTTTTACAGTACCACATTCAGAGCCCCAGGAAAAGTTCCCCACATCCAATCTTAGGGCACAATACTTCTTATGGCCTCCTCAAACTCGGACCGTGTGTATACGACGGGGGCCAATCTTGGTGTTGGCAGCAGGCAGTCCAAGCTCATACTTTCGCTTCTTATGGTAGGACTTCTGCTTACCCCCGGTCTTGCGGCGCTTGTGCCAGTTATCCCGAGAGATGCCCATCCCTTGGCGCTGGCTGCAAAGAGGAGCCTTTGGTATTTTTAACAAGCTCCAGATCTTACAACCTTCCAGCCTCCTCTTCCACATAGATCTGAGCCATAAGGGATGTGATAAAGGCATCACCTGTAAATCTGAGAGCTCCAATGACTGTCACTCACCACACTGTCTACTCCTGAGTGTTCATCCTAATATTTCTATTGTAACAAAGAAGCCTCTAGGTAGAAGTTTTTGAGTGACACTTTCTTGGTGTCTCTGTCACCTGCATTCACATGAGTTTCTTCCTGTTTTGGTACAGGAAGGCTGTTACCTCCACCAACACTCATCCTTCTAAGTGGGACTTTCTTCCTATGTATTGGCAGGTATGTGAATGAAGTAGCTGCTATTTCAGCCACACAATTACTCTAGTCTAGAGTCCCAGGAGGGGAATTTTAAAATCATGGGGGAAGGTGCCCATCAACAGAACAAAACCCAGGAAAGGCAACAGTGTCTTCACGTTGGCCCCTTTTACTCTTCTCTGTTGCATGTAATTAATATAAGCTGGTTAGAGTGAGGCTACAGATTAACATTTTATTATTACTCTTTTTCCTATGTTTTTAGAGTCAATCATTTATTATCACTCTTTTTTTGCTATATTTTTGTTGTTCTGTTGCAAACTCAGCCTCCAAATTTCTAGAACTATAAATGTTTACAATTATACTTAGTTATTAATCTAGGAAAAAATTAAAATTTCATGTGTATAAGTCTAAAATTAAAAATGATACAAATTGTTCAAAAATGCAATTTTTAGTTTAGAGGAACTTAAAACTAGTGACACACATCTCACTGTTTATTTACAGCAATCACTTTTTAACTATTAGTACAACTTGTGATTTTCATGTTCAAAGCCAAGCTCAACAACTTTCCCTTAAAATTGAGTCACATCCAACATTTTTCAGTTAGAAGGTGGAAGCCTCTGTATATTCACGTTTGATGTAGGAGAAAATTTCTATTTGTGTCTAACTACAGTATCCTGAAGTCTTACAGATTTTATGTCTCAAACACCTCTGAGATGGAACCTTTCTTTTATGAAAGTTGTGTGTAATCTTACTTGCTGCCTCTCATTCAAACTGCATTATAATTAGTTGTTACTCTCTAAGTATATAAATATATGAATGCATTATATTTATGTAGTATAGTATAGAGTTTAATATATTTTAATGATGCTATATATTAAGTAATATTCTACAATTGCATTTTATTATTCAAATGATCATTCCAGCATAGCTCAAAGAATGGGCCTAAGTGAGGTGGTGAGGAAAAAGAAGAAAAGGACAGATACAGACCAGAAGAGAAGTTACAGAAAAGCTAGGTCAAGAGATCTTGGTTCTCTGATGAAGAAACCTCAGCACTCTGGAACCTCAATATGTTTATTATATAGAGTTGAACAGAGACGTGGAGTTATTCCATACATCTGGACATAGAGATGAGTTACAATATATCAATAAACAAGGAAGCAGGGGATATGATATACAGCTGGATCAAGGAGGCAGGTGTAGCTAGTTTCAACATTTTCTGCATGGGAGCAGTCTTCAGGATAATGATTCAGGTAGGAAAAGTTATGGTGAACATTTTCTACAAACTTGGACTAGTAGAAGGCTTTACTATCCCATCACGAGTTCAAGGGTCTAAGGGCTTTGATATGGCCTGCTAATGCCAATATGCATTAGTAAAGATTTGTAAACTCAGAGCTTTCTCCATGCCCTATACTATATACTTTAGATATTGCATATTGTGCATCTTATTAATAAGTAAGATATTATATAAAGTTATGTTGAGATATCAATATACAGGCAGAGATGAGTTATTTTTTCATAGATATATTTAGACACAGACACTATTCAAATCAATTCTGAATTTACTTGGAATCCCAAACAATGGCTAACTACATACTTTGTTGTAGGTACTGTCTTAGGTAGTTGCATGAGAAACTCCCATGGAAATTTCATGATTCTTTCAGTTACAAAACTTCTTGAGATTTTGTGAATGACCTAAGAGTAGGGCCATAGGCATTTTATCCTTTTCGTCTAGCCTTGATAGCTTTAACATTATTGGTGATGGCTTTGATTGTGTCATAATCACTACATTTGTATGATGCAATTACAAGCCCTAGCATATCAGAATGTGTTTATATTTAGAGACAGGATATTTTGGGAGGAGAGTTAAAATAAAGATGTTCAAGTGGCTCCTAATCCAGTATGACTAGTTCTCTTACAAGAAGAGGACTTTAGGGCACAAACACAGAGAAAGAAGACAGTCTGAGAAAACAGCAAGCAGGCAGCCACGTGCATCTCAGGGAGAGAAATCATACAGTATTGTTGCCCTGATCAGATTTTTGAGCCTCTAGATGTGTAAAGAAATTGATTTCTGTATGGCCTTATAATGAGAGCCCTGACAAGTGAGCCAGCTCTCCTATTTCTAGTCTTAATTTTGAGATCTTACTATGATATATGACTTAAAACTTTATATGTACAAACTTTACATTATTATTTAAATATTCAGTGTGTATGTATGTCTGGTGAGAGGTATAGCTCATGCAGTGATGCTCATATGAAGGTCAAAGGTTAACTTGTAGGCTCTTTGCCTTAGTGTCAAACACCCTTACCCACTGAACTATCCCAGGAATGTTTAGTGATGACAGAAACTTGTAGAGTTTCACAAAGTTGTGTGCATAAAACTTTATTTAATCCACATATTATCCCAGAGATATAATTTTCTGTGTATCCCTTTTCTCCAATTCCTTTTTCTGGAGTTCTCTCAGCTTTTAAATAATGGTGTCTGGATCAAATCCAATCATTTGATTATCAAGCTTATCAGTGTTTAAACAATTGTCTGGATATTGCACAAACTGTACAATAAGCAGTGTGAAATTAGCTTCATCAAGAGTGGTTAACAAAACAGGCTTTTACATTCACTCTCATCACAAAGCTTATATGTGCATGTGTGGGGCTGTGTGTGAGTCCATAGCCTCTGGTGCCTCAAGAAGACATTTGCAATCTACTGGAATCAGACACCTCACAATAGTATTCTACAAATGATGTTCATTAAGTGAAGCTTTTTCCCCCTCACAACCTAAAATAATCTTGTTTGGCAGAAATAAACAAGAACAGTAGCCTGGGGTTGTTCGGGAAAATTCCATCACAGGAAACAGAATGTTAAAGTTGTTAGTCTTTTTGCCTCTATGAGCTGTTATGATACCATTTGTTTAAGATCACAGCTGGGGAAAATCAGTTCATCAGTAGTCTAAGTGCTGAACCTTAGATCAACGGGCTTTCTGTAATAAGCTGCCATGAAAAACTCTACAGGAATCAGAGTGAAGTTTAGTATTTTCTCTGTTAACAGAGCATCTTTACAGGGTCAAATCAGGCCTTTGGCTTGAGGTAGCTGACTAAAACCTATGTTTAGCCATTGTTTTAAAGTTTTATTTTTATTTGTTTGTGTGTTTATGTGCACATGTGTGTGGGTATTTATAGAGGCCAGACAGGGATGCTGGACACTCTGTAGGTATAGACACAGTTTGTTGTGAGATCTGCCAGGTGGGTTTTGGGAACAGAACTCTTGATCCTCTGCAAGAGCAGCAAATACTCTTAATGTTTTAGCCTGCTCTTTATCTTCTTATCTGGTGTAATATGTATAAATATCTTTTCTTGCTTAATAATGAATATTTTATTTAGGGGAATTCTTTCTCTTAATATATGTATAAAAATCTTATAAAAATTAAGATTAAAAGATTTTTCAAAATGTCAGAAATAGAGATCATTACAAAGACCCCACAAACTAATTTGTAGCCTTTATGCCACAGACAAAATGTCCAGCAACGTCATTTATATAAGTCAACAACTTCTTTTTATTTGTAGATGGAGTTTCTCGGTGGCCCAGCAGCCACTCCCACATAATCACATGGAGACTTTTATTAATTATAAAAGCTTAGCCAATCATTTAGGCTTGTGTTTAACTAGCTCTTAGAGCTTAATTTAGCCATTTCTATTAATATATATATTTCTCAGAAGCTTGCTTACCTCATGTATGTACTTTCCCATCCTGCTGGCTCTGAGTCTCATGGTGTCTCCTTTGACTCTACTCTTCTCCCCAGAATTTTCTCTGCCACCAAATCTTGTCTAGCCATTAGCCAATCAGATTTTTATTAACAATGAGAGCAGTACATTCTCATAGTGTATAAAAGAACAATTCAACAGCATTTCCCTCTTTTGTATAAATAGAAAGGTTTAACTTTTAACATGGTAAAACTGTATACAACAAAATAATTATCAGGTAAGAATTATAGTTAAAATATCCAGACCAGTATTTGGCAAATATAGAGAAAATATTTTAGTACCTATTTTAGCTCCGTGAGTCTAAAGTTTTATACCTAATTTGCTCTTGATCATAACTAAGAAAAATTTAAGTCTAAGTCTAATTAATTAATTTAATTTTTAACTCCATCCAAGACCTCACAAGGGTGTAATATTGCCTAATTATGAGGCCATCTGGCTGTTTGGACAATCAACCAAAGTTCTGTGATATGTTGGCCTATAGGTATAGCATATTTGGCAGACATTTCTGAGAAACAGGAAATTTTAAGGGACTGTTCTACTTTGTCGTAGCAAAGTTTGGCAGTTGCATTTCTTGTTTCCTACTAGTCCAGTTTGAACATTATACTGTCAGCAACTGAGGCAAGGGCAGTTTCTTTGCCCAAATGCCTATCTTTTGCCATAAAATACCCAACTCCATGCAGAAGTTCTTTGATGGCCATCATCAATTTTTAAAGTAGATTGGTGCTGCCAGGAACAGACATGTCTCACTGTCATGAAAAAACCTTAGAATATTAAACGTATTAAATGTCATATTCTGTAGGCTTTTAAAGTGTTTGAAGATAATCTAAATATATCTTTGTATGGCTTTGAAAACATTCATATGACTATACATTTTACTATTATAGATGACTATTAACCTATATTCCTCAATTATACATAACATTTTAAAATGTGATACATAAACACAATACCTTAACAAGAGTAGAAATATACATGCAGCATAAAACAATTAACTTTAAATTTGTATTAATAATCTAAAATCTATACCAGTGTAAAATCCTTTGAGATTAAAAGAATTTTTAAGATTAAAGAGATTCAATAATCTACCCTCTCCCCCATCATCTGTATATCTCCTCTTCCTTTCCCTTAGAAATTAATCTATTATTTTTAAACTATTTTTTTCTATCAATGTCTATACCTTTTTTCTATCACTGTCTATACTTTTTTCTCTCCCCTAAGCCATTATACATTTTAAAACACACTGTAACTTATTTTGAATTTTGTTGTTATTGTTATTGTTTGTTTTCCAGTCTGGATCTGTCTTTATTGTGTATCTGTAATCATTTCTGTCTGCAGGAGTAAAATTTAAACCCTCTACATAGTTAAGTTCATGGCATGCTGGCAGATCTCACATTGGCAACTCAAGTCCACAGACAGCAGCTGGGAGATGCGTCTCTATGCTGTGGCTAATACTAAAGACACGAGACTAGTAAGCTTTGTTTTTTGGATCCATTTTTGTCTATTTACAACACTTTTTATGCTTTCTCAGGCTTTATATGGATGTAGGTGTGTGGTGACATATTGCATGTTTAATAAAGTTTGTCTGTAATATTAGAGGATAGAATTATCCACAACCAAGCCATGAATGTCAGGGAGTGGTAATCCATGCCTTTAATTTTATCACTAGGGAGACAGACATACATGTGGATATCTGTAAATTCAAGGCCCAACAGCCAGGCAGTGGTCACCATGATGCTATTTCCAGCACTTGGAATGAAAGTCAAGAAGGATCTCTATGAGTTTGAAGCCATCCTGGTCTACAAAGCAAGTTCCAGGACAGCCAGGACTTATACACAGAAAGCCCTGTCTTAAAAA
The DNA here is from genome assembly GCA_004025045.1 of Sigmodon hispidus. Lineage (NCBI taxonomy): Eukaryota > Metazoa > Chordata > Mammalia > Rodentia > Cricetidae > Sigmodon > Sigmodon hispidus. Next base: position 47,484 of record PVIH01001440.1, read on the forward strand.
ATAAAACAAAACCAATGGCTGGAGAGATGGTTCTGTCCTGTGATATTACAGACAAATTTTATTAAATATACAATATGTCACTACACAGATGCCTCATGTTGAATACCATTTATAGGCAGAGTTTCTCTGTATCCTAGCAGCCACTCCCACATAACCACATGGAGACTGTTTATTAATTACGGAAGTTTAGCCAATAGCTTAAGCTTGTTTTTAGCTAGCTTTTTTTTTTAACTTGAATTAGCTCATTTTTATTAATCTAATTTAATGTTAATGTGCTGCCTTGACGCTTGTTTACCTCATGTATGCACTTTCTATCTTCTTGTTGTGCATTTACTGGCCTCTCTCATGACACCTCCTCTTCTTCCTGACATTTTTAAATTCTTGTTCTCCACCTAACCTCTACCTGTTCAGCTATTGACCAGTCAGCTTCTTTATTAAAAAATGAGAGTAATACATATTTACAATGTGTGAGGATCATTCCACAGCATTTATTATTTAAAAATGTTTGTTAAACAGACTTTCCAAGAATTTTCACGTGCATGAGGTTTTCAGTGAGGTGTAAGAATGAAGCAATCTCCATTTGTGTTGAAGTGTGGAAATAACTTAGAGTTAATTAAAAGAATAACACATATATAAGACAGTTGCCAATACCTCTGTGGTTTATAAATCAATGAATTTAGAGAAAATCCATTAATATACTATTGACGTTTTGGAAAATCACATACACACAAAATTTAGTAAGTATTTTATAAATTTTTGTTTGTTTTGTTGTTTACTATGTTTATTAGGCAGTGAAGAAAGTTCTTTGTATGTGGTATTAGCATATGGAATTTCTAAATTATGTGTCAAAACACTTGAACTCTAGGGCCATCTTATAAGTCAATCCACCCCAATAATCACACATTAGCAGGCAGTGGACTCTGACTGTGTCCAAGAGAGTATTAAAAGCAGCACAGGGTTGGGTGTTTATCTGAAGTAGTACAAGAAAATGTTTATATTTAATTTTGTTTGTTTCAATAATGTGTTTTACAAAACAGGTAATTGATGTTGAATTATTTGTAGTTATTGCTCAGAAAAAATAAAGTCAAATAATAAGATGATTTAAAACATGTCACAGAACTAGTTTTCCAATGTTTCAAATGTAAGGAATCTAGAAATAAATGTCAGAAACAAGCTAAGACTTGAAGAGATATGAAGTGTAAACTAAGCAGAAGATATCGCTAAAGGTGGAGCATTGGCTAAGACTGATTGAGCATTATAACTTCAACTTGGTGAGCCAACAGACAAGATTGTTGGTGAACACATTTGTGAGAGAACAGTGGACATGGGAGGTCCATGGAGGTAGCAGATCTGAATGTCCCAGTACTCACCTTTTGTGGAATATTATTTTAACTATGTAAGGATGTGTTACATTTGTTTATCTTGTGGAATATTATTTTAAGTCTGTAAAGGTTTGTTACATTTGTACATGCTGCATTTGTTTAATGATGTAAGAATGTGTGCTTAGTTATATAAAGGTATGTTGCCTTTGTTTCACCTTACTCACCTAAGGCATCTGATTGGTCTAATAAAAAGCTGAAAGGCGAATAGCTAGGAAGAAGTTGGATAGGTGGTCGTGGCAGGCAGAGAATAAATAGGAGGAGAAATCTAGGCTCAAGGAGAATGATGAGAGAGGAGGAGAGATTCTGGGAGAAACAGAGAGATGCCTGGTGTAAGTCATACAGAAAGAAAAGATAAAAAGCCCCAAGGCAAATGGAGATGAAGACAAATAGTTTTATTTAAGCTATAAGAGCTAACAGGAAAAGAGCACAAATTACACTGACCATTTATAAATAATATTAAGTTTACAAGTCTTGATTTAGGAGCTGGTTGATAGCCCGAATGGAAAGCTAGGTACATTCACTAGAACCAGGGCTGCAAGTCACACATGGAGCTGATTATGCTAGTGTGATGGAAAATCTGAGCTCAGATAGAAATTGAATCTTGATGGAATTCCAGTCATTTTTTTTAAATCTCTGAAAAGGAGAGAAGTGGCTCCTACAGAAGACATAGAACAATTAGCTCCTAAAACACTCTCAGGGAAGAATCCTGCTTTTATCAGTTTAAATGGAAGTTTTCCAAGACCACAAGCATCATTTATGGTAGAGGGGAGAGAGAAAGATATTCGGAAGAAAATTTTTATTTTCACACTGAAGTAAATGAAACTCTTGGGTCATTTGAGGGTTTTTTTTTTTTTTTTTGGGAGGGTTCATGATTTAGAAGTTAGAAGAAAAAACATTTAAAATTACTTCACTTAAGTACATATTCTTAAATTGTTTTTACTTAAACATTCCTATGCTTATATAGAATATCTTTCATATATAATTTTATTTTTGTCCATGATAGTAAGAATGTATTCTGGTTCTTGTAATCCTTATAGGCTAGATTGACTCATCATAAAACCTTTTTATGGTGGTTGGATATGCCTACCATCTTTGTAATGTTTGGTAATGTCCATCTCTTAACTTGAACACAGACCTGTCATTTATTAGTGATTAGTTTATTTCCAAATCTGTGATATAGTCTTCTCAGCAACATAGATCTGAAAATGCAGACAGTTTAATAACTTTTTTTGAGGATAAAAGAGAGAAGTATAGTTATTATTATATTTAACATTCCTCAAGCAAGCCAATTAGAGGTACTTCTACTTTTTCCAATGTATGCCTTTAATATTATTGTGTTATTTTAATGATTAGTGTCTTTAACAGGGCTAATTAGTAGTAGTGACAATAATATATTTGCATTGCTTCTGATTTTAGTAGGAAGACTCTTTTTCCTATTTTAAGGAGAATACATGCTGTTGGTGTGAGGTATGTTTCATTACTATGTTAAGAATTATCAGTGACTTCTTATTTTATTCAGATACTTGTGAAGCAAATACCTGTTGGATTATGAAAAAGCAAGTGTTTGGTTGTGTGGTTTCTCTTAGTAGCTATACATATGTAAGGTGAATAATCTTGAAACTAGGCGTTTAGTTAGAACCTCCAGCTCACCCCTGCATGATCTGGAAAGCCCCATTTATGTCTCTCTTTCCAGAATCTCCCCACTCAGAGAGCCTCTGACCTCTGGAAAAAAGAAAGGCACCAAACATCCAAGTTTCACATTCTTGGAGGCTACTGCAGCTTCTTCCCATGATGTTGTTAGTCACCCAAGTCCTGCTTTAAATGCTCAGTTTTTGACTATACTTGAGCACAAACACAGCTTGGAGTGGGTACATCATCACCCCTTGACTGCAACCTATACAGACTTGATGCTTTAGTTTGGCAAGGCTTCTCCAGCCACAACCTATGGGACTGGAGAACTCATTCATGAGTTGCTTCACTCAAATAAACCTGTTGTTACTTTTTTCAGTTCGGCTTGCTCTGGCTTACTGCATTAGCTGAGAAACCTATGGTGGAGGACAGACAGAAAACCCATTGCTACATTTTTGGGTTCTACATTTTAAATTCTTACAAGGCCACTTAAAAATCTTTCAAAAAGAACTTAAATTAGTCTAAAATTACTGAGTTCATTTTTCTTTGTAGGTAGGTGCATAAACAATTTATTTCTTCTGTGGTAATTATTTGGCCTTCTATTTGGCCTCTAGTTCTCATCAGTGATCTTTATTTTTTTATTGCTTTGTGAATACAACTTTGGTTTTAAATTGTATTTTGTATATTTATAAAAGCAGCCTGTCTCTTAACTGCTGCTTCTTATATAAATGCCTATTTTCTTTCTAGGTTTCTATGTCTTTGCTTTCACTTGCTTTTGGTCTTTAGTCAGCTAATGTAAACCTGTCTTGTTTTGTTAGATGTCTTTATATATCATTTATTGTTTTGATATCTGAAGACTTTCATGACTTATAATTTGTACTTCTTTTTTCTCTTTGTTTACTTTATTACAGATTACTATCTTAAAGTAGTTTATTTTTAATGGAAATTATAATGCTATCTTATTTACTAGCTTTCCTTGTGGGCTAAAAGTAACTATGCTTTCTAAATGCTTCATATTCATTGACAGTTATTTTTTTTAATTTGGTTTTTTTTGTATTTATTTATTTGTTTATTGTAGGAATTCATGATCCTTTGGAAAAATTCAAGATGGTGGCAGCCAATGGCACTCACTGTACAGCAGAGCCACTCAGAAGAGTCTGAGAGTCCATGGAGGCCTTTAGGGGAGACTTGGAAGTGGAGGATGAGTCTGTAGAGTGCAGAGTATCTCCAGAACAACTAAAAAATGACAGGTACTATGAGAAGATGTTTTTAAAAGTGGTCTCATAGAACTGGAAAAAAGGATGGCAGAGTAGAGTCACAAACTTGAGCAGAGAGAAATTAAATGAGAGAAACGGAGGTGGTGACAGGTATCGGAGCACAGCTGTGTAGTGGGCAGTGGACAACATGCACAAACCACAGAGGACAAAGGAGCTTGCGGTTGCTGAGTAGGGCTGGCCTCCTCAGCTTGGAGCTGTTGGCAGGAGGAGGAGACTTGTGGCATTGCCTGAAGGGCTCCAAACACTGAGGGTGAAAAGCCTCAGGGTGCTGGTGAACAGGCAGAGCACTCAGCCCTGACAGCAGGTAGGTGCGCAACCAGCTGGCCTTGAGCTTGCACAGATCCTGTTCTCATAGGCTTCCCAGCTCTAAGATTTCTCTGATTCTGGACAGCAACAGCTAATCTGAGATAAATCTCAGCAATATTCCAGTATTTACCCCGAACTTTGAGCCAGACTAATGAGTCATTGCAATTAAATATTTGCATGTAAAGTTGTTTGGGCAAAAGCAAACAAAAAACAAAGACCAAATGACACACAGCAAGTTTGCAGTTTGCAAAAAAACGAATGTATGATAGAGAGGATGCAAAAATGGCAGAACGGAGAGGTAGAAGTAACAGGTATGGGAGCGTAGCTGAGGCAGACATAAGTGTATATTGTGTAGTAGCCTGGAGCTCACACAGGATATACAGGAAAAGTGCTGCTCAGATGCATGATCACTTTAGCTCTGAGCAACAGCAAGAACTGAGATGAAAAAAGGTTCATTTTCTGGGTTAAGCCTCCTAGAAAGATTTCCATGGTATGTGCTGTAGCTGGAAGCCATGTTGGTGTTTATAGCCTATGCTAGAGCCAGGCATCATGTGTGTGGCCTGTGTTTCTACTGGAGACTATTTGAATGTCTGTGGCCTGTACTGCTGCCCGAGACCTTGTCTGCATCTGAGGTTCCTGCTCCTGCTAGGAGCCATGCTGACTGTCTTTGCTGCTACCAGTTGTTATGAGCAAGGAAACTTCTTTTGCAGGGTTCCCAATGACTGCAGACTCATAATTGAGAATGAGATACACTGAAGGCTCCTGTGACACTCCACCAAAATAAACAGTCTAGAAGGAAGCTACTGAAGACAGCCCTTAAATATTGTGACCAAGATGCTGAAGTATAGCCCATCACAGCTGACTGCTTCCAGCTTCTAGTGGGAACGGAGAAGGAGTTAGTCTTCTTTACGGGGCCGGCCACTGAAAATGTGGCCATACTTTGATGAGTATATGGGCAACACAAACAAGACTTGGTGTATTTATTTTCTTTCCTTTTGCGGGGAAATTGTAAGGGTAGGAGGGTAGACCTGAAGGGAATGTGAAGTGAGTGAGATTGGACTGCATTGTATGAAATTTCCAAATAATCAACAACGATATCATGTTGGAGGAGAAAGTAAAGAAAAAAGAATAATTAATGATCAATTTTAATTATTTACTTAATTCTTATATTCTATTCCAACTCTACTTTTTTTCACTTTTGTGTTGTGGAAGATATACTGAAATGTGCTATTACTTAATTTATTTCATTTTATTTTCATTTTGAATGTAGTTATAGTCTCTGAAAAATTATCTATGTGTCACTTTAATACTAGAATATTAGAAGGTGTTTCTAGTTTGTAATTAGCCAATTTTAGTATTATAATTATTTATATTTGTTTTGTGCTTTTATTACTTTATACAGAAAAATTAAAATTCTGACTTTTTTGAAGTTTTTCTGTTTATTTTCTAAAGTTCATTTTTAATCATGTTAAGTCTGTTTGAATTCTATTATTTCATATACCATGTAATTATAAAATTTTATTTTTCCCCTGACTTCAAAATTAATGTTTAAATACCTCAATAATACTCTAATATTTGTTATTATTACCAATATGTTTTGTTCCAATATGTGATTATTTCATAATAATTTTGTTAACAATTAATTTGAAGTTTAATTGTGCAAAAGCTATTTTACCTTAGCATATTGTTTTTAAAATTTGTACTTTTATTCTTAACAGAAAACAAATGTATATTCACAAATGTGTGTGCACATACAGATAAATATATGCAGTAATACATGTTTCTGTGTGCCTATAGATAAATACACATAGTAATACATAGATAAATATATGCGGTAAAACTTTATGTATTACATATGTTAATTGTATTGGCAACATCTTCATTTGCCATCCATTACCACAAAACTTAAACTTTGTGAATTGTTGCAGAGTTTTTAACAAGGGAAGCACTTGCTGCTCAGAGCCTGATTATATTGTAATCTGATTATTCACAGCTTGCTAATTTGTAATTGGGCTTTAACAACTAGAAAACCTCTAGATTTCAGAAAAACTAATTTACTTTTTTTTCCTGTGGTTAATTGTTGTGTTCACACTCAAAACAGTGTAGTGAAATGGCTTCTAGTGGGCTTTGTGCACTGTCCTGGAACCAATAAGATGTATTATTGATCGCCTAATGAGAAGCACCGTGCTCATGTAAACTCACTGGGTCTGGGCCGGGATACAACTGATCCTGCTATTCTGTCCCGAAAATCACCTGCCACCTTACCCAAGCCTCCTGCTACATAGCAAATGCACTTTAAATTAGGTTGGAGGCACCGACGGGGAGCTCTGCTCGGACTCTTACACTCTTCCTTTCCAACAGAGTCACCTATTGCTTCCAATTTAGCTAAAGATCATCAAAATTAATTATGATTGAGTGCTATAAAAGTTGAAACAAAGTTAAGCCACTTTGACTCTATTGAAATTAGGGAGTAAAGTAATATATTTCTCCACACTACTACATAAGGCTTAAATACATTGATCAGATAATCGGATTAAATTCGCTGATTTAAAAACTACAATTTGCAGAATATGTGTAGCAAAGAGATACTGCAAAGGGAACTTGGCCTGTCAAGGTCAAAAGGAAAAAAAATTAGGTAAACATTTTATTTTGTTACAAATTTTGACCAATATTCTCAAAATGCAGCCATTGCAGTCTGATCATAACTGGCAGAATAAAAGGAATGTAAAAATTTATCTTTGTCTCTTAAGAAAACAAAGTCTCAAAGGCCTATGACAGTAAACACCATCAGGAAAATGGTCTCAGGCAGAAAAGTCTGCAATGCCCACCATGACTCATGTCACTATAATCTCTGTTTTTAAGCCATCAACCTTTTTTTGAGCTGCTTTTTTCTGCTACCTAGGGTTTTGTAGAGGAATAGAATTGATGGGATGAATAGGATTCATCAAATTAGGTTATGCAATATGGATAATAGTAATATCTGTATTCCATCTAAGAGGCTGAAAGCCTGGTGCAGCTATTTGCTCTGACCATGTGTCTGGGTGCCTCAGCAATGCCAATCCTGCACTAAAGATGTTAAGGGTTCCTGAGGAGCTACTGGCTCCACCCACTCTTAGCCTGGAAAAAAATGCCGGTACTGACTGATATAACAGCATGGTAAATATGGTAAATCAGTTCATCTGAAAGGGGGATGGCCAACAGGTAAATCATAATCCTTTCTAATGGGCTGGCCATGGAAGGTGAGGCTTACGTTTTGGGTAGATTTTCCCACATCAATTAAGGCAATAAAAATAATTATTCAGCTAAGGTTTCCTACTCCAGTGATAGAATATTGTGGCAAGTTGATACTATGAACAAAATATAGAAGAAAAACTATTTTCAGTAAAACAAATTTTAAAATATAAATTAAATTTGATGAAATTAGAAAAAATGAAATAAACTAGCCTCCACACTATATATTAAATACAATTGGGCAAAGAGGTCTATTCATACAATTATTCCAGAATATAGGATAATTAATGGAATAGGGCCCTGAACAGTATCACTCTGGAAATTGAATGTTCTTGTATTTAAATGACGCATATTTCTTTTGCTTTACTGAATTGCATGATCCCATCCACGTGGTGCGGTGATAAACAACAATATCAACCCTTTGGGGAGCAATGATCAATTACTGAAGATTCCTAGTGATTACATCGTACAAAATGGTTCAACTGGAACTCATTAATTAATTACTATTTGGAAGAGACACAATTTAAATTTAAAATTCTCTTGTCACTTTTCAACAAAATATAAAGCACTTGCCTGGCTGTTGGACATTGATTTTAAATACTTTAAAAGCTTATAAACACATGTGAAAATGTGTAACTTATATTATGCAACCTGTGATGGAACATTATTTTGGATTGTTTATATCTAGCCTGGTTTGTAAACACTATTTACAATGCAGTAATATTTAATAATAAAACTGGACAAGACACTTTTGTGAACAATTGCTCTTCGTTAGGCACACAAGAATACACCTCCTCATGCTGTAGATTTGGAAGAGACAGTCTAGTGTTTTAAATAGATGGATTCTGATAAGGATAGGTTTCTGTGGGATGTACATGAAGGAGATAGAGTTAAGAATGAGAGAAACAGAAAATAACACTTTTGAACTTTTTAGTAGCACCATACTGGAAATTGCCATCTGCTGAGGAAATCTAGCCAATAATAAAATGAATATCTTCTGAAATAATGTCATAAACTCTACAATTGCTTTACACAATGCGGCCACTAAAGTTTGTTTTTAAATAAATAAATGCTTACATTGTTTTGCATTCCAAAAATATTCTTCTACTTAATTCAGCATCATAATCATAACAAAAAAGATATATTTATCTTTGAAGACATAATCTTGAGGAATTGTTTGCTTAGATCTTACATAAACTGTGATTTACTTTTGGGCACATAATAGTATCTCAAATTATTCTTTAATGATAGAATAAGAAATTTGAAGACATAACAGAAGGAGAGATGTGGAAATTATTTACTGAGTGTTTGAGATTATGGGAGAGGTAAATTTGTTAAAAAAGTAAAGGGTTAAGATGTAAAAAGAGCTTGGAATTGTTGGCATACTCCTTTAATCCCAGAACTCACAGGGAGAGGCTAGCAAATCTCCAAGTTCAAGACCAGCCTGGTCTACAGAGTGAATTCCAGGACAGCCAGGGTTACAAAGAGAAATCAATTTTGTCTTGAAAAAAATGTAAAAAGGAATAAAATACAACTAAATAAAGACATTCTCTAGGAAAAGTTTTTTTTCTAGGTTTCTTTCTTATTTCTATGCTTTCAGTGTTACTGTTCAGCAGGTCTATGTAAAATATAGAACAAGTAAGATTTCAAAATCACTGAAATGTATTAGGGGTCTGATGCATGCATTAAAGGCAGAATATTCATTTTTATAATATGTCTAAGTAGGTGTTCTTATGTGCCCCTAGGTAATGAATATATGCATGGTACAAGTGAGTATTATGTGGCTAAGATTTGATTTTTTTAAACAAAAACAGAACAGAATAAAAAAAGATGATTCAGAGTAAGTTCTAAAATATTTGGGTTCTAGTGCTCCTATTACACTTGCAAATGTAAGGAACTGTATTTTCCACATTTATGATTAGATAATAAAACTCCCACAACTCTGGTGGGCTGTGAGGTTTCATAGATGCTCAAAATATCCCCCAATGCTTTAATCTACTTTCTGTTGCCTACATATCAACATGTAGTAGCTCCTTCTCCAGGACCTGTCTTTCTGCACACCATCATGCTCACTCTGTGATAATAATGGACTAAACCTCTGAAATTGTAAGCTATGACCTCCATTAACTGTTTTCCTTTTTAAGAGTTACTGTGATCATGGTGCCCTCCTTGGCACTAGAAACCATAATTAAAATATTCATTCTCTCTATTGTACCCTTCTAAAATCCAGTTTCCTATTGTTTTCCACATCTCTCCTTCTGTTATGCCTTCAAATTTCTTAGGGAGTTTAAGATGCAACAGAGTGAGTGAGAAATCTATAAATATCTCATTCATTAAAAATCTCCATTGTGGTATTTTTTTTAAATTTATTTAACAGTGTTGGAATAATCAAGTGGCAATTAACACCAAGTAGTTTTATTTTAAATATATTTATTAGCATTGTCATAATATGGTTTTGACTTTATAAACATAATGTACTCTGTGATTTATGAATTCTGAATATATACTTAAAATCAACACTAACAATCCATTATTAAATCATGAAAATATTGAGACTATTAATGAAATTTTAGCATCCACTAGGAGGAGCTGAATACCTTATCAAGAATAAGTGAGATTTATGACTTAAAATATTGAGTAACACATTTTCAGTAGGTTGGACTTCAATTTATTAAAAATGCTATGTGAGATAAACTGAATGCTTTGAGTATTAGTAATTTGGAAAAAAAATCTACTGAAACATCCACTTGATTTTATCTAACCTTTTAGCTCCCAAGTTATCATACAGTTACCTGAATTATTGAGGACAGCATCTATGGCTGAGTGGAATTTGGGTTAATTAAATAAAGAAACAGTGAAAACAGGAGTCATGAAGAAGTATAAATTAAACCACATGAGAAAACATAGGCATTATTATTAACTTGTTTATGTGAAAAGATTGGTTAATTTCTTCATTCATTAATACAAATAACAGAAACATTTACATTCAAATTTTTACAAGAACATACAAATTTCACTTATCTTTGGCAGCCATTTAGAATGGTGTTAATGAATTAGGTGGCAAATTTTTACATAACTGATAAACAAACAAGCAAAATTCAAGCCCTTCCAACTTGTTTTTCTAAAATATCTGACCCATTTTACAATCACACCAGCACTGTATTTTTTCTCTGTCCCTTCAACAGCACCCTTCCTAATATATTGCTAAATCTTTTTCTCTTAAACTATAGTCTGTATTAGTTTCTTATAGGTATATAACAAATTACCACAAACTATGAAGTTTAAAAATGTACTTTCTGGCTTAAGGTTATACAAATGATAAGTTTAAGCAGGCTTATGACCAATTTCAGGATGTCGACCAGATTGAGCACTTAGTTGAAATTTTTTGGGCAAAATCTGTTTGCAGCTTATCAAAATTATCAAAATCCAGTTCCTTGTGATTGTAGATGCCTTAGCAGTCTGATGCCTTAGACTACTCATTGGCATGGTCAGTCTAGACTTTCAGGTCACTTGAATTCATTTTTATGCAGTGCCTTAATTTTTAAATCATCAATAGGAAGTCTAGTTCTCATACTTAAACATGGATGACTCTTTGTTTTGGCCAAAAAAGATGATTCTAAGTCAGTTTATGTGTAGTGGGATTATGTTGTTGCATTGTAAATAATTATCCCACTTATTGGTTTAATGAAAGTGCTGATTAGCTGAAGGCAGGCAGGAAGTGTGGATGGGTTACCAGACTAAGCAAACTCTGGAAACAGAAAGAACAGAGCAGAGATGCCACAGACAAATGTAGAAAAAAGAAGTTGAAATGCTGCTCTGAGGAAAGGTACCAAGCCAATGGCTGAACAAGATAAGAATTACTGGTTAACTTAAGAGCAAGAGCTAGCTAGCCATATGCCTGAGCCTTATGATTAGCATAAAATTAGGTTGATTAGCATAAATTTAATATAAGCCTTCATGTGATTATTTGGTGCTAAGTGGCAGTGGGGCTGTAAGTGTATCTGAATCTCAGGGCTAGGCCTGAAAGTCTGGGCCAGAAACTTTTACTATACTTACGTGCTTAGACGAAGCCTAGTGGGACATGTTGTTATATAATAATTAGAGTCAGATTTCAGCATAGTCATAGATTCCACATATTTATTCTCTCTCTCTCTCTCTCTCTCTCTCTCTCTCTCTCTCTCTCTCTCTCTCTCTCCCTTCTTATTTTTTGAGAGCAATAAAATCTTTCATGGCCTACTTGTATAAGATCTAAAATCTATAATGCCAGACATGGTGGTCACCAAATTATGGGCAAATTTTATAGTTAAAATCTGAAAATGTCCCTAGGGTCACGTGTTCACTTAGGCAGTTAGTTGATGGCACTGTTGTAAATGTAGAACCTACAGGACCCTGATGGATGAGGTAGGTCAGTTGGAGTAAAGGAGCCTTTGATGTCCCTAGCCTGACTTCTTGTATGTTTCTGCTTCGTGATTTTTTTACTATGAGCAAGCAATCTTACATTACAGATTTTAAAACCAAGACTGCATCAGCTCCCTTATCTTTTCTGCAGACTATGAATCCAAATACATCTTTCCACCCTGAATTTCTTTCTTTTTTGTGGTACTTAGTTACAGCAAAAGACAAGTAACTAATTCATGAAAGGACTATGCAAGACAAAGACCATTGGGAGGCATTTCTAGAATCCTGTCTATTTTGTAGACATTTTAATAAATTAGAAAAATTGGTAACTCACTGTGGATTTTATTTTTTTAAATAGTTACTGATATGGAGCAACTTTAATGTGTTTATTATCTATTTTCATATTCTCTTTGGTGAAGTGCTCACTCAAATTCTTGGATTCTTATAAAATTGTCTTTTAAGCATTTGCTTTAAATGTATTCTATGTACATCATCATCATATATATAATTTCTAATTGATTTCTTTGACCATTAATTTGTTTTTATCTGCTTAGTAGTATATTTTGATCCTTAGCAGCTTTAAGCTCTGGTGAAATTCAGTTTGACACTTCTTATTTTTAATGAATAATGCTTCTGATAAAGTATATACTTATGACCACAAAGATTTTAGCTGCATTTTAAACATATTTTATCTTTTTTAAATTATCTTCAATTTATATTGCAAATTGAATTTATAGTATTTATTTTACTTTGGATATTTATCTATACCCACATCTTTTTTAAATTTATTTTTCCTTTATACAGTATATCCTGACCACATACTTTTATCTCCTCACTTCTTCAAGAACCCCTGCCCCATCTTCCCTCTCCCTCAGATCCAGTGCTTCTCCATTTCCCCTCAACAAAGAGAAGGTCTCCCAGGAATATTAACTGAATATGGTGTAACAAGATGCAATAAGACTAGGCAAAAATTATAACAAGGCTGATCAGAGCAACACAGTAGGAAAAGAAGAGTCCAAGAACAGTCAAAAGAGTCAGAGACATACCACTTTCACTTTTAGGAGTCCCATAGAAAAGAACAACCACAGCAAGTATTCAGAGGACCTAGCACAGACCCATGCAGGTTTCATGATTTCTACTTCAATCTTTCTGAGCCCCTATGCACCCTGATTAGATGATTCTGTGGGCTGTGTTTTCCTGATGTCTTCAAACTATTTGGCTCCTACAGTTTTCTCTTCCAATCTGCTGCAGGGTTCCCCAAACTCCACCTAATGTTTGACCATGGGTCTCTGGATCTGTTCTCATCAGCTGTCAGAGGAAGTCTCTCTGATGATAATTGGGCTAGGTTCCAATCTATGAAAATGGAAGAATATCATCAGGAATCTTATTTTTTCACTTTGGCCAGTCATGTTTGGTTCTACCCTAAGTCTCTGGGCCATCTAGCTCCAGGTTCCTAATCATTCAGGCAGTGCTGGGCATGGGCCTCAAATTAGATTAGTCATGGGTCAGTCACTTACACAAGCTCTGAGCCACCATTGCCCTAGAATATCTTGCACATAGAACAGGTTTTAGATCAAAGGTTTGGGCTTAGGTTGGTGTCCAAGTCCCATCACTGGAAGCCATCCCTGGTTACACAAGATTGCTGTGTAGGCTCCATACCTTCCTTTCCTAGAAATTCTTCATAGAGTCAACCTCATAGGTTTCAGGAAATTGCCACAGCACCAGGTTTGTCACCTCGTTCCCCAAGTATTCTCCAATTCCCATACTCACTCTCCTTATGTTCCCTCCATGGCTTGATATTTCCTGTTCCCATTTCCACCCAACCTCTATCCACCTGCCAAATCCACTTTCCCTTCCCAGGAAGATCCATGCAGCCCTTCTTATATCCTATTATCAATTAAAAAATACACCCTCTTAATTGACTTTTTAAAATGAACTTTGATGAGTTCTGCCTATTAATCTGTTTTGTTTTGTTTCTTTTGATTAGAGACTTGAGAATCTGTCATTTTGTGTTAATATTGATGCCTGTTCTTTTATTGTTTTCATTAGAAAATCATTAGTTTCTAATCTTATTTGTCTTCCAATTATCCTAACATATTTTGTTATTTCTGGAGATTCTATGAATATACTCATTTTCAGTATTTAGAGTTCCTTGAGATAGTCTTTATCTGTTGCATGGTTAGGAATTGTTTCAGTTTGTAATTATAATGGAAGGCTCTTCTTTCTCCTCAGATTATGAAGGCTATCATTACTGATTAATCTTAACTTTTGTCAGTTATTTTTATTAATTTATTATTTCCATACAGAAATTACAATATGTTGTTCTATACCCTTTTAGGAATAACAGTATTTGTAAGAAAAAAATGTGAGTTTTTAACTCTTTTGAAATTTTGAATATTCTTTATTTATTACATTTAATTCATGTTCTAACTGTATTATAATATTAGAAGTTCTTTCCTGATTTGATTTGTTTGACATTTTAAATGCCTCCTGTTACTAGATAGATGTTTCTTTTCTATGCCTTTGAGTTGTATTTCTTTTTATTTCTAAATTATTTTTAAGAATTTTAATCTTTGTGTGTGAGTGTGTGTATGTGTGTGTGTGTGTGTGTGTGTGTGTGTGTGTGTGTGTGTGTGTGAGAGAGAGAGAGAGAGAGAGAGAGAGAGAGAGAGAGAGACCATGTGTGTATTGGTGCTTGCAGAGGCTTGAAGAGCATGTTGGACATCTTAGAGATGACATTATGAATAGTTGTGAGCTACCATGTGGTTTCTGGACCATTAATTAAATTTTATCCTAACTTAACAATGGAACTTTGCAATATCCTCCTCATAAAATCTGGGATGTCTTGGTAGTACCTCTGTGAAAATCTTTTTAGGTGAGTGTATTGTTCAGATATCATGGGTACAGCTCCCTGTCATATATAGAAGACACTATTTTGCAACAGATGTCTCGGCATTCTGCCTCTTGCAATCTTTTCACCCCATTTAATGCAATATTTTTTTAGTCTTAGGTGTAGGAATTGTGTCTTATATAATTGAGTACCCTATTGTTGGCTTTTCTCTGCATTTTGACTAGTTGTGGATTTTTTAAATCCTTATTTTTATTTAAAAAGTTTTTTTTCTATACCCACCACTGCTCCTCCTCCAAGTCTTCCCTTAGCCTCCCACCCCCAAATTCCTCTATCCATTCTCCATAAAGGGCAAGGAAACCCAAGGTGAGTCAGTTCAGTCTGGCATATCTAGTTGAGGTAGGCCTGAGTTGGTCCCCTCAGTATCAAAGCTGAGTAAGATGTTTCTCTGTAGAGAATGGGTTCCTAGATGTCAGTTTATGCACCAAAGGGTTCCTGGATATTTTCCTAGCACCTGATATCTCTCTGATCCCTCAATGGCTCCCTCTGTCTCTTTGTGTTTTCTCTCTGCTGTTTTTCTCATTCATCCATCTCTTTTTCTAATGATTTTTTCACACCTCCTTTTGCTCCCTCCCTGTTATGATCTCAGGAGATCTTCTCTATTTCTCCTTCCCAGGGATGTAGTGTGATTATGATGGTAATGCAAATATTTGTCTCACCTATGGATTTAATAAAAGCTGATTGGGGAAAAAAAGACAGGAAGTGTGGGTGGGGCTAAGAGGTTAAGAAAACTATGAGTACAGGAAGAACAGAGACAGATGCTAGAGTTGCTGGAGCTTCCAGGAGATGCAGAGGAAATGCTGCTCTGAGAAAAGGTACCAAGTGTTGTGGCTGAACAAGACTGGTTGAGTTGAGACTAAGGAGCTAGCAAATTATATGCCTGGGCCTTAGGTCAATCAGTATAAGGATAATATAAGCCTGTGTGTGATTATTTGAAGCATAATGGGACCAAGAGTGAGACTATATACCTTTGGTCCAGGCCCAGAAAGTCTGGGCCAGAACCATAAACAACAGATAGCATCCCAACATGGTATGAACACCCACATAAAGCCTGAGAAAACTTAAATAGGGTTCCAGAGCACAGAAACAGAGCCAAAAGAGGTTTTCAAATTGTATCTCTGAAGTGGATCATAGTACACATATGCCTTGGTGTTTGGGTTTGAATTTCAAAATGGCAGGTCCGAGGCAGGCAGCTTAAACCAAGACTACTTTTCTAAACCTCATAAAAGACTCAGTATAAGAAACAAACTGCTTATAGTGGATTTAAGGTTTCTGTTCTCACAGGCATAAGGAAACAGAGTCAAAGACTGATTTTAGTAGCAGTGGCAGTGGCAGTGTTTTCTTGGATCAGCTCTGTTTGCTGGAGGCATGCAGAGGAGAAGCATTTTTAACTGTGAGTTTTCTGATTCAGTCTTAGAGGCAAAACATTTGTGACTCTTTTAAGATGCATTCCTGCCTAATACTTAAATGAAATTAATGAGCAGTTGACAGCAGTGCTTTCCTTGATGGTTATATTAACCCTAAACTCCCCCAGAGTAGTAACTGTGAGTTCTACCAATACCTCAGCGAAAAAACTAAACTTCACATATACGAGCTGGAGCCAGGTAGCAACTCTACCTGCCAAACCTTGGCAGATTAAAGGTGTGATCAAAAAGAGAGAAATACAGCTGGGTGGATCAGTCACCATTGCCAAACAAAGAAGAGGGCAGAAACATAAAATGACAAGAGATATACAGTAAAGACAGATTAAAAAAACACACACAACCTTTAAATAGTTTAGGGTATGTTTAAAATGTAAGTAGGCCTGAGTAAAAGAATAAAAAGAAAAAAGAATAGAGAATGTCCTAAAAAGAAAGAGTAAAAAGAAATAGTAATAAAGCCACATAAATGTGAGAAATACAAAGAACGCCTGAATACTGTATGTTATTGTCTTGTCTTTAAGGTTTTGACTATAAATAAAATAGTTAAAGCTGCTAAAAGACATTTGATTGCTGACAGGTTAATCCAACATATACATTTTGTGAATGAGTTGACTTTAAAAATGAAATAAAAAGTTACACTACTTTGGAAAAGAGGTTTCTCTTTATTTCTACAGGAAGACCCCCTGAAAAGTCTTGAATGGAAACAGATGGCCCAGATGATTCAGAATGTCAGAGCATCTCTGTTGCAGTTTCTTCTGAGTTCTGCATCCAAAACTACTTTAAGAAGACTGGATGAGATTACCCAGCTTTACAGACTACTCCACTAAAGACTAATCCATAATCTTAAATTTTTTTTTGGATCCCCATGGGATTGTCAGCACCTCAATTGAGCAGGAAGTAGCCTAGAGAACTATGCCCATATTCCCCCAAAATGGATTATGGATGTTTGTATTTGTTTACAATGTTGGGTATAATTTGTTATAAATAATAAGATAAAAAGGATATTAGATTTGGGGTTCTTGTTTTAAAAAGAAAAAAGGGGAAATGTAGTAGGATTATGTTTGTATTTGTTTACAATGTTGGGTATAATTTGTTATAAATAATAAGATAAAAAGGATATTAGATTTGGGGTTCTTGTTTTAAAAAGAAAAAAGGGGAAATGTAGTAGGATTATGCTAGTAATGCAAATATCTGCACTGCCTATGGGTTTAATTGGGTTAGGGTTGGCCAAAAGGCAGACAAGAAGTGTGGACAGGGCTACCAGGCTAAGAAAACTATGAGTATAGAAAGAACAGAGACAGATGTCAGGCAGAGCTGCCAGAGAGACCTGATACAGACACAATGAGAAGATTCAGCACACACAGAAGAAAGAAGCTGAAGTGCTGCACTGAGAAAAGGTGCCCAGGTGCACGGCTGAACAAGATGGGTTTGATTGAGAGCAAGTGCTAGCAAATTATATGCCTAGGCCTTAGGTCAATCAGCATAAAATAATATAAGCCAGTGTGTAATTATTTAAGACAAAATGGGGCCAAGAGTGAGACTAAACTTTTGGTCTAGGCCCAAAAAGTCCAGGCAAGAACTATTAACAACATGGGGGGGGGAATCCATGGATGTCTTTCTAAAGGTCTTTCTATTACCTAGCTGCTCATAAATTGTGAATTGTAGCCTGGTTATCCTTTGTTTTACATCTAAAATATATGTATGAGAGAGTACCATGTTTATCTTTCTGGGTCTGTGGTACTTTATTCAGGATGATATGTTCCAAATACATCCATATGCCTGCAAATTTCAGGATGTCATTTTTTAACTACTGAGTAACATGTAAATGTATCACATATTTTTAATCCATTTTCAGTTGAAAGGCATCTAGTTTGTTTCAAGCTTCTGTCTATTATAAATAATGCTGCTATGAAATAGCTGAGATAATGTACTTTGAGTAAGAGTGTGTATATACCCAATAATATTATTTGATTATTTTAATTAATTATTTAATTAATAAGATTATTTTTTTTGCCTCTAGTTTCTTGTGTCATTTATATATTTTAAAGATCAGCCCTCAGTCACATGTAGAATTGGTGAAGATCTTTTCCCATTCTTTAGGCTGTCAGTTTATTTTATTGATCATGATTTTTTGCCTTACAGAAGCTTTGCTATATCAAGAATTCCCATTTATTAATTGTTTGGAGTGTTTGTGCTACTGGTGTTATATTTAGAAAGCAGTTACACGTGCCAATATGTTCAAGGATATTTTCCACATTTTTTTCTATCAAGTTCATTGTAACTGGGTTTATATTGAAGTCTTTGATCTACTTGCACTTCAGTTTTGTGCAGGGTGATAGATATGGATCTATTTTTATCCTTCTACAAACCACTATGTCAGAATCATTTATTGAAAATGTTATCTTTTTTCCATGGTATATTTTTGGTCTCTTTGCCCAAAATCAGGTGTTCATAGATGTGTGAATTAATGTTGGGTTCTTTAATTTGATTCCATTGATCTACAAGTCTGTTTCTATGCCAACACCAAGCTGCTTTTACTACTGTAGCCCTATAGTGTAGCTTAAAGTCAGGTATGGTGATGCCTCTGAAGTTTTATTACTGAACATGGCGTTTGTCTTTTTTTTTTTGGCAATCCTGGGTTTTTTTTGTTTTTCCATATAAAGTTGAGTATTGTTCTGTCAAAGCCTGTGAAAAAGTGTATTGGGATTTTGATGGGGATTGCATTTAATCTGTAGATTGCTTTTGGTAAAATTGCCATGTTTACTATTTGATCCTATCTATCCAAGTATGTTGATATTTTATATATTTAATAAAACCAGTCTGGAATATCAAAGAAGAGATCCACTCATAGTCAGTCCAGGAGGGTCAGAGAATGGTAACTCATATCTTTAATCCCAGCACTGGGAAAGACCTGAAGTGGTGATCTATGCCTTTAATCTCAGAAGATCTGAGTTTGAGGTCATCTTGGTTTACACAAAGTGTTCCAGACTCTCTTGCAGGTAGTGGTGTCCAATGCCTTTAATCCCATAACCCCAGAGACAGAGATCTTTCTGTGTTTCTCTGAGTTCAAGGCTAACTACCAAATAGTTAAAATCTACACCTTTAGTCTTAATCTAGATGTGAAAGAACTGGGTGAAGAAGGTATTTAAGACAGGCATAGGAAAACAGATGATGGGGAAGAAGTGATAGAGGCTGAGGAAGCTGGAAAGTATCTGGGTGGGATATGACTGTGGTGTTTTCTCCCTTTGATATTCCAGACTTTCTCTGATAGCTGGCTCTGGGTTTTGTTTATTACAATCAGATTTGTGCAACACTTGGTATCCAACTTTGGCATACAAATTCAAACAAAAAAAAACAAAAAACAAAGTATAAAAAAGCCACTTGCCTGCTACAGCAAAATGTGGCAGGGGGAGTTTTTATTGATTGTCTAGGCTTTCTGCTCTGAGTTAGTCTCCAGTCTTAGGCAGACAAGCCATAGGTATTTCCTTTTCACTTTCATCTGGAAAAGTTTTTCCGAAAATGGACTCTATCTCCTGATAGGTTGCAGTTTGTTTTTTTTTTTTTCCATTGGAACCCTCTTTGGACTTCTATTACACTAGGTGGCTACCCCACACCACAGTCATCTGAATTGTCACTTACAACAAAATTGGTGAGTAAATCAGATTTTATTTTTTAAACAGGGAATTTGATTAAGGTAATAGAGGGTGTTTGTTCTTTTTGTGACCTTTCTCTAGATAATTAGATATTGAAACCAGGAAAGGAAAAGATAAATAAAATTGATAGTATTATCAGCATAATGTTTACTATAAACATTATTTGTTTGATTGGTTCTGTTTTAGCACTTAAAAAGTCAGTTAAGAAGAATACCAAAAAAAACTAGAAAAGCCTGTTAAGAGAGAACACAAAGATATTTAAACCCAAATAGAAGAATATAAAGAACAAATCTCAGCATTGTCTTCTAAGATTCCACAAAACAGCCTAAAGTTATCAAACAGCCAACATTAATATATCCAGTAACCTTAAAGAAATCTCAAAATAATAAAAAACAGAACAGAAGTTAGTTGGGCTCTGGTAAGAAGAGTCAAATAAGCATTTGTGACATATGGGATGCACTCACCAATTGTAAAACAATTGCTAAACAGCTGGGCATCATGTAAACAGATTACCCCTAAGAACTGGTTAGATTTGATTACTGCAGTTGTGGAAGCTGGACTACTTTTATAGTGAAAAACATGGTGGAAGGAGGAGGCTAAAACAAAAAAAAAGAAACAGTTCCAGAGTCATAGAAGTCTCCCAAGACCAACTTCTTGTGGAAGGAAATTTTGCTGATATAGAAAAGCAAACCTTATATGACAAGTATATCCTGGATTTATGCTGCATGGCAGCATTAAATGCATGAGATCAGATTGAAGAAATAGGAAAGGAGGCTGAGTTCTTCACAAAAGTAATTCAAAGCCCCAAAGGAGCTTTTACAGACTTTTTTTTGCAATATTTAACTACAGCAGTAAAGAGAAGTACTTTGAAAGATCAGCAGCTGTCATGCCTTGTACCAGATTCAGAAGCTGGGCAAATAATAATTGAATCTCTGGCTTTTGAGGATGTTAATTCAAAAATGAGAAAGAATAATTAAACCATTAAAAGCAAGATCAGTACCCTTGGAGGATTGGATTTATGAGACAATTAATCCAAAACCTTAAGACTGTGATGATAACTGGGTAGGAGAAGTTATTTCTAGAAGTATAAGAAAAAGTTAAAATGTTAAATGTTACAATTTCAGAAGGCAAGGTAACATTAAAAGAGGCTGTAAACAAGGAATTCTCAGAAACAGTTCCTTTATTAAGAATAATCTCAAGTAAATGTCCCTCACTTCTAGAATATGATGAAGGTGTGGAAAAGAGAGATCTTAGACTAATGAATGCTGATAAACAATGGACAGACAAGATAACTTTTTGTCTTCAGGAAATGCACCAAGGGGGCTTTTAAAAGGCCCCATATCATATCCAGTTTAGTCTTACCCTGCCATTATACAAGAAACACCTTCCCAGTACAAGTAAAGAAATTAAAACCTGTTTATAAAAAGATATACTACACTAATTGATAGAAAATCTATAGAGTGCTCTTTTCGGCAGCACATATACTAAAATTGAAACAATATAGAGAAGATTAGCATGGCCCCTGCACAAGGATGACACACAAATTCATGAAGCATTCCATTTTTAAATATTGATTTTCAAAAAACAATTAAAAAAGAAAATCTATAGAAAAAGAAAAGAACTTAGAAAAATTATAAAGCAAATATTTTGGCAAGCTTCTATTAATGAGCAAAGGCCAAGATTAAAAGTATAAATAAATGATGTCATTATGAAGGTTTATTGGACACAGGGGAAGATGTATCAATAATTTCATCAGAGTCATGGCATCCAAGTTGGCCCATTCAGGAAGTAAATGTTCAATTTTTGGAAACTGGGTCATTATCCCAAGTAAAACAAGGTGAAAAATGGCTTAAGTGTGTAGGATCAGAAGGACAGAGGAATATTAAGACAATATGTGGCTAACATTGATATAAATTGATGGGGATGAGATTTATTACAATGGAAGACAAGGATTAACATTCCTCTAAACATATAAATAAATTATAAACTAATACATATTTCTAGAAGAAAGCATTAGGAGTTATTATGAGTAATAGTCATAGACCATTCAGGTAGTACAGAAACAAGGCATGACAGATGCTGATTTTTCAAAGACACCAACAGCACTAAATGACTAATAGACAATCCTATATGGGTTCATCAATGACCTTTACAAAAGAGAAATTGAAGGTTTTAGAGCAGCTGGTACAAAAGCAGTTAAATGCTCAGCACATAAAAAAAAAACCAAAAAAAACAAAAAAACAAAAAACAAAAAAACAAACCTGCCCTTGGAATTACCCTATATTTGTTATTAAAAAGAAATCTAGAATGTAGAGAATGGTAATAGACTTAAGGGTAATAAACAAGGTGATACAGCCAATGTATATTCTACAATGTGAAATTCCTTTGCCTTCTCTATTATCTAAAGAATGACCTATTATAGTTATAGATTTAAAAGACTGGTTTTTTTTTTTTACAATACCTTTACAAGAAATAGACAAAGAGAAATTTACTTTTACAATGCCCAGTTATAATAATTCTCGGCATGTAAAAAGATATCAGTGGAGGGTCCTAACTCAAGGAATGATGAATAGCTCCATTCTGTTCCAGTATTTTGTACAAAAGTCAGTAGAACAAATAGATAAAAATTTTCACAATGTATAATTTACCATTACATGGACAACATTTTGTTGGTTGATTCAAATATTGATACTTTAGAAAAAATATTTGAAGAAGTGAAAAAAATTTGCATGTTTGGGAATTCAAGTTGCTCCTGAAAAAAATACAAATAAAAGATTCCATTAATTATTTAGGTTACAAAATAGGCCAACAAAAAATTTAAAACATCAAAAGTATAAATTAGGAGAAATAGATGGAAGACACTGAATGATTTTTAAAAATTGCTAGGAGACATTTCCAATTTATGACCCACTATTGGAATAAAAAATTATGAACTGTATAATTTGTTCAAAACCTTAAATGGTGATAAGAACTTATATAGTCAGAGACAATTGTCACCTGAATCTGAGAGAGAATGGTCTTTGGTGGAAAAGAAATTAAAGGATTCACATGTGGATCCTGTGGATACAGATCTTAATTACATTCTAATTGTCTTGCTCTCTAAGCATTCTCCTGTAGGAATTTTAATACAAAAGAAAAATGTTATATTGGGATGGATATTTCTACCACATAAACTGAGTAAAAAATTAAAGACACGTGGAAAAAAAGTTTCTGAATTGATTTTTAAAGAAAAACTTAGACTTTGTCATTTGACAGAAATGAACCCAGCAGAAATTATTGTAAATTTAACTAATGAAGAAATTGAACAGTTGTGGGTATAAAGTGAACCTTGGCGAAATGCCTGGAGTAATTTTTTTGGGAGATAATAACAACAAATATCTTTAAAGAAAAATAATTAAATCTCTAAAAAAAACTTATTAGATCCTTCTTCGTGTTGTATGAGATAAACCAATTTCTAGAACTCCAACATTTTATACCAATGCAAAAAAAAATCAGGAAAGGCAGGTTACAAATCAGAAAATATAAGTAAAGTGGCACCAAGCCTTTATAATTCTGTTCAAAAGTCAGAATTATATGCTATCATCATGGTATTAATGGATTTTACCAAAACTCTTAAATAGTTACTGACACTTAGAATGTAGAAAGTCTTGTGTTACACATTGAAGTTGTTAAATTTATTAATGACAAGTGAGAATTAACCTGTTCCTTCTACAACCAAACTTCATTGACAGCAGAAAGTATCCTAAAGGTATACATAGAAATGTAATATGTCAGATGGATGTGTTTCATTTTACAAAATTTGGAAAATTAAGATATGTTCATCATACAATAGATATGTTCTCAGAATTTTAATGGGCAACTGCTTTGAGTACAGAAAAGGCTGATTTTGTAATTATGCATTTGCTACAAGTTATGACCATCATGATAATGCCTGTACAAATTAAGACTGACAATGCTCCAGTATATGTCCCTACTTAAACAAAACAATTTTTTGCTTATTATAATATAAAGCATTGTGGTGGAAATGTTCTCTGTATAATGTAAATAAAGTAACTAGTTTGGCCTATGCAGAGCACCATAGAAGTGGGTGGAGAATCAGAGGACCGGCAAGTAAAAAGAAGATAGAGTTAGTCAGTCTTTATCTGACACCCAAAGAAGAGACATGTAAAGAACACAGGTGAACTGTGGGCCGAGCCACGTGGCAGACAGATTATTGGAAATGGGTTGAATTAAGATGAAAGAGATAGCTAGTAATGTGTTTAAAACATGGGCCAAACAGTATAAAGTAATATAAGTGTCCGATCTATTTTTTGGGGAGACAAATGCCTCTGCAGACTAAGTTTTAAACCCCGGGCACAAATAGGCCCGGGATAACTTATTACAACAGATGGCATCCCTGGGTGGGCCAAAACACCCACATAAAGCCTAAAAAAGTTTAAAAAGCTTAAACAGAATTCTAGATCACTAAAACAGAGCCAAAAGTGGCTTTCTAAATTACATATTTAAATTAATTTATAGTATATAAACAGTGCAGTGTTCAAGCAAAAATTTAAAAATGGCGCATCTATGACACACAGCTTAAACTCATAGGTCATAGGTTTCATAAAAGGCTTGACATAAGTGTAATTGATTTAAGGTTTCTGCTTATATTAAACAAACAAACAAACAAAAAACAGAGTTAAAATAGTTTTTCTAGTAGCAACATTTCCTGAGTCTGCTCTGTTTGCTAACAGCGAGAGAGATGCAGCAAACTCCTCTACCATATTAAAAAGCTGCCAAAAGGGGCAAAGTCAACAATTAAAATAATACCAACATTTTAAAAGCTCTTTAATTTAAAAAGTAATTAAAGATTCTCAATAAAGCAAATTTAGACTCACAAAACCTCTAAACGAGGCATAATATATATAAAATACATACAGACTTCAAAGAAAAAAAAGATAAAAAACTCCTTT
This sequence comes from Sigmodon hispidus, assembly GCA_004025045.1. Classification (NCBI taxonomy): domain Eukaryota; kingdom Metazoa; phylum Chordata; class Mammalia; order Rodentia; family Cricetidae; genus Sigmodon; species Sigmodon hispidus. The sequence goes on from PVIH01001440.1 coordinate 72,641, forward strand.
AAAAAATAAAAATAAAGATAAAAAGGCCATATAAAGATGGCAAATAAACAAAGAGTCTAAATTATGTTTATTGTGTTCTTTTTTAACTTTTAATAAGATAACTACAAAAAGACAATTAATTACTAAGGCTGCTAAGTTAAACAAATACATATACTTTAAAGATATCTTGACTTTAAAATCTGTTTATAAAAATATGTTACTTAAAAAAAGAGTTTCTGCTTTTGTCTCCACAAAAGATCAAAACCTATAAATTGTTTCAAGGCAAATGTGGTTTCATTTGCCAAGGCCACCTAAACATTCTCTGCTTCCAAAATGTCCAGTTAAGATGATCCAAATTCCAGACCCCATGAGATCAACAACATTCTTTGACAACAAAAATAATTAAAAAAAGCTACATCTAATTTCCCCCAAATATTACTTATTGTTTGTTTTCATTACAAATAGTTAATGGTGGTGGAAATGCTGTCTGTATGATGTAAATAAAGTAACTAGTTTGGCCTATTTGGAGCACTGTAGAAGTGGGTGGAGAATCAGAGGACAGGCAAGTAAAAAGAAGATAGAGTTAGTCAGTCTCCATCTGACTCCCAGAGAAGAGACATGTAAAGAACACAGGTGAACTGCAGGCTGAGACATGTGGCAGACAGATTAATGGAAATGGGTTGAATTAAGATGAAAGAGCTAGCTAGTAATGTGCTTAAAACATGGGCCAAACAGTATAAAGTTATATAAGTGTCTGATTCATTTCTTCAGGAGACAAAAGCCGCCAAGGACCAAGTTTCAAACCCCGGGCCCAAATGGGCCTGGGAAATCTTCTACAACAAAACATATTACAGGAATACCACACAATCCTGCAAGCAGTCATAGAGAGATTAAATTGAACGCTAAAAGATATGCTAAATAAAAGGAAAGGACTAACAAAATCCCCTAGGAATAGACTAAATAATGCTTTATTAACTTTTAATTTTCCCAGTGCTTACTATAAATGAAAAATAACTGCTGAAAGGCATTGGATTATAGAAAAAAACAGCCAAGCTAAATCAGTCTATTTCGAAGATGTACTGACCTCAGAATGGAAGCCAGAATATGTGCTATGATGGGGAAGATATTTTAGTTTTGTTTCCACAGGTGAAGAAAAGTTATGGATACTATGAAAATCAATAAAGACTCCATGTGAACCAGAAAAACTTCATAAATATAGGCATTGATGACTCACCCACCCATATTACAATTCTTGTTGTAAGAAAAAACAAAGGGTTGGGACAGGAATTTGATTTTTCTTCTTTACAGAAAACTAAAAATATCCATCTTCAAAAAGTTAAAAGATTTTGGACTTCTAGACATCTAAAACAGAAGTTAGGCTATCTAGAAAAATTTACAAGCAAAAGAATATTGAACCTATTTTTACTAGTATACTTTACAAGGTAAAAATCTTTTTTTTATATATTGCTTTTAGAAAATTAATATAAAACTTTATATAAAAAAGCAAAACATTCAGAATAGCTGAAAAAAACCTCATACAGTAATAAGACTTCTCTTTTCTCTAAAATATATGAAACATAAAAAATAAAATCTAAAGCTCCTCAAACCAGTTTAGGCTCAGCTACAGATGAAGAAAGCAGAGTAGGTCACAGCTAATGCCCATGGATGTACTGTGGTCACTAAAAATTTCTGATAAGAAACAGGGTATAATATTATCACTTTACCTCAACATATCCGTATTTGTAAGTTGAAGTTCCAGTTTAGTTACACTTTAAAGCTGACTTTAGAGTTGGAGTTTCTCTCTCCTCTAATCTGAAGCATACTTGTTAAAGAAAATGCAAAATCTCTTTATCATATCAGAAGAGCTACCTGATATAGGACAGAAGAAAACAAAAAATAAGGAACTATTCTGTTGTTACTAATCCTATGCTGAATAAATGTTCATATTAAAATCTATAAGATTATGTATATATATTTAAACTTTTTGTTGTGATATTGATGTTCGTATAGAATACTAATTATAGAAAAAGGCTTAATTTAGCTTCCTATATATCGTGATGGGTTTTAGTCTCTTATCTGTTTTCTTTAGTAATCCATTATAGCAGTTAATTGTACACTTGGATTATTCCAAAGGAAAATGGGACCTATAATGATGAATTTTGTATGGACTATGACATAGCCTCTAGGGTAACAAACACCAACCAAAGATCAGATTTGGGCTATAAACTACTCAGGACAATTTTGAAGTAGCTAGCTGAGATGAACCAGCTTCAGAGACTACTCTAGCTAGGACTTGAGACAAGCCATGTACTTTCCTGTTTTGCAGAGATTGGACAACAAAGGATACATCTACTTATTTCAGGACATGACAGTTAATGAAACTTTTTTTTTAGGATCCTTTAAAGAAGTGGTTGTCCCCAGACAGCAGAAAGTAAATTTAAAAACATACTGCCCACATTCTCAAGAGTTTGGGTAGGTGTTTTTTGGTCTTTCAATGGGTTGTGGGTATTTGCCTTTGTTTAGGGTAATTGATTAAAAATTATTTTTAGTTTTGGTTAGAAAAAAGCTAAACAAAGGAGATTAGATCCAGGGTTCTTGTTTAAAATTAAGAAAGAAAAAAGGGAATACAGATATGATAGTACATAAGGGTAGATTATTAAATCCACTTTTAAAAAGCAATTACTAGCTTTAAATATTTTATATTGGATTGAATGTTTTATATGGTATACAAATTGTGTATATTGATAAAAGTTGAGATTAATTTTTTACTATGCATATATCTCTATGCTTGTTCAAGGTATTATACTTACACAGTTCATCTAACAATTTAATATAAATTGCTAGTCCATGAAAGATTTTATTGCCAACTAATTAGAATATAAAAAAAATACAAGTTAATAGTTAGACATTACAGTCAAACTTATACTCACATTAGATATGTTTTCATGATTAAACAGATACATTTTAGATGAAGAGGTCTTCTTCAAACACTTCAGAGATCCATAGAATATGACATTTAAGAAATTTTAATAGCATAGGTTTTTATTGTTCTTATTATTTTTATGACAAAGGGACATTTGCTCCTGGCAGCACCAATCTACTTCAGAGAAGATTATGGACATAAAAGAAACTCCTTCATATGAGTTGGCCTTCTTTGTGACAAAAGTTAGCCAGAGAGCAAAAAAAGTGCTCTTACCAGAACTGTTGAAAATATGATGTTCAAAATAGACAAGCAGGAGATATACACATGAAAGAATTGTTGAACCATGCCAAGATGAGGTAGGAAGGTCTTTGATAATATCCTTTTTACAAAGAAGTCTGTAAGATAGTAGGACTGTAGGCTGAAGAAAGATGCTTCAATGATATATATAGAAGAACCTTATTTGGCTGTACAGGCAACCAGCTGTTTCATTTCTTACATATTTGAAAGTAGCTTGTTTTCCCATGCTGTTTGATTAAATTAATACTATTTTCTTCTTGGGTCTCTGAGGGAGTTGAAGATAAAAGTTATAATTTTCTTTTTTATTATGAATAAAATCACATTTTCTATTCATGTATATCCTTGTTCAAGCTAATTTCCCTTTCTGACACCCTCCAGTCACTCTCTCTTTTCCACATCTCCCCATCTCCTCCCCAGCAAGGGCAGGAGGTCCCAAGGTCCCAATATGGCTTCTTTCAGCATCCACTCCTGGCAGACCCACTTTCCTCAACCCAACATTAAGACTGAGTCAGGAGTTCCTCTGGAGGGAATGGGATCCAAGGTGCCAGTTCAAGGTGTTTCAGATCCCAAGTAGTTCAGTGGTTGTAGTTTGCAGCTTGGACATGCTTTGTTTTTTGCTTTTTTGTTTACAGTCCACAAATGAGTGAATACATCCTCTGCTTATCTATTTGGGTTTGTGGTACCTCGCTCAGGAGGATAGTCTTCAAATCCATCCATTCACCTACAAATTTTAGTATATCATTTTTTCTTACTGCTGAGTAGTACTACATTGTGTAGATGTACCACAGTTTGTTAATACATTCTTCAGTTGAGGGACATCTGGGTTGTTTCCAGCTTCTTGTTATTATGAAAAATGGTGCTATGAACATAGTTGAGCTAATGCTTTTGGAGTGTGAATGTACATCTTTAGGATATATGCCCAGAAGTGGTATTGCTGGATCCTTAGGGAGATTGATTTCTAGTTTTCTGAGAAACTGCCATACTGCATTTCAGAATGGCTGAACAAGCTTACACTCCCACCAACAATGGAGGAGTGTTCCACATGCTCTGCAACTTCTCCAGCTTAGGCTGACATTAGTGTCTTTTATCTTAGACAATCTGACAGGTGTAAGGTGGTATCTGGAAGTTGTTTTGATTTGCATTTCTCTGATGGTTAAAGGAGTTGAACACCTTTTCAAGTGCCTTTCAGCCATTCGTAATTCTTCTGATGAGAATTCCCTTTTTAGTTCTGAACTGCATTTTTTGATTGAGTTATTCAAGGTTTTGGGCTCCAGTTTTTTGAGTTATCTATATATTTTAGAGATCAGTTCTCTATCACTTGTAAGGTTGGTGAAAATCTTTTCCTATTCTGTAGGCTGTTGTTTTGACTTATTGACTGTGTCCTTGGCTTTACAGAAGTTTCTCAGTTTCAGGAGGTTCCACTTATTGATTGTTGTTCTTAGTGTCTGTGCCACTGGTGTTATATTTAGGAAGTGGTTCCATGTGCCAATTTGTTAGAGGGTATTTCCCAATTACTTTTCTATTAAGTTAGGTGTGGCTGAGTATATGTTGAGGTCATTGATCCACTTGGATTTGAGTTTTGTGCAGCTTGACAGGCTTGGATCTATTTGCATTTTTCTACACACTATCAAGCAGCTATGCCAACACCATTTGTTATAGATACTATCTTTTTTCCGTTGAATGTTTTGGGCCTCTTTGTCAAAGATCAGGTGTTCATAGGTTTTTGGGTTAATTCCCAGATCCTCAATTCAATTCCATTCATTCATAGGTCTGTTTTTATGCCAGTATCAGGCTGATTTTATTACTGTGGCTATAGTATAACTTGAGGTCGGGGATGGTGATGCCTCCTGAGGTTCTTTTGTTGAGCAAAATTGTTTTGGCAATTCTGGCTTTCCTGTTATTCCAAATGAAGTTGAGTATTGTTCTTTCAAGGTCTGTAAAATATTGTTTTGGGATACTGATGAGAATTGCATTGAATCTGTAGATTGCTTTTGATAGAATTGCCATTTTTACTATGTTAATCTTACCTATCCAGGTACATGGGAGAGCTTTCCATTTTCTGATATCCTCTTCAATTTCTTTCTTCAGTGATTTAAAATTTTTGTCAAATAGATCTGTTACTTCTTTGGTTATAGTTGCTCAAGGTATTTAGTGCTATTTGCAGTGATTATAAAGGGTAATGTTTCTCTTATTTATATTTCAGCTCTTTTATCTTTAGTGTATAGGAGGGATACTGATTTCTTTGAGTTAATCTTGTATCTTGCTACATTACTAAAGGTATTTATCAGTTGTACAAGTTCCTTGGAAGAATTTTGTGGGTCACTTATGTATACAATCATATCATCTGCAAATAGAGATAGTTTCACTTCTTCTTTTCCTAATTTGTATCTCATTAATCTCCTTTTGTTCTCTTATTGCTTTAGCTAAAACTTCAAGGATTATATTGAATAGGCAAGGTAAGAGAAGACAGCCTTGTCTAGTTACTAATTTAAGTAAGATTGTTTTGAGCATTTCTCTATTTAGTTTGATGTTGGCTATGGGCTTCTTGTAAATCGCCTTTATTATATTGAGATATTTTCCCTGTATTCCTGATTGCTCGGGGCCTTTATCATAAAGGTGTATCAAAGTTTGTCACAGGTTTTTTTCAGCATCTAAGGGTATGATCACGTGGTTTTTTTTTTTCAGTTTGTTTATTTGATTGATGTCATTTACTGTTTTTTGTATGTTGAACATACATCCCTGCATTTCTGGGATGAAGCCTACTTGATCACAATAGATGATATTTTTTATATATGGTTGGTTGTATATGGTTTGCCAAAATTTTGTTGAGAATTTTAGCATCAATATTCATGAGGGCAACTGGTCTGTAATTCTTCTTTGTTGTGCCTTTGAGTGGCTTGTGTATTAGGGAAACTGTGGCCTCATAAAAGGAATTCTACAATATTTCTTCAGTTTCTACTGTGTGAAATAGTTTGAGGAGTAATGGTAGTAATTCTTTGAATGTCTGGTAGAATTGTGCCCTGAAACCATCTGGACCTGTGCTTTATTTTTCTTTGGAGGCTTTTAATGACAGCTTCAATTTCTTATAGGGTAATATGTCTGTTTAGGTAATTAATTTGTTCTTCATTTAATTTTTGTAAATGGTACTTGTCCAAATAGCTGTCCATTTCTTCTAGGTTTTCCAGTTTTGTGGAGTATAGATTTTAAATGTATGACCTGATAATTCTCTGGATTTTCTGGGTATTTGTTGTTATGGTCCCCCTTTTCATTTCTGATTTTGTTGATTTGAACACTCTTTCTCTGCTTTTTAATTAGTTTGGAGAAGGGCTTATCTATCTTGCTGACTTTCTCAAAGAAGAAACTCTTTGATTCATTGATTCTTTGTATTGTTCTTTTTGTTTCATTTGTATTGATTTCAGCTCTAAGTCTAATTATTTCCTACTCTTTATTCCTTCTAGTTGAGTTTGTTTCTAATTGTTCTAAGGTTTTCAGCTGTGCTGTAGGTTCTCTAGTGTGGGATTTCTCTAGGCTTTTCATATAGGCATCTAGTGCTTTGAATTTTCCTCTTAGGACTGCTTTCATTGTGTCCCACAAGTTTGGGTACTTGTGGATTCATTTTCTTTATATTGTAGGAAGACTTTGATTTCTTTCTTAATTTCTTCCTTTCCCCAGAGTTTGTTCAGCTGAATGATGTTTAGTTTCCATGAGTTGCTAGGCTTTCTGTGATTTTTGATGTTGTTGAACTCCAACTTTAGGCCCTGGTGGTCCAATATGATACAAGGGATTATTTCCATTTTTTTGTGTCTATTCATATTTGCTTTATGATCAATTATGTGGTCAATTTTAGAGAAAGTAGCATGTGTTGCTGAGAAATATGTATATTTCTTTGCTTTTGGGTGGAATCTTCTGTAAATATCTACTAAATCCATTCTCATCATAACCTCTTTTAGACTGCTTATTTCTCTGTTGAATCTCTATATGGTTGACCTATCCAGGGGTAAAAGTGGGGTATTGAGGTCTCCTACTATTAGGATGTGAGAATTGATGTGGAATTTGAGTTTTAGTAGTGTCTCTTTTACATAGGTAGTTGCCCTTATATTTGGAGCATAAATATTCAGGATTAAAATCTCCTCTTGACCAATTTTTCCTGCTATGAATAAGTAATGTCCATCTTGGTTCTTTTAATTGCTTTCAAAAGACTGAAAGCTTAAAATCTACTTTGTCATATATTAGAATTGCAACCCCAGCTTGTTTCTTAGGGCCATTTGATCAAAAAATCTTTTTCCAACCCTTTACTCTAAGCCTGTGTCTGTCTTTGTGGTTGAGGTGTGTTTCTTGTATGCAACAGAAGGATGGCTCCTGTTTTTTTTTTTATCTATCTTGTTAGTGTGTATCTTTTTATAGGTGAATTGAATTCTTTGATATTAAGGGATATTAATGACCACTGATTGATGTTTCCTTCTATTTTTGTTTATAGCTTGTATGTATTTCCTTTCTCTGCACTTTTCTTCTGTGGGAATATTGAATGATTATGGTTTCATGTGTGTATCTGGGATCCTTAGGTTGGAATTTTCCCTCTAATGCTTTCTGGAGGGCCAGATTGATAGATAGGTATTGTTTCAGTCTGACTTTTTCATGAAATATCTTGTTTATTCCATCTATGGTGATTGATAATTTTGCTGGGTATAGTAGTCTAGGTTGGCAGCCATGCTATTTTAGTGTCTATATAAGTTCTGACCAAGCCCTTCTTGTTTTCATCATTTCCATTGAATAGTCAGGTGTTTTTCTGATATGTCTGCCTTAATAGGTAAGTTGGCTCTTTTCTTTTGCAGCTGTTAAAACTTTTTTTTGTCTGTATGTCTTGTTACTTGGTTATTATGTGGCAAGTGGACAATTTTTTGCGGTCATATCTATTTGGTGTTCTGTAAGCTTCTTGTATCCTTATATTCATTTCCTTCTTTAAGTTAGGAAAGTTTTTTCTATGATTTTATTGAATTATCTGTGCCTTTGAGCTGGTATTTTCCTTCTTATCTTCCTGTTATTCTCAGGTTAGATCTTTTCATCATGTCCCAGATGTCCTGAACATTTAGTGTTATGGCTTTTTTGGTTTTAGTATTTTCTTTGTGATATCTACTTCAACTACTGAGTTTTTCACTCTAGAGATTCTCTCTTCCTTCTTTTGGATTCTGTTGGTTATGTTGGCATCTGTAGTTCCAGCTTTTTTCTTCAGATTTTCTATTTCCATCTTTGCCTCATTTTGTGCCTTTTCTATTGCTTCTATTTCAGTTTTTATTTCCTAGAATGTTTCTTTCATTGTTTGGTTTACCTTTTCTTGTTTTTTTCCCAAGGATTTGTTCATCTCTTCCAATTTCTTGTTCATATTTTCTTCAAGGGAATTTTTTATATCTTCTTTGAAGGCTTCAATAATCTTCATAAAGTTGTTTTTGGTATTGTTTCCATCTGTTTCCTCTTCATTGCTCTGTTCAGGTCTTGTAGTTGTAGAACCACCAGTTTCTTCTGGTGTTACCTTGTTGTTCTTTACATTATTATATGTATTTTTGCACTGACATCTGCCCATGATTTCAGTGGTTCATGATTAGGCAGCTGCTAGTCATTTGTGGCAAGTGGGCTTGTGTGTCTCCTGTCTCCTCTGAGCAAGGGGTCTGCTTTATCTTTGACTCTGCTCTGGACAGAGGTCTAAATTTCAAAACCTCAGTCTTTCTCTGATGATGCAATTTGCCCTGTTTGTGGGGCTGGCTGTGCTGTGTTCCCTCTTTTAGGTGTGGCTGGAGGAGCCCCTCACAGTGAAACCCTAGTCTTATCTGCTAGGGAGAGTCTGAGAACTGACACTAAGGATTGACCCTGGTCCAGTAGAGGACTCTCCGAATGGGTGGTCCAGGTGCCGGAATCTTATCACCTCTGGACAAGGTCTGAATTTCAAAGGCCTCAGTCCTTCTCTGCTGATGCAGTTCACCATGAAGGCAGGGCCAGCCATGTCAATTTTAGTTTTTTATTCACAGTTTTAGATAAAAAATTCACTTAGATGTTAGAGTTTAGAAGTTTGAGGGATATCCAAATATAGTTTTTAGTTAGTAATATAAGTTGGATAGAAATTGAATTAGGTATAATCCTTTGAACTCACCAAAATACAATAAATAATGGAATATATTTTTGGGAATTTGTCAATTGTTAATGGGTTGGACATTACTCAAATAATTATTGTTTGCATAATATGTATAATTATTGTACCTCTTGTATATGTTTTTTCTTATGGTAGTTAAAACCTTCTTTTTTATTTTTGAACCAAAAGGGGTATGTGTTGAGATGTTATATATTTAATAAAACCAGTCTGGAATATCAGAAAGGAGAGCTACCCACAGTCAATATTGGAGGGTCAGAGAGTAGTAACTCACACCTTTAATCCCAGCACATCTGAATTTGAGGCCAACTTGATTTACAGAGGGAGTTCCAGGCTCCTAGGCAGTCTGTGGTGGTACCATGCCTTTAATCTCATAACTTTAGAGACAGAGATGTTTTTGTGTTTCTGTGAGTTTAAGGCTAATTACCAGATAATAGTAGCTCACACCTTTAATCTTAACCTGGATATGAAACAACTGAGCAAAGAAAGTATTTAAGGTAGGCCAATGGAGACAGATGCTACAGAAAAAGTGATGAGGCGTGAGCTTCAGGAAGCTGATGATAGCTGGGTAAGATTTGACTGTACTGTTTTCTCTCCTTGATATTCTTGCATTTCCCTAATATCTTGATCTGACCTTTATTTATTACAACCAGAATTCATGCAACATACAAGAGCATGAGAGATTATTCCATTTTCTGATATCTTCTTTAATTTTCTTCTTCAATGACTGAAAGTACTGGTGTTTCACTTTTTAAGCTCCTGTTATCACAAGATATTTGATGTCATTTGCAGCTATTCTAAAGGGTGATGTTTTCCTGACTGTTTTTCAGCTCTTGTATAATTTGTAAAGAAGGGTTATTGTTTTTTTTAAATTAATCTTGTATCCTCTTACCTTACTGAAGGTGTTTATCAGCTGTAAGAGTTCAATGGTTCAATTTTGGGGGTCACTTATGTATATTATCATATCATCTGCAAATAATGATAGATTGACTTCTTTCTTTGCAATTTGTATGCCCTTGATCTTGTTTTTTCTTTTCTTTTTTTTTTTGTCTTATTGCTCTAGAGAACTATATTAAATAAGTATAGAAAGAGTAGAGCACCTTGGCTTGTTTCCAATTTTAGTAGAATTGCTTTGAGGTTCTCTGATTAGATTGGTGTTTGTTATTGACTTGCTGTATATTGCCTTTATTATGTTTCAGTATTTTCCCTGTATTTCTGATCTCTCCAAAAATTTTGTCATGAAAGAGTATTAATTTTTGTCAAGGCTTTTGCTACATCTTATGAGATGATCATGTGGATTTTATTCAGGTTGTTTATATAATGAATGATATTGACGTTTTTCATATGTTGAATCATTCCTGCATCTCTGAGATGAAGCCTAGTTGATCAGGTTCATGAAAATTTTGATATGTTCTTGAATTTGATTTGCCAATATTTTATTTTTGCATCAATATTCATAATGGAGATTGGTCTGTAATTTTTTATCTTTGTCACATTTTTGTGTGATTTGGGTATGAGCATGATAATAGCCTCAGTGTTCCTTTGGTTTCTATTGTGTGGAACAATTGGAGGAGTATTAATATCAGTTTTTTGAAATTCTGGTAAAATTCTATACTATACTGAAGCTGTCTGACCTTGGATTTGTTTTTGTTTTTGCTTTTTGTTGTATTTTGCTTCTACTGCCTTGGGGTTATGTCTATTTAGATCATTTACCTGATCTTGATTTATTTTTGGTAAATTGTACTTGTCCAGAAAGCTGTCTATTTCTTTTAGGTTTTTCAATGTTGTGGAGTACAGATCTTTGAATTTTGACCTAATGATTCTTTGAATTTCTTCAGTGGCTGTTATTATATTCCCCTTATTATTGTCTGATTTTGTTAATTTGAATGTTCTTTGTATGCCTTTTAGATAGTTTGGATAAGGATTTGTCTATCTTGTTGACTTTCTCAAAGAACCTACTCTTTGTTTCATTGACTCTTTGTATTTTTCTCTTTATTTCAATTTTATTGATTTCAGCCCTGATTTTGATTATATCCTGCCATCTACTTTTTTTCTGGGTGAATTTGCTTCTATTTACTCAAGCTTTCAGCTGTGCTGTCATGTCTCTTGTGTAAAATTTCTCCATTTTGGTGGTATGAACTTTTCTGTTACCACCGCTTTCATTTTGTCCCATAAGCTTGGATAGGTTGTGGATTTATTTTCCTTAAATTCTAGGAAGACTTTAATTTTTTTCTTTACTTCTTCCTTGACCCAGAGGTGGTTCAGTTAAGATATGTTCAGTTTCTATGAGTTTGAAGGCTTTTTGTGGTTTGTGTTGTTGTTGAACTCTAACTTTAGTCCATGGTGATCTGACAGGATACAAGGGCTTATTTCCACTTTTTTGTATCTATTCATATTGGTGTTCCAACTGAGTATATAGTCAGTTTTAGAGAAAGTTTTATGGGGTGCTGAGAAGAAAAGCATATTTTTGAATATTTGAGTGAAATTTTTTGTATATATCTATTAAGTCCATTTGAGGCATAATATCTGTTATCTCACTTATTTCTCTGTTCAGTTTCTGTCTGGAAGACCTAACCATTGGTGAGATTAGGGTATTGAAATATCCCACTATTAGTGTGTGGGGTTTGATATAAGGTTTAAGATTTAGTAATGTTTCTTTTATATATGTGGGTGACCTTGTATTGGAGCAATAGATGCTCAGGATTGATATTTCTTCTTGATTGAATATTTTTTCTGAGATGCATAAGTAATGTCCTTCCTGGTCTCTCTTGACTAAATTTAGTTTGAATTTGAAATTTAATCTACTTTGTTAGATATTATAATTACTCACCAGTTTGTTTCTTATGTCCATTTGATTAGAAAGTCTTTTCCTAACACTTTGCTCTGAGACAGTGTTTCTCTTTGAAGTTGAGGTGTGTTTCTTATATGCACTAGAAGGATTGATCCTGTTTTCATTATCATTGTGTTAGCCTATGTCTTTTTATAGGTGAATTGAGTTCAGTGATATTAATGACCAGTGTTCATTAATTCTTGTTATTTTTGTGGTATTGTGTGTGTGTGTGTTTCCCTTCTTTGGGATTTGCTTCTGTGACATTATCTGTTGCTTATAACTTCATGGGTACATCTAGCTTCATTAGGTTTCAGTTTTCCTTCTAATGCTTTTTGTAGGGCAGGATTTGTGGAAGATATTGTTTAAATCTGATTTTGTCATGAAATATCTTGTTTTCTTCATCTACAGTGATTGAGAGTTTTGCTGGGTTTTATATTCTGTGCTGGCATTTGTTGTCTTTTAGTGTCCTTATAACATCTGTTCAGGACCTTCTAGCTTTCAGTCTCCATTGAGAAATCTGGTGTTATTCTGATGGATCTGCCTGTATGTTACTTGACCTTTTTCTTTATTGTGCATGTATGTTTTATGTTTTAATTATTATGTGGTGAACAGAATATTGGGGGGTTGGTCAAGTCTATTTGGTGTTCTGTAAGCTTCTTGTATTTTCATAGACATTTTCTTTTTTTGATTGGGAAAGTTTTTTATGCGTTTTGTTGAATATATTTTCTGTGTCTTTGAGATGTTATTCTATTTCTTCTTCTGTTTCTATTATTCTTAGGTTTGGACTTTTCATAGTGTCCCAGAATTTCTGGACATTTTGTTTGTGTGTGTGTGCTTTTTTTTAACTTTAGGTTTTCTTTTACTAACAAAATTATTTACTCTATTGTATCTTCCACACAAGGTATTGTCTCTTTTATCTTTTCCATAATTAGTTATGCTTGCATTCTGTTCCTGTTAGTTTTCTCAGATTTTCCACTTCCAGAATTCCCACAGTTTGTGTCTTCTCTCTTGCTTCCACTTCAGTTTCAAAGTCTTGCACTGTTTCCATCACCTGTTTGATTGATCTTTCTTGGTTCTCTAGTCTTTTTTTCTTCTTCTTCTTTATTTATTTTGTATTTTATCAAAAAAATTAAAATGAATTTAAAATCTAAAAAGTTAACAATAACTATAAAGAAGATAAAAATCATAAGCATGACTTATCAAGGGTGATAATGCAAATAAGATTGCTACACATATATTTACTTTGTGTTCAGCTTTACCTATGAATTTTTTTTCCATTCCTGTATATCCTTATTCAAGGTCCCTTCCCCCTCCCACCACATCAGGTCATTTTTTTCTTCTCCACAACTCCCCATCCCCTCCCTGGGCAGGGAGCAGACAGTCCTATGGTCCCACTGACCCAATAATGCTTGGATCAATCTCCAGTCCTGACCAAATCCAGTTTTGTCCCCCCTCCCTCAAGAATGAGTCAGGTGTTCCTATAGTTGGAGAGGGGTACAAAGGGTCAGCCCAGGGTGTTTCTGATCCCAAGCTGTTCAGTGGTTGTTGTTTGCCACTTAGGCATGCTTGGCTCTTTTTCTTGTGTGTTTGTTTAGAGATCACTAAAGAATGAGTACATCCCCTGCTTATGTTTCTGAGATTGTGATACCTCGCTCAGGAGGATATTCTCCAAATACATCCATTTGCCTGCGAATTTTAGGATATCATTTTCTTTCTTACTGCTGAGTAGTATTCCATTGTGTAGATGTACCACAGTTTGTTAATACATACTTCAGTTGAGGACATCTAGGGTTTTTACAAGTTCTTGCTATTACAAATAATACTGCGATAAACATAGTTGAGCTAATACCTTTGGAGTGTGAATGTGACTCTTTAGGGTATATACCCAGAAGTGGTATTGCTGGGTCCTTGGGGAGATTGATTCTCAATTTTCTGAGAAACTGCCATATTGCATTCCAAAGTGGCTGAACAGGCTTACACTCCCACCAACAATGGAGGAGTGTTCCCCTGGCTCTGCATCCTCTCCAACATAGGCTGTCATCTGTGCCATTTACTTTAGCCAATCTAACAGGTGTTAGGTGGTATCTCAAAATTGTTTTGATTTACATTTCTCTGATGGCTAAAGATGATGAGTACTTTTTCAGGTGTCTTTCAGCCATTCGTAGTTCCTCTGATGAGAATTCCCTTTTTAGATCTGTACCACATTTTTTGATTGGGTTATTCAAGGTTTTGGGCTCTCGATTCTTGAGCTCTTTATATATCTTAGAGATCAGTCCTCTATCACTTGTAGGGTTGGTGAAAATCTTTTCCCATTCTGTAGTCTGTCATTTTGTCCTATTGACAGTGTACTTGGCTTTGCAGAAGCTTCCTAGCTTCAGGAGATCCCACTTATTGATTGTTGGTCTTAGTGTCTGTGCCACTGGTGTTATATTC
>PVIH01001440.1:87341-148243 GCA_004025045.1 Sigmodon hispidus
AGTTCAAAGTGGCTGGGTTTAAGTTGAGGTCTTTGATCCACTTGGATTTGAGTTTTGTGCAGGGTGACAGGCTCGGATCTATTTGCATTTTTCTACACACTTCCATCCAGCTATGCCAACACCATTTGTTAAATATACTATCTTTTTTCCATTGAATGTTTTGGGACTCTTTGTCAAAGATCAGGTGTTCATAGGTTTTGGGTTAATGTCTGGATCCTCAATTCTGTTCCATTGGTCCACAAGTCTGTTTTTATGCCAGAACCAGGCTGTTTTTATTATTGTAGCTCTATAGTATAGCTTGAAGTCAGGGATGGTGATACCTTCTGAGGTTCTTTTGTTGAGTAAAATTGTTTTGGCAATTCTGGCTTTCCTGTTATTCCGAATGAAATTGAGTATTGTTCTTTCAAGGTACAAAAAATATTGTGTTGGGATTTTGATGGGCAGTACATTGAATCTGTAGATTGCCTTTGGTAGAATTGCCATTTTTACTATGTTGATCCTACCAATCCAGGAACATGGTAGAGCTTTCCATTTTCTGATATCCTCTTCAATTTTTTTCTTCAGTGATTTAAAATTTTTGTCAAATAGGTCTGTTACTTCTTTGGTTATAGTTACTCCAATGTATTTAATACTATTTGCAGCTATTATGAAGGGTAATGTTTCCCTTATTTCTTCTTCAGCTCTTCTATCTTTAGCGTATAGAAGAGCTACTGATTTCTTTGAGTTTATCTTGTATCCTGCTACATTGCTGAAGGTGTTTATCAACTGTAGCAGTTCCTTGGAAGAATTTTGTGGGTCACTTATGTATACAATCATATCATCTGCAAATAGAGATAGCTTCATTTCTTCTTTTCCAATTTGTATGCCCTTAATCTCTTTTTGTTCCCTTATTGCTTTAGCTAAACTTCGAGAACTATATGGAATATATAAGGGGAGAGAGGACATCCTTGTCTAGTTCCTGACTTTAGTGGGATTGCTTTGAGTTTTTCTCCATTAAGTTTGATACTGGCTTCAGCTTCTTGTAAATTGCCTTTATTATATTTAGGTATTCTCCCTGTATTCCTGATCTCTCCAGGGCTTTAATCATAAAGGCGTGTTGGATTTGGTCAAAGGCATTTTCCGCATCTAAGGATATGATCCTGTGGTTTTGTTCCTTTCGTTTGTTTATATGATTGATAACATTTACAGTTTTTCATATGTTAAACCAGCCCTGCATTTCTGGGATGAAGCCTTCTTGGTAGTGGTGGATGTTATCTTTTATACATTATTGTATACGGTTTGCCAAAATTTTGTTGAGAATTTTCGCATCAACATTCATGAGGGAAATTGGTTTGTAATTCTCCTTCTTTGTTGTGTCTTTGAGTGGCTTGAGTATTAGGGTCATTGTGGACTCATTAAAGGAATTTGGCAATATTCCTTCAGTTTCTACTGAGTGAAATAGTTTGAGGAGTAATGGTAGTAATTCTTCTTTGAATGTCTGGTAGATTTCAGCACTGAAACCATCTGGACCAGGGCTGTTATTTTTGAGGAGGTTTTTAGTGACAGCTTCAATTTCCTTATGGGTTATAGGCCTGTCTAGGTAATTAATGTGATCTTCTTTTAATTTTGGTAGATGGTACCTGTCCAGAAAGCTGTCCATTTCTTCTAGGTTTTCCATTTTTGTGGAATACAGATTTTCAAAATATGATCTGATAATTCTCTGTGTTTCCTGGGGGTCTGCAGTTCTGTCTCCCTTTTTGTTTCTAATTTTGTTAATTTGAACACTCTCTCTCTGTTTTTTGAATAGTTTGGCTAAGGGCTTATCTATCTTGTTAACTTTGTCAAGAACCAACTCTTAGATTCATTGATTCTTTGTATTGTTCTTTTTGATACAATTGTATTGATTTCAGCTCTAAGTCTGATTATTTCCTGCCATCTACTCCTTCTAGGTGAGTTTGCTTCTAATTGTTCTAAGGCTTTCAGCTGAGCTGTTAGGTTTCTAGTGTAGGATTTCTCTACGTTTTTTTGTATAGGCATCTAGCGCTATGAATTTTCCTCTTAAGAGTGCTTTCATTTTGTCCCACAAGTTTGGATACATTGTAGATTCATTTTCATTGAATTCTAGGAAGACTTTGATTTCTTTCCTAATTTCTTCCTTGACCCAGTGATGGTTCAGCTGAATGATGTTTAGTTTCCATGAGTTGGTAGTCTTTCTTTGTGTTTTGATGTTGTTGAACTCTCACTTTAGGCCCTGGTGGTCCAATATGTTACAAGGGATTATTTCCATTTTTTTGTGTCTGTTGATTTTTGCTTTATGACCAATTATGTGGTCAATTTTGGAGAAAGTTCCATGAGGAGCTGAGAAATATGCATATTCCTTTGCCTTTGGGTGGAAGCTTCTGTAGATATCTATGAAATCCATTTGCATCATAACCTCATTTAGACTCCTTATTTCTCTTTTGAGACTCTGTCTGGTTGACCTATACAGGGTTGAAAGTGGGGTATTGAAGTCTCCCACTATTAGGGTATAAGAATTGATGTGGGATTCAAGCTTTAGCAGTGTTTCTTTTACATAAGTAGGTGCCCTTATATTAGGGGCATAAATATTTAAGATTGAAATCTCCTCCTGACCAATTTTTCCTGTGATGAATAAGTAGTGACCATTTTGGTCCCTTTTAATTGCTTTTAGCTTAATGTCTAGTTTGTTTGATATTAGGATTGCAACCTCTGCTTGTTTCCTAGCACCGTTTGACTGGAATATCTTTTCCCAGCCCTTTATTCTAAGCCTGTGTCTGTCTTTGCAGTAGAGGTGTGTTTCTTGTAGCCATCCTTCTGTTGTTTTATCCATCTTGTTAGTGTGTGACATTTCATAGGAGAGTTGAGACCATTGATATTAAGGGTAATTAGTGACCATTGATTCATATTTCCTGCCATTTTTGGTGGTAACTTGTTTGTATTTCCTTTCTCTAGGGTATTCTTCTGTGGAATTATTGATTGTTTGTGATTTCGTGGGTGTATCTGGGGTCCTTAGGGTTGAGTTTTCCCTCTAATACTCTCTGTAGTGCTGGATTGGTAGATAGATATTCTTTCAGTCTGATTTTGTCCTGAAATACCTTGTTTACTCCATCTATCATGATTGATAATTTTGCAGGGTATAGTATTCTAGTTTGGCAGCCATGCTCTTTTCGTGTCTGTGTAACTTCTGACCAAGCCCTTCTATCTTTCATCGTTTCCATTGAATAGTCAGGTGTTATTCTGATGGGTCTGCCTTTATATGTGAGTTGGCCCTTTTCTTTTGCAGCTCTTAAAATTTTTTCTTTGTTCTGTATGTTTTGTGGCTTGATTATAATATGGCGCAATGACTTTTTTTGTGGTCATATCTATTTGGTGTTCTATAAGATTCTTTTATCTTTATAGGCATTTCCTTCTTCAGGTTAGGGTAGTTTTCTTCTATGATTTTATTGAAAACATTATCTGTTCCTTTGAGCTGGTATTCTTCTCCATCTTCTATTCCTATTATTCTCAAATTAGGTCTTTTCATGGTGTCCCAGATTTCTTGAGCATTTTGAGTTATGTCTTTTTTAGTTTTACTATTTTCTTTCACTGATATAAGTATTTGAGCTTCTGAGTCTTCCACTTCAGAGATTCTATCTTCCATCTCTTGAACTCTGTTTGTTATGCTTGTATCTGTGGTTCCAGCTTTTTTCTTCAAATTTTCTATTTCCATCTTTGCCTCATTTTGTGCCTTTTTTATTGCTTCCATTTCAGCTTTTAGCTCCTGGTATGTTTCTTTCATAGTTTTGTTCATCTCTTCCAATTTTTTGTTTGTATTTTCTTCTATTTCTTTAAGGCTATTTTTCATATCTTCTTCGAGAGATTCGATGATCATCAAAAAAGGAATTTTTGGTGTTGCTTCCTTCTGTTTCCTCTTCATTGCTCAGTTCAGGTCTTGTATTTGTAAGATTACCACTCTCTTCTGTAGTTACCATGTTGTTCTTTGTATTATTATGTAAATTTTTGCACTGACATTTGCCCATGGCTTCAGTGGTTCACGATTAGATGGCTCTTGGTCAGTTGTGGCACTCAGGCTTGTGTGCCTCCTGTCACCTCTCTGGATATGGTCTGAATCTGCTCTTCAGAGATCCCAGAAATTATCTGTTCACTCATTTGGAGGTGGAGGTGTTAGCTGTGCAAATTCCCTCAGCAGCAGCTGTGGGTTTGGTGACAAGCTGACTTTATCTGTGCCTGTTACAGAGTGATCTGGGACTTACTGTGCAGACAGCACCTGGTCCTGGAAGTGGAACTGGAACCCATGAGAGCTCAACTCTCCCTTCCTGGCTGGGATATAGGCGCTTGGACCTGGTGACCCCTCCTCACCTCTGGGCAGGGTCTGAGTCTGTCCTTCAGGGACCCCTGTAGTTATCTGTTCTCTGAGTTCGAGGTGGAGGTGAGTAGCCATGCAAGTTCCCTCAGCAGCAGCTGTGGGTATGGTGACAGGCAGACTTTATCTGCCTCTGCTACAGAGTGCACTGGGACTCTTCAGACAGTACCTGGTCCTGCTCTCTAGTCTTTTTTAAAGAGATTTATTGTTTTCTTCCTTTTTTGCCTTTTTTTTTCAATATTTTCTTAAGATAGATTTTTATTTCTTCTTTAAATTCCTCTTTAAAGACTTCTATCATTTTTATAAAGATTTTTTTTAAGGTTTGTTTCCTTTGCTTCTTCCATATTGTCATGTTCAGGTCTTGCTGTT
This sequence comes from Sigmodon hispidus, assembly GCA_004025045.1. Classification (NCBI taxonomy): domain Eukaryota; kingdom Metazoa; phylum Chordata; class Mammalia; order Rodentia; family Cricetidae; genus Sigmodon; species Sigmodon hispidus. The sequence goes on from PVIH01001440.1 coordinate 92,071, forward strand.
GTAGAACCAGTAGGTTCTAGTGGTGCCAAACTGTTCTTCATGTTGTTGAATGAATGTTTGCGCTGGCATCTACCCATCTCTTCTGCTGATTGGTCCACGTGTTGTCTGTGTTTCAGCAAGGTAGTTTTTGTCTACTAGGTGCTCTTGATACAATTGAAGATCTTGGGGAGCTCTGATAAAATGGAGTCTGTGCTTCAGGGAGCAATTGAGATCTGTAGCTTGAATTCTTGTGAAGGAGCTCTCCAGAGGCTGTGGCTCAGGAAGCACCTTGGGTTTGGGGATGGGTGTTTTTGTGTAATAAATTGAGGCTTATCAGTTAGAGGGTCTGGTCCAATGAGGGGTGTTGATAGTTCGGCTTGCACCCAGGTGTCCTGCTTGTTTGCCTGCAGCTGTAGCTCTTTTTCTGGGGCTCTCCAGAGGCTGTGTTCAGGGAACAGCTGAGGTTGGGCAAATTGGTGGTTTTAGGAAATGGTTTGAGGCGTATGTGGTAGAGGTTTTGATGAGGGATGTAGATACTTAGACAAGAGTTCTACTTACTTTCCTGCAGCTGGAGCTCATTGTGTTAGAGGGCATATTTTGTACTCTGTTGCCTTACATGGGGCTGTTCTAGCTGTCCTGGTCTGCCAGCTGGGAGGAAGATAACTCACCTCTTCTACTGAGGGGCTCTAGCTGCTTTATCTCAAGAAGTCTACTTGTGTATTTTTATAATACTGTTGCAAAAATAAGCTTCATTGGTGACAGGTAAACACTATACTTATATGGGGCCATTAAAAAATGGTACTTAGAATGTATTTGGATATTTTATTGGTTTAGAAATGTTTCAGTAGTAGGTTCTACTCTATGATCCATAATCTAACCAGCCATGGTTAGGTGACCAGGTTTGTAGTCCCAAAAATGAATTTTTTACAATTTAGCCCAATAGATGGCTGTTAATTTCCCCCAAGTTATATGTACTACTATTGTACCCATAGGAATATTTTGTCATACTTGTCATTGTTTTGGTTTGTAGTATTTACATATGAGTAGGATTATTGATTTCTTGTCATACTTGGAAGATTGCATATCATTTTTGGTTACTATGCAAGCTAGTCCTCAGAGAAAAGGAGCCAAAGTCCATTATGCTTCATTTTTTAAAGGTCTGTGTCCAAATTATATGGTATCTTCAGAAATTGACAATGTTCCTTCTGTTTCTCTTTTGTGGAATAATATGAGGAATATTCATATTAGCTCTCCCTGTGAATATCTGGTAGAATTCTGTGCTTAAACCATCTGGCCCTGGGTGGGCGTTTGGTTGTTTTGTTCTTGTTCATTTTGGTTGGAAAACTTTTCATGACATTTTCTATTTCTTTGGGAATAATAGATATATTTAAATTGTTTATATAACATTATAGTGGTGACTTAACTTTGGTAAGTGGTATCTACCAAAAAATTGTCTATTTCTTTAAAATTTTAAAATATTGTGGATTACAAATATTTGAAGTATGACCTAATCATTCTTTGGATTTCCTTGGTGTCTGTTATGTCCCCTTTTCATTTTTGTCTTTATTAATTTGGAAATTCTCTTTCTTTCTGCCTTTAAATTAGTTTGTAAGGGTTTTTCTCTTGTTTGTCTATCTTGTTGATTTTCTCAAAAAACACTTTTTAAATTGATTTTTATATTCTTCTCTTTGTTTCTATTTTGTTTGACTATTTATTTCTCTCTACTCCACTTTGGTGTGTGTGTGTCTTCTTTTGTTCTAGGGTTATCATGTGTGCTTTAAATCTTTGGTATGAGAATTCTCTAATTTATTTATGCAAGTACTTAGTGTTACAAACTTTCTTATTAGCACAGCTTTTACCATGTTTCTAAAGTTTGGGTACATTGTGAATTATTTTTATTAAATTCTAGAAAGTTTTTAATTTGTTTCTTTATATCTTCCCCTATCATTAGTAATTTAGCAGACGTTGTTCTGTTTCCAGGATTTTGTAGGTTTTCTGTTGTTAAAATCCAACTTAATCCATGGTGGCCTGATAGGATTCAGGGGTTTATTTTAGTTTTCCTCTAACCCTTGAGACTTGCTTTGTGACTAAATATGTGGTCAGCTTAGGAGAAGATTTTATGAGGAGCTGAGAAAAAGGTATATTCCTTTGTATTTGAGTGAAATGTTCTGTAGATTGCTGTTGAGTCCATTTGAGTGTGAAAGTCTAATACTTCCATTATTTTTTTTCTTAGTTTTTGTCTGGACAACCTGTCCAATGAATGAGACATTGAAGTTGCTCAATATTTATATTTTATGTTTGATGAGTGGTTTAATCTTATTAATGTTTCTTTTACATATGTAGGTGCCTTTGCATTTGAGGTATAGATGATCAGAACTGAGATGTCATCCTAGTGGTTTTTTGTTTCTTTTTTTTTTTGAATAGGAAGTGTCCTTCTGCATCTATTTTTATTAGTTTTTGTTTGAAGTCTGTTTTGTTAGATATTAGGATAGCAGCAATAGTTTGCTTCCTAGGTCCATTTGGCTGAAATATCTTTTTTCTTTTTTTTTTTCTTTTTCACTATCCAAACATTTATTCTTTACTAGTTTTTTCTAGTACGTGGGGCAATACACACATCATTTCAGTTAGTATGTCAGCCCTAACTCAGTTACCATGCAGTCAATCAAGCTCCAGGTTCAAAGACAATTTATCCAGGACATTTTGAATCCTAAACCTAATTTTGAATTGCCCCTAAATTCTTAATTTCCAAGATTTACCTATATTGAAGCTCACAAAATCCCACTCAGCAGTGATGAGACATATTTGAGAAGTCAGCTTCTTTTACCAAGAGGTGGATGGGTAGCGGACCACAGGCTAGGCTGATTGTGGGACAGGTCTCAATCCCAATTATCCTTCGCTGTCCACTTCCTAGTTTCTTCTACTTCACTCAGAGTTGATGACAAGAACCCCCAAAGCAGACCAGGGCTCTGCTGAAGGGAGCAGGAGTTTATCTGTCCCTACTCATTCCGCTGTAGGCTTTTGTGACACCCTGAGAACAGATATTGGCAGGGAATGCAGGGGACACAGTGGGACTCGACCCTGGCAAGCTATTTCTGTGGTCCATTGTTCTCTGGGTTCCCTATGGACCTTTTAGTGGAAATATCTTTTTTCAACCCCTTATCCTGAGGTAATGTTTAACTTTGATGTTGAGGTATATGTTTTTTGTATGCAGCAGAAGGATCAATTTTGTATTCACATCTAAACTGTTAGCCTGTATCTTTATTGATGAATTGAGTCTATTGAAAATGAGAAATTAATGACCACTGATTGTTAAATTCTGTTATTTTTATTGTTGGTAGTGTGTGTGCACGTGTATGTGTGTGTTCTTTGGGTTTTGTTGAATAATCCATTGCCTGGGTTTTTATGGGTATAGTTAATTTTTTTGACTGAAGTTTTTTTTTACTACCTTTTGCAGCAATGAATTTGTGAATAGATATTGATTAAATCCGACTTGTTATGAAATATTTTTTTTCAATCTTAGATGATAGAATGTTTTGAGTACATTTGTCTGGGCTAGCATCTGTAATCTCTTAGAGTTTGTAAGACATTTGTCCAGGTATTTCTGGCTTTTAGCGTTTCCATTGAGAAGTCAGCTGTAATTCTTATAGGTCTGACTTTATATGTCACTCAGCCAATTTTTCTTACAACCGTTGATATTCTTTCTTTTTTCTGTTTAATGTTGCAATTGTTATGTGATGGGGAAACTTTATTTTCTGATTCAGTCAATTTGATGTTCTGTTAGGTTCTTGTACCTTTATATGCATGTCCATCTTTAGGTTAGGGAGATTTTCCTCTATAATTTTGTTAAGTACATTTTTTCTGGGTTTTTGTGCTGCAGTTCTTCTCCTCTTCCTATTATTCTTAGTGTTGGCTATTTTATAGTCTCCCAGATTCCTTGGATGTCTTGTGTCAGAAGTTTTTACATTTAACATGTTCTTTGATCTATGGATCTGTTTCTTTTCTTGTATCTTCAATGCCAAGATTCTTCTATCTTTTATATTCTCTTCTCTGAGTCTGTAGTTTTTGTTTGCTTACCCAGATTTTCCATTTCCTGAACTCCCCACATTTCTGGTTTCTTTATTAGTTGTATTTTTATTTTTATGTTATAATTTTTTTAACCTGTTTATGTTTTCTGGTTTTTTAATTTTTTTTTAGCATTCCTTAAGGGGTTTATGGATTCCCTCTAAATTCTGTTTGTCTTTTTTATGTCTTTAAGGGAATTTTTTTTATTCTTATTTTTCTTTAAGGGAGTTTTTCCTATTTAAACACTTCTTTCATTTCATAAAATTGTTTCAAGGTAGTTTTCTTGTACTTTGACTGCACTAAATGGTGCCTTATTGCCCTGGTCATTGTTGATTGTATTCTTACACTGGCATTTAGGCACCTTGGTTTGGGATGATTTGTTCAAGGTCCAGATTTCTGACTTTGTTTTTATGAAATGTGTTTCTTGGTTGCTTTTTAATTGTTGTTTTGTTTTCTCCTTTTTTTCCTTTTCGTGGCATAGATTTCTGGCAGCTGGTATGATGTTTGGTTTAGTTGGGAGTCACCATCAAAGTTAGGTTTTGGCATTCTGGTGTTTAGCTTGGCCTTTGGTGCTAGACTCTTTGTTCTTATTTTTTTTAGTCATGCTTTTATAATATATTCATTTTTATTTTATATACATTAGTGTTTTGCCTGTAGAAATGTCTGTGTGAGGGTGTCAGATATTGAGTTGTCAGCTGCAGTATGGCAATATGGTTGTTGGGAATTGAACCTGCATCCCCTGAAAGAGCAGCAAATAATCTTAACTGTTGAGCCACCTCTACAGCCCCAAGTCTCTGCTATTCTGACTGGTATGGACTGCATCTGTTCTGACTAGTGTGACTTGCACTTGAGCAGCTGACGTCTGATCAAACTAATGTGGTCTGTACCTTTTCTGACTAATGAAGCTTGTACCAGTTATCATAGTGTGGCATGCTACTAAGGGCAGAAGTCCACCATGTTGGGGGCAGGGCCCAGTAGTGGGGACAAGTAGGGGTGGCATAAACCTGAGGACAGGATATAGGAACAGAACCAACATGGAATTTTTGTGTTTATATACAAATATTCTTTAATATGCTAGATTAATGAGTACTATAAAATTAATTAACAAATCTTCACTAAGGAAGTTTGATTACTTATGGAGTTGACAAATTCTTTAATGATGGCTAGACAAAGAGATTTAACTAAAAATTCATAGAAAATAAATAAAATATTAGTTACTTACATTCACTCATTTAATGAAGCCTTATAAAATAGTTGTATATGCAAAATTTTGTAGTAGGTATGTGGGAATAAATTATATTTGTCTGAAAGTTCTTAAGTTAGAGTACTTATGCTTACAGTTTTGTTGAAATACTGATTATTTTTATATTCTCTAATGACAATGTGACTTATTAGCCCAGTTAAAAAATATTTTAGATTTTATTTTATTACATGTGAAAAAGTGTGTGTGTGTGTGTGTGTGTGTGTGTGTGTGTGTGTGTGTATGTGTGTGTGTTAACTACCTGTATGGGAGTACATATGGATACAAGAAGAGGGCTTTGAACACTCTGGAGCTGAAGTTCTAGGTGGTTTTGAACCACCTGATTTGGGTGCTGGGAATAAAACTCCTGGTCCTCTGAAAGAAAACCTTTTGCATTTTATTATTCTACTTAGTAATTTAAATAGCCTTCTACAGTCTATGCTTCAAAGGTGAGTGATTATGTTGAATCTATAGTAACAACTCAAAGGCACAGAAGCATGATATAAATGCCATAGATCAACCAGTTCTTCATCTTATGTTAACATTTGTTTAGAATGGGTCAATAAGACCATATGAAGACAATGTTGTCATGTATCTATGATTCTTAGAACATTCTTTTGTTGTCTATGATGTGTTGATATGTATGTCTTCTAAAAGCCTTAATATTAAGTAATTACTGAAGTTAGAAATTTTCTTAGGAAAAAACCCTCTATTTCAAGAACTTTTCTTGGTCCGTTATGTTTATTTATGAACCTGATGTAAATCCTAACAGTTAAGTATTTTCATTCATAGGGACAGATGAGAGTTACTGAAGTAATCTCAAATCCACATTGACTTCAATCACTATACTTCCAAAACCTTTTGGTACTGAGAATCCTATTTATAAAAAATACAACACAAAACACTAACAGCAGCAAGAGGAACAACATATGTATCTTATGAATAAGAGGTAAAAGTAATTATTCTTAGAAAATTCAGAAACAATTGCAGTGTTCAAGGGAGGATTTAAAAAAATGCCAGAAGTATTTAAGTTACAGGTAAGTGATTAGAAAATCTAGAAAATATAAGCAGAAATGATGGTGAGCTGTTTAGGATGTTATAAGTACTAATCTAATGAAAGATTTGAAAATTGTGAATGTATTTGGTAAACAGTTTGCATGACAGACTTCAGCAAAATAGATCTGAAGACAGCTGTTAAATGGACAATTGATCAAATGCTCAAGGACCAATGAGTTGCTGTGATTGAAGCTGTAATAGGCAACAGGCAGCCAAAAGACTCTTGAAACACTCTACACATGGGTAATGAGAATTGGCTGAGCATAAGTGAATAAAAAAGAGAGAGACATCTGAAATTTTGAAAGATTCTTAGAGTCTGGAGGTGAATCAAAAGAGCAGGATGTGGTCCAGAATCCAATTTATCCAATGAGACTGCTTCCTCTAAAGAAATACAAGTCTCTTTCTCTCTAATTAGTGTAACATTGTTCTAGTTGCTTCTTAGTGAGGCAGAAAAGCTTCACCTCCTGAATAAAGAGTCCTGAATTTATCTCAGATGTTTGAGGTATGTGATGCAGTACAGACAAACTTACCTCAGAATGATACTTTGTGGTGTTGACTTGATAGCATGGTTTATTTTGAGTGACGATAGTCAGTTGGGGATTTGATATTATATTGGCTATTTTCAAACCAAATGAATATGCATCATGACTACCAGCATATTGCTCAAAATCGATGATAACTTATGGATGCTACTGTTCAAGAGCATGGGAATAAAGATAAACATGATTATTTCTTTTTCTTTTTATTGACAGTTAATAGGTGTTCTAAATTTACATTTGTTAGGAAGACTTGTTGCTGGGAAATAGAGACCCCTTGTTTAAGTGTTTAGTAGGGATACATTTTCTCTTTTAGTATGCCATAATGTTCTCACAGTTGGCACTCTATGTTTTTAAGTGGTTCCCTGTGATAAGAAGTTTCTGGCCCAGAATTTTCTGACTATCCCAGAAATTTAGACCTGCTCTCATCCCTGCTACCACTTAGCCCCAAATAATCACACAAACACAGATATTAATTTCATGCTGATTGACCTATGGTTCAGAAATATTGCTAGCTACCTCTTTCATCTTAACTCAGTTTATATCCACTAATCTGTTTAGCCATGTAGCTTGGTACCTAACCTTCTTTCCTCTGCATCTGCTAGCATCTCTGCTGGTGTCTCTGTTCTGCTCTTCCTGTTTCCAGAATTTATGTAGTCAGGTAGCTCTACCCGCACTTCCTGTCTGTCTTTTGGACAATTGATGTTTTTATTCAACCAGTAGGAAGGACAAATATTTACAATGTAATAATAGAACATAATCTCACTGCAGTTCCTCCACACGCAAACATCCTATAGAAGTTCTTATAATAATAGCAAAACTAAGCAAAAGATGGTACAGGTCTTTCATGGCTTTTATTTAGTATCCTCACATTACACTGTATCCAAGTTATTAGTTACAAACCTAGAATGATTTGTGAAATGATCTGGAAGAATATTCTTTAGATCCTGGCTGTATATGAGCCAATCACTTGTCTAAGAACTATCCATTGAGTACTATTTGGCATGTGCACATAGATATGATAAAACTGTAGAATTCAGCTTTGCTACAGTTTGCCTTTAATGTGACCTCTTATGAGTCACATACTCATTAAAATATAAAATCTATTCTCTTAACTTACTTTTATCTTCATTTATTTTAGCCTCTATAGTATACATAAACTCAATTATGTGTGTTATCTCTACTTTATTATTACTCTCAGTCATTTTGTCTACTTCTTAAGGTAGTGTAGTCACTTGTGACAGATTTGATAACAACTTTGCATGTGTATATCCATACTATCAAGGAACATGCATTATTTTTTCTTTGATCTCCAAGAGATAGCTCAAATTACTGTGACATGGGAGAGTAGGACATGCTATATGGGATTTTCAAAACAATGTTTGCAAATCAAAACTTTAAGTGCATTAGAGTGTTATGACATAAAATTTAAAGTTTTGTTTGTCATAACTGCTACTTTCAGTAGAGTTCTTCAGAAATGTTTCTCAAGGGTGAGATATTTAATCTAAAAATAATTCAGGAGCATTTTTATTCTTATGAGACTAGTGAGATATCAATTCTGACTACATTAAGCCTCTGTTCACTACTGGAGAAAAAAATACTTAAACATTGCCTGTGACATCACATTAACAATGAATAATTCAGCTGAGTTTGATGCAAAAAAGATATTTAATTTGAAACTTTTGCCACATCATATAGAAATATGTGTCAAGGAATTCATTTTCAAGCATCGTTGTCTCTGCATCAGGAACCAGTGGGATGAGAAAGCTCTGCAGCAAGCAATGCCACATGGCATATACTTAACTATACACAGCAGTGACACATATATTCCTCCATATTCTATTGTAATGGTACAGTTTACAGAAGACTATGTGTAGAATCACTCTGTAAGGAACTATTCAGTCATAGAATGGCTTGTAGAACCAGACTCCAAATTATAATAATCCGCATTTCAAAAGCGGCTGCTGGTAATTTGACCAGTTTATTTTTCTTTGACATTAGCAGCAGCTCTGCTAAGGCAGAGTAAATGTCATAAAATGTTTTGTTTTCCAGCAGCCATTGGCAAATAATTGGCATCTGTTTTCTGTTGTCTAGCTGCAGTTGTGTTTTCTGAAACAGAAGTTTCCATTCCTCATTTAATAACTTGTTGATTTAAGACTCTTAAGGGATCAGAAAAGTGGGGGCTGGGCAAAGAAAAGCAAAGAAAGCTTTCAAAACATTTGGGCTACAGCAACCTGGATGGATTGTCTGTGCATTCCTTCAAAGACTATTTGAACTCATTGGTATTTCCAAAAATCAACCAGCTCCAGAAGTAAGGAAATTCTTTTCTTTCTTTTTTTTTATTTTTTTATATGAAACCTAAAACAAAAGCTTCTCTGATGCAAAGATAAAGAAACAAAAGGTCCTTTTGAAAGCAATTTTGTTCATCTATTTTTTGACAAGACTCTCATGTCTTTGCTGTTACAAAGAATGTACCAATCTCCCAAGTGTTAAAATTGGGTTTTCCTTGAATTCAAACACTTTCAAAAGCTCAGATAAGTAGAGGATGTGATTATTTGTAGAGCAGGAAAGGCACTTACCACTGCAACTGTAGGAGCCTCTCTGTTTTTAATGTTTAAGAGCAGATAAAATGCCACTTTCCCTGACTTCAGGCATTCTTCTGGCTGAGGACTAGGCCATTAATAGTCATTAACACTCTTTCAAATGTATTGCCAGAGTGGTAATGAAATCAACACCTTCTAATTTTTATACTGAAGCTCTGCCAAGGCGCATTTGGTCTTGTCACTACATAGGGATGCACTGTGCTATGTGCTGCTACTTAAGATATCAACATAAACACTGAATAAAAACATACATTTTTTATGATGTTGAGACATGTTGCCATTTTATTGTAAATCAACATAGATCAATTATTCAAACCTATCTCACCTTTTGCTAGATGAAGGGCAGACAGGCCAGTGTTAGTGTCAACTCCTAGTCTGAGTTAACTGTTAGTTTCTTTCTTTCAAACAAATCATTAGCTGAAAAGTTATTAAAACTTGAGTTGGTGCCATGTTTCTACCATTTGCCATTTAGAGAAGTCTGCAGTACTCAGCATGTCAAATAGCTTTGGATTCTTTAAATACAATACCTGTTCCAATCATAGGTGTTCATCATCTACAAGATTCACTTGAAAATGCATCAATAATATTTGCCTATAGTGACATGGAATAGTTTATAATAAAGCAATATGTTGGGATCAGTAATATATACTCAGGAGAAAAATACTGAGAGTAGAAAGCTAGGAAACGGAAAAGAGAAGAAGAGAATGAGAGAAAGAGGTGGGGAGAAATCTTTTCTTATTAGTCTAATTCATTTGGAATTTTCTTTCCATTTTCTTTACTTTTCATCATTATTGAAACATAATAGGTTGGAAAAGAAACCAAGTAGAAAGGAAATGGAGATCCCTCTGATTATCCTTTCCCACCTGCACTTCCAGTAACTAAACTGAGTTTCCCCTAGCCTGCTTATATATATTCTTGTTCCTTTATTTGCAGACACATGGATGCTGCTGATCTACCTTTTTTTTGTCACAACCCATTTCTTTGAGACTCAATGTAGTTGTGCTCTCTTTAGAAAGGGAAAAAAAGTGTTTGTTTCTAATCATTATGTTTTCCAGGATTGGCCACTATATCTTCTAAGGACATTAATGCTTTCTCAAAGTGGGTCTAAGTGTAAAGACAGAGGGGCATGACATCATTTTACCCTTTTTGATTACGTGTTACAGCCATCACCTGTGAGGTTTCCCAGAGCACCTAGGTTGGTTCATAGACCAGCAAGATAGAACAGCTCTGTACACTTATGTTGTCTTCATTTGACCAGAAGAAAAACCTTTTATTTAGAACTTTGTTTCTAAGCAGTGTGATAAACACTTGGGTATTAGGTGCTTTGGAATAAGCAGAGGGCAGATGCTTTCCTTGGATTCTAACACTCAAGGGACAGGAAGAACATACCTTAATATTCAATAAACCTTAATATTTTGAGATAAGTGTTATAATATGGAATTATAGGAGAAGACAGCGATAAGAGGCTTTGTTTAGCCTCATAGAACCTGATGCTTCTTCTACTCCTATAGACAAGTAAGTATTTTGATAAAATAATGCTGATAGAAAGCAATTAGTTTTGAGATGGGAAGAAAACTGGTGATCTAAAAGCTAGAACATGCATCTTTAAGGAAGCCCCTAAGCAACATTGTATGCAGAGAGTCTAGGAAAGATCTCAGATCACCTATTTGCTGTACTTTGAAAATTACATTAAGATTCTGCTTCTTACAGTCAGCACCAGAAACAGGAAAATGCGAGCTAAGAATTTTTATGTCATGTCTCTTCAACTGAGTGTGTCAGAGAGAGGTATCCCAGGTGGCTCTGCTGATAGGGCATGGAACATTCTCTACCACTCACAGGGGATAGGCCAAAAGAATAATTCTAGCTCAGAGGATCTCTCCAGGGAGGGGTCTGTCCATTTGGTCTTCCTTGCATTGCTTTTACTATCATAAATTCCTCTTGCATCATTGCCATTTTTTTTCATGCCTAGAAATGAATGTGGGCCATTGGACAGGCATTTACCTCACCCTCCACAATCATCAGAGACATCTGGAAACCTTGCCGCTTCTGACCCAGGTCCAGCTCCCATGAGGAACAGCAGCTCCAGTTATCTAGCAAAGGCCAAGGATGAGAGAAAGGTTAACATGGCTCCCGAAGGGCCCCCTCCATTCCTAGCGGTGCCTCCCTCAGGTGCCCCTTTGGGAGGTCCTGTGCCACTGCCCATGCGATACGGACTACCTCCTCAGTTACATGGACCTTTGGATCTCAGCCATTTCCTCCACCATTTGTTCCAGGCATGTATCCACCACCACCAGGCATAAGAGAGTATCCACCAGGTGTTCTGCCTGTAAACCAGGACCTGCCTGTTGACCCTGGGGTATTTTTTTTTTTTACCAGCACACTCCCCATTTAGACCTCCAAGTCCACTTGATCCAAGAGAGTACTTTATTCCTGGGACTCCATTACTACCTCCACCCCATGGTCCTCAGGACTACGGCAGCCACTACCTGCTGCAAAACATTCGCTGCATTGCAGGCCAAGAGAGGACCTGGCTTTACAAGCAGTGTCCAACACCATTCAGAGGTTTCAAAACCCAGCCCCTACTTTTGACCTCTATAATGAGTCAGAGAAAGCAGGAAGTGCATTATTTATTACAGCAAATGATTTAATTGGATTAAAAACCTTAAAGTTTGTTTTACAAAGTTTCTTTTTAGTACTAAGCTGCCTTGGCAGTATGTATTTTTGAGCCAAATAAAAAATATATTTCCTTCTAAATAAAAATCGCCTCTTAAGCTAAAGTGCCTTTCCAGCTTTGAAATGTGCAATAAAGAATACCTGTGTTTATTAAAATAAAAAGAATTTTTTATGGATGTTTTTTCACAATGGAGATGGGAGCCAACACCTACTTCTTTTTCTTACTCAAAAGCCTGCAACCACTTTCATATGTTGGATGTCTTAAGGATTTATTAATGTTGGAACCAAAAATTATTGAATTTTAAAAATTATATTTATGGTGTATACTAAAGTATGCAAATACTTTTTCAGGGCCACATAAATAACCATAAAATGAATGGCTAATAGCATGACATAGCAAAAATGTTTCAAAATCTCAAAAAATTTATAATTAAAAGTATCCAAAGTCTATGTCTTCTCAAAGTAATACTACTCTATCTCTTTTACCATTTTTGTATAAAAGCCTCCACATGTTAATAAGATAAGTTGTTATGCTAAAATATCTTTCATGTTTATCCTAACCCTTTGACAAAGATAGTTTCTCTCAGCCTCAATTCCCACTTATTCTATATGGAGATGATATAAGAAATTTGGTCTTGATTGCTAGATAACTAAGTAGCATTGAGTAAACACTTTGGTAAAAGACCTCTAAGCCTTGGTAGCACACAAAACCAAACAGGAAATACAGATAACAGTAACAGAGTTCACTGTATTTTGAAATTGTTTACTGTTTCTTTGTTAGATAAAATACATTTGATCTTATGGGGCCTAAGACAACCCACTAACTCTTCTTGCTCTTGATGTCTCCTGTGTTCTCTCCTCCATAGTTCTCTTTTGTGACTGCCTAATTCAAGAAATTTGAAAGAGTATCAGAGTTCTCTGCTTTATGCTTGCAGGGTATCTATGCAAAGAAAGGAAGGAAATGTCTGTGGACTGACACACCCTGTAACTGTGCTGTATAAGCTAAGGATTGGCATAAAGATTTCTTTTCCTTGGGATTTTACTTTTGCACAAAAGTTGAGCATACTGTAAATGGAAATTTAATGCTAGTCAGCTTGTGCAGACATATGCATATATTATTACGCAGGTCCATGCAACCTTTTTGAAAACATTGCATTTTGACATGTTTAAAAATCCATTACTATCAAAAAGTATACTTAACTTTATAATCATGTTTTCTTTAGAAATTAGGTTGGTCATATTAGAGGAAAAACATTAATTTTAAGGATATATTTAGAAAACATATCTAACTAATTTTTTCCTTTTTTTGAGTGATTTGTCTCTGAAAGTATTAAATGTTAATACATATGTAAATACATATGTTGCACATCTGAAACTGATAATAAATTTACATATAGTAAATATACAATAGCTATTTTTAATATAGTGCACCTTCCAAGGTTATATTGGTAAATGTTTCTTTGAGAGTTTTATAATTGAGATTATGGACACTTTAGAAATTCTCAAGGCTTCAAGAACTATTCAGCTAATTAACAAAGATCTAAAATAAAATATGGCATTACTGATCTCCTTCTACAGCTATTTATCTAAATAATAGCTCAGCTCTATCTTGAAATAAATATTTCAAGATACCACACTACTTATATCTAAATATTTTGAGTAAAATTCTCTTGCACAGTCATTCAAATTACAATAAGAACACAAGTAGGCCTTGGATAGTTACCCAGAAAAATATGTAGTGCAAACCAACTGTATTTGATGCCCCACTTTAATATTTGATGAATTTTACCCTAACCCTAACCCCACAAATCCTCTAGATAAATTTTTTAATTTAGTTATCATTTTTTATAAAGTCTAAGGAGACACATTATTTTCTGAATTCTAAATAAAACTCAAAGTGTGATGGAAATGAAGCATGATATAGAAAACCCGGGGGAGATATTTCAATTTTTGTTTCAAAAACAAAATAAAAAAATTTATACTATTAATAACTATTAATTCTGTAAAACTTAATCAGTGAAGTTCTTGCTGCATAAGCATAAAAACCTCCATTAGGATACCCAACACTTGTGTAAAAAGTCTGACATGGTAGTGGTTGCCACTAGACCCTGAGACAGGGAGGCAGAAGTAGGGGAATCCTGGAGATCACTGGACAAACAGCCCAGGTGAATAAGTTAGGTTTAGTTTCAACCAGACCCTTTTTCAAAACTAAGGAAAAGATGATTAAGAAAGACAAAGTTGACCACTAGTTTCCACATGCACTCCAGCACACACACAGACACATACACATTTTATGCCAACACATATACCACATGCAAATACACGCATATATGAGAACAAATACATATTAAAATATATAGGACCAAATAATCCATTAACTTTTCAATGTTCTTTAATAATTTTTCTTAAGCAAGCAAGTACAATGGTAAGTCAGATACTGGAGGAATGTATTTGTCACACATAAATCTGGGAAAAGATTTATATAGAACATATTAAAAAACAACCTCAATACATACTCAAAGAAAGTAGATTGAAGAAAAGATATTAGAATATCCATCAAACATGCTAAAAATACTCTGTAATATCAGTGAAAATGCCAAAGAAAAGAAAATTAAAAGCATTTTGCAAATGTAATGAATCATTGTATACTTACTTTCAGAAAAAATAGAATATTACTAGATGAAAAAACACTTTTTAGTAGAATCTTTTCAATATTGCAGAAATACATAACTTTTCATTAAATATTAAGTTTACTCAACTTCAAGATCCTTCAATGGAGAGGTTGCACAATAGTCTATAGTTTTAAACATTTTAAGTGTGATGGTTTATCTTTTCTCAGTTTAATATTGTTCTTTAATGCTTCACATAATTTCAAGATTTGTGAACCTGAAGATTACACTTTGTTCCTTAGTAACTAAAACAGACTTCATACTCTTAAGACTGAAAGTGTTGCAAACTGATTCAGTTGCTAAATAACTACCAGATGTTTTTCTTGACAGAAAATCCAGAGTTTCATTTTAGTTATTCTTTTGTTGAATGTAAAGTTGACATAAATATGTTTACTTTCCAACAACTACCTTTTCAGTGTGTATTTTTCAGCCTACACAATTTCTCTGTGCCAGTATTATGAAACTCAGATCTTGTATAGTATTTTTGTGACCTTGAAACACACTGGGGTCATCTGAGAAGAGGTAATCTCAACTGATAAGACATCTTCATTAGATTAGCTTGAAACAGGGAAGGAGTGGCATTGTTTCTTTTGAGTTATAGTATATATGGGAAGGACAGTGCCAGCCCAGAGCAGGTGTCTATGGATGTATAAGAAAAGTAGCTGAACAAATTGTGGAAGGCAAGCCAGTAAAAAGCACTCTTTTATGTGTGCTTCAGTACTTGCCTCTATGTTTCTGCTGCAGTTGCCGACATAAATTCCTTTACAACAGACTTGACCCCAAGTGGTCATAGTGTTTTACAACAACAATGAAAAGCAAACTGAAACAGACCAAAGATATATTGTTTCATCAAACATTTCTCAATTTTAAATGCAGAATTTTGATATTTTGTTTACATATACCTTATCTCTGTTATAAAATGCCTCTTATTAATAATTTATTGTTATACTAGTTAATCCAACCAATCACATAAAGTGTCTTTTACTATTTTTTAGGCACTTAAATATGAACCAATTGTGTGAATTGTGCCAAAAGAATAATGTTTCTCCTGTCAGGCAGCATGAGATCTCATCTATTACACTTTACCAGAATTCTTTAATTGATTCACAACTGTTTGTTTAATGGTTTATATATACTACACTCTTAGAGGCACTTTTATATATGTTAAATATAATACTATGTATATTACATATATTACATAAAAAATAGTGTTTATTTTTCATCATGTTCCTTTTATTCTAAAATATTTAGTCAATAAACAAGCATAATAACTGTATAACTTATAAAAGAAGATTTATGTATGTACTTGACTTAATAGAAAGAAGGTATTAGGTTTGTAATAGTAGGAGACTATAGTCAGAATATTACTGGTACAAAAAGCAGAAAGATATGGGAAAGTTTGAAGTAGGCATCCAAGGGAAAAGTATTATGGGTAGGATGAGTAGGTGTGGGCTTGTTGAAAGAAGCATGTTACAGTTCACTTTCTGTTGCTTGGAAATGAAGATGTAGAACTCTCATCTTCTTCCCCAGCACCATATCTGCCTCCATGTTTTGTGCCAAGATGATAATAAACTAAATATCTGAAACTATAAGCCACCCTTAACATGTTTTCCTTTATTTAAGTAGCCATGGTCATAATGTTTCTTCACAGGAATAGAAACCTCAAGACACAGTACAAAAACCTTGAACAGTAGGTATGCCAGAGTTATAACAAAGAAGTCAATACTTTTAGTAGAGTGAATCAGTTGAAAACATAAAAATGCATGCCCACAGGGCAATGTTGGTTTTGTGAGTGAGATCAGACACACTACCAGTGCCACACTAGAGTTTATTCAGGAGAGTTGCCAGGTAAGTACAGGGGTAGAAAAACAGAAGAGAAAAAAAGAGCTGACTTTCATGTGGCAGCTCCTTTTAAGTGAGTACAGATTTACTTAGTCAAGCCTACAGGCATGCCCTCAGTTCTGTTGGTACTATGTTGGTACCATATGGCATGTCAGAAATCCTTATATTTTACCATTATGTTTATTATAAAAAAACTGGGTTTATTTATGGGGACGGGGGAGGGGAAATGGATTGGACTGGAAAAGGGTTGATAGACCTCTTAAGGCTGCTTCAATCTGTCTCAAGAGAAAAGTTTGTGTTTTTGGAAGATGAGGGCTGTGTCCTCTGGCAGTCTGCTGAGTTTTGTAGCTCATTTCCTGAAGTCCAGGTAAGTTTAAGACATGGTATGATGAATTTTGATTTTTTGGAGCTCAGAAAAAAAACTGAGTTAGTAAGAGAACTTTGGTAAGTGACACATATAGTTAGTGTACACTGCTATTATGGAATCTGGAAGTCAGATTAAGAGAAGAGAAAAGGGCTGGAGAAATGCCACAGAGGTTAAGAGTACTGCTTGTTCTTTCAGAAGTCAATTCCCAGCAACGACATGGTGGCTCACAATAATCTGCAATGATATCTGATGCTGTCTTCTGGCCTGCAGATATAACACTGTATACATAATAAATAAGTAAAAAAATTAGAAAAGATAAAAAAGGAGAGAAAGAAAGTTTGAAATTGGGATGTGTGTATTCTTAAGTTAGGCTCTGTCTATACTTTAAATAAGCCTTAAGGTAGTTGTTTTATGTTTCTTCCTTCTAGGGGACTCCAGCTACACAGTCAAATTTATGGATCTCTGGTAGGTCTAGGGATGGGGAGAGGAATGAGTCATTTTTTTGTTTACCCATTGCAGAGGTAAAATGGCTTCTAATCCTTTCCTCTGGTCCTTCGGGGTGGGGGAAATGGTCTGTTTTACCTGTTACTGGCTCTAAACATGGCTCCTATTTTCTTTCTCAAGTACTCAGGGGTGGCAGTCAACTGTTTTCTGATGGTAAGATGGCTTCTGAGTTTTTTTGTTCTCCAGAAGCTGTGGCTGGACGGTTTGTCTGTAGAGAAGGGGAAGAGCAATGCAAAGTACCTTAGAGCTTTTGGTCTCAACTTAAGTTCTGAGAAACAGGCTGGGATGGAAAACTCAGAGATGAAAATTTTAGGAAAATGTGTCCAGTGACACAAGGATTCTGGGTGTTCCACACTTGGTGGTCTACTTGAAAGACTATAAGAGGGTAAGGGGGCTAGAGCTGGGAGGTTGAACAGTTTAGCAAGGGAAGCACGGGAGTGGCTAGAGTGGCTGATGAGGCTAGATTCAGGCAAAATGTGGTGACTAAAAAAAAAAAAAAAGTTTATTTAGCTAAAAAATCTCTTCTAATTAGGGGTACGGGACAGGTTGGCATGACCAAAAATGAGTTGGTCATAGGGATGTTTCTGAAAATGCAATAGAGTGGTAGCATATGATGAGGCCAGAATTGTTTGCCTTTCACCCCTACAGTGGAGACTAGAAAGAGAGGTAAGACCCCCAAACTCCTGCAGGACCTAGTATATGGCACCAGTGTCCATAAGGAAGAAGAGAGACTGCCCTGATGCCATATAACTACCCAAGGCTCCCTTTTTGTGATAACAGTGTGGTCATGTTAGGGAAACCCTGGCAGCATCAATTGCCCATGGCCAGGCCTAGGAGATCAGCGGGGGAGTGGTCCGTGTGTAATGTCCCCCTGCCACATGGGGCTTGGGAGAAGTCACTTAGACAAGCATTTCCTTTGCAGGCACCCAGAAAAAGACCTGAACAGCCTTCATGAGGCTGGGCAAGAACAGAGACCAGCTGCCAAGTTGGCCATACTTGAAACACACACCGGGAGGTCTATGTCTCCACCACAGGAGGAGACAAAGGAGCTGGCCAGATAGCTTTTGCCAATAGGAGGTATCTTTCCTGGCATATTTTCTCATTTTTTTCCTGTGATATACATTAAAAGCCAGCACTAAGACTTCTGCCTCTTTAGTCAGTGGTCTTCTCTGAAGGTTTAGCTCCAATGTCATGTAGCTCTGGGTTAAAAGTGGGCAATGAGAAGTTGCTTTTCCTCAGTGCTCTCAGGATCTAAGTTAGTATACTGTGAGAGCACATTTGTGAGGCATTTAAAAACCTGTGGTGAATTTTCCTGTTTATACTGTATTAACCCCTGTGTTTTAAAACAATTGACAGGCTTCAGTAAGCAGACTTGCCAGTAAGCAGGTCACAAAATTGTCCCTGGCTAAGATCCACCTTGGTGTATTGTAATTCCAATGGGGGTTAACACTTGGGACAGCCTCAGCTCCCGGGTAGTGTGTGCTACATTTGTCTGATGAACAACATCTGCATTAGTTCTGGCTTATTCCCAAACTTGCCTTTGCTCATGAGCCCAATTTTATCTACCTGAGAAAGCTCTGATAAAGAAAACCAAGTATAAACTTAACTTTTACTATCTCATCTATGCCAGCCACTTCCCACAGAGGGAGAACTGGATCAGGATCCTTAGGAGCATGAGAGTGAGTCATCATTGGGGTAAATGCAGGTACCAGTTTGGAGTTCCCAGAAAGAAAGTTTTTGGAGGAGTTACAAATAAGTGTTAGGATTTGAAAAGTAGTGGTTCTAGAGAAGGATCTGGTTGTTTGGCTAGAAACAGCGGGGCTAGAACAGAAAGCCATAAAAGAAAGTTTAGAGCTGAGATATGAAAAAGATAGGGAACCTCTAAGAGTAGGAAATTAAAAGGTGTAGAGCTGAGATATAAAAAGATATAAGGAAATTCTTTCCATCCACCTGTACACTTGCAAAAGTTAGCTTCTGCAAAATATCAGGGTTTAGCGAGCTGTTAGGAAGATATTTTGAATAATCTAAGGGGTACTCAGGCCATTTCTTTGTTCAAAAACAGATAAGCTTGGTGGCATCTAAGTAAGGCAAAAAGGCTAAGCAACCTGAGAGTCTCAAGAGCGCATCCTAGAGGTAAGGATGCAGAGACATTTTCTGCTGATTCATTCTTCATTATTGAGACCCAGAGGGCACAGATACCACCAGTAAATCTGAGTCATCACCCAGACAATGTGTGGTCCCAGGGGAACAATGCTAGTTACTACTAAGTAGCTTATCAGCTCTCAGAGTAGGCTTTAGGACAAAGCCCCAAACAATGCTAGCTACCATGAGAATGGGCATAAAAATAATGCTAGCTATCCCTAGCCACTCTTCAGCATCCATGATAGGTGTTAGAGCAAAGCCTGACCCAATGTTTGCCACCTGTAAAATCTCTTTAGTTTTCAGGAAGAGATGTAAAACCCAACACTAGCCACCACAGGCACTCATTAGCACCTACAGTGGGTGTCCAACGCACTACCATAAGAACTTGTCAGCACCTACTGTGGGCGTTAGGGCAGAGCCCTGGGAATAGAGTCAGGGGTCAGGATCCAAGGATCTGGCCTGGGCTTCAATAGCAGGGAAGGCTAGAAATGAGTGTCAGGTGAGAAGGAACAGCGATGACCAGTGAAGGTTGTGGCTGGGGGTGATTCTCCATGAGACTGGAGTACTACCAGAGCCAGATGATCAATGGTCTTTTCCGGGGACAATAATTTGTGTTTACGCTGACTGGAAAGGCAAAATTTACCAGTCTAGGCAGGTGGTGTTTGAAAAACCTGCATCAGCAGAGCAAATGAAAGGTGGCCTGGTAGTGAGCTCTGAATCAAGATCTTCTGGCCTATGTGCCCCTAAGCCTAGGAGAGAGCCTATCTCAGTCACAGCACCAAAATGTTGGTTTTGCAAGTGAAATCAGACACACCCACTATCAGCACCACACTAGAGTTCATACAGGAGTGTTGCCAGGCATGTATAGGGGCAGAGAAGCAGAAGAGAAAAAAGGCTTTCACGTGGCAGCTCCTTTCAAAGGAATAGGTGGGCACAGATTTATGTAGCCATGCCTAGGGATGTGCCCTCCACATGCAGGGTGTTCTGCTGGCATCATGTCAAGTTTACCATGTGGTAAGCCAGGAATCCTTATAGGCAATATAACTGATTTTCCTTATAGAATAGTCCAGAAAGTTTTACAGTAGAAGACATAAAGATACCTTCTGGTTTTTTCTTTCTTTTGTTTTTATTATTGCATGTTCACTCAATTTACAACAAACAAAATTAAATAGGACATTGTTTGATACAAACATGTTTTAAAGGTCATGTATAGTATCTGTTAAGAAGAACAAATAGAAATAATGTTTTAGAAACTTCTATAAAAAAGACAATACAACTATTCTTTTTGCTATATCTGCAAATTATTGCTACTATACTAATAGACTTTTTGTTATTTGCATAATCCAACTGAGAAATTCTAAAAAAAAAGTTTAAAATATGGATATAAATGATTGCATATCAGAACAAGGATGTTAACTACGAAAGTAAAAAAAAAAACAAACATTAGCAATACTATTAAATATGAAAAGATTTTAGAATTAATCCTCCAAATATATTCCATAAATAATTTTTTTTTTAAAAAAAACTCATGTTAGTTCTCTATGAGTAAAGCCTACATTTCTAAAATCAACATTGGAAAGAAAAAATAAAGGTAATGCTTCAGAAAAATGCTCATCAGTGGTATGTCCATGCACAACAGCAATGAAGCAGCTTGGAATTTTAAAGACACTTTTTATTTTGAAATGACATTAGGCATTACAAGTCACTTTATTGCTCCCAAGATGATTTTGAAGAGGAGCACTAGAAACAATAAATATTTAAGGCTATCACATTTTTACTTTTAGTCATATACAAATTTATCAGAACTAAGTGATGTAGACTTTGATTAAAACTCATTTTTTTCCAAAAATTCATGACTCCATAGAATCACCTAGGGTCAGACTGTCATCAAGCTTATCTCACATTAATAATCTAAGATGTATGTAAGAAGCAAGCTCTCTCTCTGGAAGAGAGTAGGCATACATTGATACAAATGCACATGCCCAATGCTCTGAGCATCCAAGTTAAGTTTGTTTTACACTGTGCATGTACACAAACACAATGTATTTTCCAACAGTTTACTTGCTTCTAATAAAAAATCCCAACACCAAACAAATAAAGCAAAACAACAACATCAAAACCTCCTAAATATCAATGATTAATAACAGTTAAATTTTAGAGGAACTATGTTAAAAACCATCTTTTACCCCTTAACATGATTTCTGTAATTATTGAAGTACTCAAAAATTTTTTTTGATGTTTTTTAATGTTCCAAATCTTAGAAACCAGAGGGAAGAGGGGAAGCAGTGAAGGCTGAATGTTTCAGTGGAAAGCTCAATCTCCTAGAAAATGCTCTTTTATTCAGTTGACATTTTTCTGCAAGCAGTGGAGTTAACCCTAACCCTAACTATAAGCAAGCTACATTTCTAGGCTAACCATTCTAACAAATATGGATATGAAAATTTATTTTTGAGAAAACTCATCTGTAAATTATATTCAACCAGTATCTTTTCACCAAATAATTTAAGCATAAAGAATGAAATGATTTTTTGTTTGTTTTTTCCCCATCTTTTTTTACTTAAAAGTTTTTTTTTTTTAAATCATACCAAGCACTGTTCCCCTCCATCTTCTCTTCCAAGTCATTGTTCCTTTCCTCCTACCTTATCCCCATTTCATTCTTCAGAGAGGGTAAGGACTCCAGGTGAGTCAGTATAGTCTGGCATATCCAGTTGAGGTAGGACGAAGCCATTCAGTTATGCTAGCATCACTTGTTGAAGATACTTTCTTTTTTCCATTATGTATTTTCACGTCTTTGTCAAAAATAGGTGATCAGAGGTGTGTAAGTGAACATGACGGTCTTCAATTGTATTTCATTGATCAATATGTCTGTTTTTATGTCAATAACAAGATGTTTTTATTACTGTAGCCTTATAGTAAAGCTTGAAGTCAGGAATGGATGAAGTCAGGCATCAGCCTTCAGAAGTTCTTTTATTAAATAGGAATTTTCTGGGAATCCTGGGCTTTTTTGTTTTTCATAGAAAGTTGAGTATTGTTCTTTAGAGGTCTGGGGAGAGTTGTTTTTGAATTTTGATGGATATTGCATTGAATCTGTAGATTGCTTTTGGTAATATTGTCATTTTTACTATGTTAATCCTATCTATCCAGGAGCATGGAAGATCTTTTTATTTTATGGTATCTTCTTTAATTTTGTTCTTCAATGACTTGACATTCCTGTAATATAGGTCTTTCACTTCTTGTTTAGAGTTACCCTGAGATATTTTATTTAATGCTATTTGCGGCTATTGTAAAGGGTGATGTTTCCCTGATTTCTTTTTCAACTCTTTTATCATTTGTGTATAGGAAGGTTATTGATTTTCTTTTAGTTAATCTTGCATCTTGCTACATTGCTGAAGGTGTTTATTAAATGCAAGTGTTTCCTAATAGAATTTTGGAGGTAACTTATGTAAACTAATATATTACTGGCAAATAGTGATACTTAGACTTTTTCCCCTATTTTTATCCCAAAGGCAATTTCTCAGCTGACTCCTGGACTAGGCACCTGTCTATGAGTATAGCTGAATATCATTAGAAATTATTATGCACAAACATACACACACCACAAACACACACACACACACACACACACACACACACACACACACACACACACACACTGGTGTTTGTTTATACCCTTGGTTTTGTGGCTACCAAACTTCAAGTTCCTGGTCATCCAGAGTGTTTCAGGCATGGGCTTCAGTAGTGGGATTAAACTGTTTCATTGTAAATAATTGTTCAACCTACTAGTTTAATAAAAATGCTCATTGGTTGAAAGCAGACAAGAAGTGTAGGCTGAGCTACCAGACTAACAAAACTCTAGGAACAGGAAGAACAGAAAAGAGATTCCAGAGAGATGATGCAGCGATTCCAGAGAGAGACCAATTGAGAAGCCAGCAGATGCAGAGGACGACTATGCTGCTCTGAGAAAAGGTACCAAGACACATGGCTGATCAAGATAAGAATCATGGGTTAGTTTAAGAGTAAAAAGTTAGCAAGTTATATGCCTGGGCCCCAAGTCAATCAGCAAACAAAGTGTAATTAATATGTGTCCAGCCACAGCAAAATCCACAACATCATTGTAGGTGAAGAACTTTCAACCCTGAAAAAATATTTTGGGTTTCAATATATTGATGATAAAGACATTGTAAATGTTCTAATAAATGGTGATTTTGATGGGTGCTGGTATATATTTACCTCCTAAAGTTTAATAGATTTAAATTTGACTCACATTTAAAAAAAGAAAATAAAGGTTTTTTTCACGTATCCTCTTGCTTTTCCTTCCTTCCTCCTCCCAATCCCTCCCTGTCAGCCTCCATCTTCCCCATCCCCTTCCCCCAAAGGGCAAGAAGTCTCAAGGTAGATCAGCTCAGCATCCACTCTAGACAGGTCCAATTTTCTCATCCAAATGTCATGACTGGGTTAGGTGTTTCTTTGGAAAGAACAGACTCAGAAGTGCCAGTCCATGAATAGAAACACAATCTGATCCCTCCCCTCGAGGCTCCACATACTGCCTATGTCAGTGGACAGATGCTTATCAATGGAGGGACTACATCCTTTTCTTGAAGGTTCCCCAGTGGCTATTCTTAATTCAATGACCTCCTGAGCTCCAGCCAGCCATCACTCTGAGAATTTTTCTCATAAGCCCTATCCTCTTGCTCATATAGACTGTCCTCCCCTGCTCTCAGCTAGACCAGGAGCTCAGCTTAGTGCTCAGCTATGATTTGTACCTCTACTTCTACTCATTATTGAATGTAAATTCTATGATGGTACTTGGGGGGGGGCTATTCATTTGATAATAGGGGAAGTCCTGTCTAGGCAACACCTTCACTATTGGTTGGAGACCTAGGCAGGGTCTCCTGTGAGTTCTTGTAGGTGACCCTAGCACCCGGGATTTACTCAACACATATTAGCTTCCTCTGTTAAGATCTTCATCTCTTTTTTTTTCTCTCCCTCCTTGTTGCTCCTCTCACTCAGTCATCCTCTTCTCTATTGATTATTTTTTACCTCTTTTTGCTTGCATTTCCTTATGCTCCCAATTTGCTATGGAGATAATCTCTATTTTCTCTTCCTAGGAGAATCCCTGGGTGGCTTTCTTAAGTGCCTTCTGATCCCAAGCTTTTCAGGGGTTGTGGTTTGCAGCTTGGGTGCTCTTTACTTTTTGTCTAATGTCCACTAATGAGCAAGTACATCCTTAGCTTATCTTTCTGGGCTTGTGCTTACTTGCTCAGGAGGATATTCTCCAAATCTATCCTGCAAATTTTAGGCTGTTATGTTTTTTTTTTCTACTGAATATAACTCTATTGTGTAGATATGTCACAGTTTGTTAATCCATTCTTCAGTTGAGAAGCATCCAGGTGGTTTCCAGGTTCTTGCTATTATGAACAATGCTTCTATGAACATAGTTGAGCTAATGCTTTTGGAGATTGAATGTGAGTCCTTTGGGTATCTGCCCAAGAGTGGTATTGCTTGGTCCTTGGGGAGATTGATTCCCAGTTTCCTGAGGAACTACTATACTGAATTCCAGAGTGGCTGTACAAGTTCACTCCCACCAACAATGGAGGAGGGTCCCCTTGCTCTCTCCAGCCTAGTCTGTCTTCTGTGTTTTTTACCTTAGCCATTTTGACAGGTGTAAGGTGGTATCTCATAGCATTTCTTTGATGGCTAAAGATGTTGAGCAATTTTTCAAGTGCTTTTCAGCCATTTGTAATTCTTCTGTCATGAATTTCCTTTTTAGTTCTGAATCCCATTTTTAATTGGGTTATTTAGGGTTTTAGTCTCTAGTTTCTTGAGTTCTCTATATATTTTAGAGATCAGTTTGCTGTCAGTTTTAGGGTTGGTCAAGATCTTTTTCCTTAGCCTTACAAAAATTCTCAGATTCAGGAGGTCCCACTTATTAATTTTTGTTCTTAGTATTTGTGCTATTGGTGTTATATTTAGAAAGGGGTCACCTGTGCCAATGTGTTGGAGGGTATTTTCCACTTTCTTTTCTATCATGTTTAATGTGGCTGGGTTTATGTTGATGTATTTGATTCATTTGGATTTAAGTTTTGTTCAGGGTGATAGGTTTGGATTTATTTGCATTCTTCTACATACTACCATCCATTTATGCCAACACCATTTGTTGAAGATACTATCTTTTTTCATTGGATATTTTTGGCCTCTATGTTGAAGATCAAGAATGGCTCCTACCTCTTAGCTGTGTGTCCAGTGATTTGGTTGCTCCTGTAAAGTTGCAGTGTGATGATGCTGATTATGGTTTGGTCAGGGGGTGGTTCATAGAGGCTGTGTTTCATTCCAAGTTTGGAGTTAGGAGAGTATTATTTTTCTGCTGGGCCTGAGGGAAGGAATGGCTCCCACCTCTTAGCTGTGTGTTCAGGAGCTTGTCTCACATATCATCATTTTAATTATAACCTTTTCCTGGTACAGGGAAAACTAAATAGTGTTTTAATTTTGTTGTTATTAATTGTTCATTTGTTGCTGTTTTATTACAGATCATTGCAATGTTGCATTATTGATAATTTAAGTATACCAAACCATGAGTAATTAGATGGTTAGAAAGTATCAGAGGCCATTTTTGATTTGGGACTATTCCAGGATGTTGGTCTAGAGCTTGACCTAAACCTAGATTCTTATCTGGTAGCCCCACCTACATTTCCTTCAGGCAATCAGCATTTTTATTAAATAAGTATGCAGGACAATTAGTTACAAGCATAATCCCACTACATTTCCCTTTTTTTCTTTTTAAAACAAGAAGAACCCCAAATCTAATATCCTTTTCCCATTATCTATAATGACTTATAACCAACGATGTAAACAAACACAAACATCCATAATTAATATTTTATAAATGTTGGCATAGTTTCCTAGGCTACTTTCTTCTCAATGGGGAAGCTGCAATCCCATGGAAATCCAAAGAAAAATTTAGGATTATGAACAAGTCTTTAGTATTGCAGTCTGTAAGGCTGGGTCATCTCAGCCAATATCCCTAAAGTTGTTCTGGATGCAGAACTCAGTAGAACCTGCAATGGAGGTGCTCTGAAATGCTGAATGATCTGAGCCAACTGTTTCTATTGGAAATTTTTCAAGGGGTCTTCCTTGATCAAACTTTATTTTTTTAACCAGGAATAAATCAAAAGTCTCTCATTTTTGGTAAAAAAAAATACTTCTCTAAAGTAGCATATCTTTTGATTTCAATTTTAAAGTCAACTCATTTATAAACTATATAGGCTGGACTAATCCAACAGTGTTTGTAATCAAACAGCTTTTAGCAGTTTATATTACTTTATGTTCAGTCAAAAAACTTAAAGACAAGACAAAAGCACACAGTATTCAGACACTCTGTACTTTCCATTTTTCATGGTTTATTACTATTTATTTTTATTCTATTTCTTTGTTAAGGACCTTATCCTTTTTCCTTTTTCTCTTAAACCTACATATATTTTTAAACATACTCTAAACCATTTAGAGTTTTTTTTAAAAATCTGTCTCTACTGTATATCTCCTATTCTTTTCCACTTCTAACCACACCTTTAATCTGCCAAGGTCTGGCAAAGGATGAAAGGCTTGGCCAGGATGGTGAGCTGGCTTCACCCAGCTTCTATTCTAACTTTATAGTTTAATTTTTTTTAGCTGAGGTACCAGTAGGACACACAATTACCACTGTGGGGAATTTTAGAATTCATATAATCACCAATTAAAGCACTGCCATCTACTGCTCATTAACTGCATTTAAGTATTTGGTAGCAGGGCCTCTTAAAAGACTCACAAGTGTTTTGCCTCTAAGGCTGAATTAGGAAGCCTCACTTAAAAAGAAAGCCTCTGCTTGTCTCCAGCAAACAGAGCTGATATAAGAAAATGCTACCACTAAGAAGCCATCTTTGACTCTGTTTCCTTTTCCTCCTTATTAATCGAAACCTTAAATCCACCATATACAGCTCCTTGCTTACATTGAGGCTCAGGAACAGGCCTTTTTGCATCTTAAATTGCATGCAGCACACACACCATTTGGTAATTTAATCCCATATACCACTCAGTCTCCTTACCATGACTCACTTGGGAGACACAACTAGGAAACTGCTTTTGGCATTGTTTCTGTGAGTTAGACTGTTTTTAATCTTTCTATGGCTTCATGTGGGTACAGTATGAGTTTTCTGACTCAGACATTCTGGCCTTGCCCTGAGGTCTTGGTCAGCAGATTCACAGTTCAACAGTCTCGCAGAGAAACACAGACACTTACATCAATTTTATGCTAATTGGCCTATAGCTCTGGCATATTGCTAGCTAGCTCTTGCTCTTAAACTAACTCATCTTGCTTAGCCATGTGGCTTGATACCTTTCCTTAGAGCACCATTTTAACTTCTTTCCTCTGCTTCTGCTGGCCACTCATCTGGCTCTCTCTCACGTCTCTGGCATCTCTGCTCTGTTCTTCCTGTTCCCAGAGATTTCCTAGTCTGGTAGCCCCACCCATACTTTCTGTCTGCCTTTGGCCAATAACCTTTTTTTTTTTTTTTTATTAAACAAGTAGGTGGGACAAATATATACAATGGAACAGAATACAATCCCAGTACATAGTGGTTCTTTTTTCTATAATTTCTTTTTATATCTTGGTCTATACCTATAATATGTTTTGGAATCTGTTTTAAAGGTATGTGTCACTTGGGGTACTAATGCTGTGATGAAACACCATGACCAAATCAACCTGGGGAGGAAAGAGTTTATTCAGTTTGTTTTCACAAGCAGGGATAGGAGGCAGGAGCTGATGTAGTAGTCATGGAGGGGTGCTGCTTACTAGCTTTCTTAGCCTGCTTTCTTAAAGAACCCAGAACCACCAGCCCAGGAATGGCACCATCCACAATCAACCTGGCCCTCCCTAATAAATAACTAATTATAAAAAATGCCATACAAGCTTGCCTACAACTAGATGTCATAAAAGCATTTTCTCTATTGCTTTTTACAAGAATTTCCTAGAGAAAATGTTCATTTTCTCTGCAAGCTTCTCTGATGGCTCCAATTTGTTTCAAGTTGACATAAAACTAGTTAGTACAACAGACCACTTATCAGCCTGACATCCAAACACATCACTTTTTAGTTAGAATATTTTCCTACTCATTTATGCTTAAGATGACACATTAATATTAGTATCACAATATAAAATGTAAATAACTTTGTTTTACAATCTTTATAAATTTAAATACATTAAAACTACAATTACTTTAAAATGTCCAATTTTTTATTTTAATGTGAATAAATATCTTTTATTTATTTATTTATTTATTTATTTATTTATTTATTTAATGTTTTAATATACCCAGCACTTGTTTTCCTCTCTCCCCTCTTCCAAGCCTTTCCCTAGCTTCCTCCCATCCCTCATCCATTCCTCAGAGAGGGTAAAGTCAGGACTCCCAGGATGAGTGGATACAGTGTGACATATCTAGTTTATTAAGGACCAAGGCCCTCCCTCCCTCCAATATCAAGGCTCAACAGGTGTTTCTCTGTAGGAAATAGGCTCCAAGAAGTCAGTTCATGCAGCAGTAATAAATTCTGGTCCCACTGCCAGATGCCTTAAAAACTGCCCACACCATTTTACTGTCATACACACTCAGAAGAATTAGTTCAGTTCCATGTAGATTCTCCAGCTATCATTTCAGAGTTAGTGATCTCCCAGTAGCTCTGGTCAGCAATCTCTTTGGGTTTCCTCATCATGATCTTGACTCCTATATAGAGATTCAGTGCTAAGCTTTGAATCTCTATATCTGCTTCTATCAGTTGCTGGATAAAGGTTTTATAATGAAAATTAAGGTGGTCATCCATTTTACTATAGGGGTGCTAGAGAAATATCCAAGAACTCACAAAGATGACCCAGGCTAAGACTCCAAACAATAGTGGAGGGGGTGCTTAAAATATCTGACTTTTTAAAAAAATCCAAAATGCCTTTTTAAAGTTCACAGTTTTTCATCTGTGGGCTTACATAAAATCAAAATTAAATTAAGCTAATTTAATTTTATCTTCTAACTTCATGAGAGAAGAACCAGGGTATAGTCACAAACTGAAGAAAGCAAAAATTCCATGAGTTCCTAGACATAACTTTTGAGTCCATACAATGTTACTTATATATGTGTTTTTAAGGCTGTTTGGCACTGGGTAACCAAGTGGTGTGTTCTTCCTGGGTAGTAACAGCTCTCCCATTCCCAGCTTCCCTCAGTGTCCTGTAGTTCTTTGTGTAGGTTTAGGTTCCCCCTCCTCTCAGTTTGGTATATTTGTTGATGTTCTCTCATAAGGGAATTATCTTTGTAGCAGATGGAGGCCAGTATAAGTAACCACAACCAATCAAAATATAGAGTTGTGAATCCCAGTGTCAATGGATACACGCACAAAACACTCCAGCAGGGAAGGTTCAAAAACACTGTGGAAGAGAAGGTAGAAAAAATGTAAGAGCAAAAGGATGAGTGAGTTTGCTGTGCAATTATGCCTTCTAGTAACATCAGAAGTTGTGTTTATAAAGTTCCACCAATAAGATCTGTTCTCATGCTACATGAATCCGTTGGAAAAAATCATTGTGTTGCTGTATCTTAATTTCTCCTTTATTTTCAGTGTGATGTATATAATTATTCTATTTAAAAACTCTGTGCTTGAGTGAATGTTCAACCTTTTCTTTGGTACATAAAGATGTAGTTACTATCAAAATTTTACTGACCTTCTGAGAAATTACAGAAAGTTATTAAAAAATTAATTAAATCCAGACTTATATTTGACATGGCTCTAAGAATAAAATAGTTATTGGCCTAGTGCTTCTATTTAAGTCAGGTTTTTGGTTGTTATTTTGTTTCATTGCTTTCTTCAGTACTATGGTTCCGACCAGAGTTTTACAAGGATGAGTGGCTTTTCAGTCAATAACCAAATAAGATACATGTTTGTGTTTTAAAGTGAAGGGCTTTAAAACCTGACTTTTCAGCTATGGAAACAGGAAGAAAAACCAAAGAAAAGATATGATGTGGAACTTTTTGTTCTCTAGAATTGACTATTTGTGAGAATTAAATAAAAATGTTAAAGTTTATATTTAATTTAAAATGAAAAATCCTGTCATTTCTCCTGTTGCACTAAAGGAAAACTATTACTAGCAGCACTCATGGGCTTTATAACTCAGTATATAATAAATTTTCTCTTCTAGTCAGTACATAGAATAAAGGACTGGATAAAGTAAATATAACCTTCACTCAAGGTCCTAAATCTGGCTCTGAGTCTTGTTAATTTATGCATCCAGGGTTGACCATGTCTATTTTTGCTCCAGAGTTCCCCAGGAGCTTTTCAATTTGAACTTCTTCTTCTTCTGAGGAAAAGCACTGTTTCTTCTCAAGTCCCTGCCTTTTCCAGTGAGGGTCACTGTATTTATTCAGTGCCAATAAGAAAGTAATAAATTCTTACATGTTGGATAGGATCTTCACTATTGTTTTACAAATTAACTAACTGAAACTAAATGGTGATAATGTGTTATTATAGTTAAGGTTAATAACATACTCATTACCTCCAGAGGATACAACAGCAGACACATTATTTTAAAGGCCTATTTTGTTGAACAGAAAATGAGAAGAATGCCTTTGTGTATTGTGAATGAGTGTTGACATGTAACTTTGAGCCATGGAGAGCAGCTGAAAGTTTTTTAGATAATCTCTGTCCACAATGTGAGGTTCATCATTGTGCTGGATCCTTGAATTGTTATAGGGTGTTTTAGCAATAATCTACTGGCTTATAGCTTAATAATATTCATCTGACATTGTTCATAAGAGATATTATCATCTAAAAGATGGTTCAGAGTAAAAACTATACTCACAAATAACAAATAAACATTCACAAGAAGGTGATAATAAAAGACGAGCAATATAAAGGTTAATGTTGGCAACTGCCAGGATCTAGAATTACTGAAGAGATGTGACTCTGAACATGTCAAGGAGACATTACCTACATTAAGTTAGCTGAGATAGGAGACTCTAAGTGTGGGTAACAGCATTCCATGAACTAAGATCCCTGAATAAAAGATAGAACAGAGTGAGCCAAATACCAGGAATCCTCTTTCTGCTATCACTGCAGATACAATGTAATTTTATGGTTCATTTTCCCACGATTATGCCTTTGCTATGATCAGCTGTACTCTCCCACTCTAAGACGAAATAAAAATAAACCCCTTTCTCTTTTCAGTTACTCTTGTCAGAATATTTTGGGACAGCAGTGATAATAGTAAGTAATGTGAGCATTTCGTCCTGAGAAGTGGGGACTTACTGTCATAAATCTGACCATGTAGATCTGGTTTCAGGAGACTGTAGGAGAGTTTAGAACTCTGGGTTAGAAAAACTTCAGCTGTTTTTGCAAATAGAACTCAATGATCAATGTTGAGCATGGTTTTTGAAGGCCAGAACGTTAAGAGAAATGTAGACATTGGAGACCAGGCTCATAAAGGTTCAGAGAAGAAATTCACAGAGGAGTACAGAGTTTATTGGCGGCTGAATTAGAAAGCAATTGTGTAATATTTTGACAAAGAACATGCCTCCTTTCTGTTCATGCATTGAAAAAGACTGAATTCAAGAGAAATGTACTAATTTGTTTGACAACAGGAATTTCAAGACAGAACACTCAGGATATGACATTTTGCTAAACATATACATATTCATATACACACATACAGAGTAGGGGAAAGACATAACAGAAAAGATTCTCTACTTTGATGAAGAAAAGTATGGAAGTATGAATTTAATGTTTAAAGAGATCAATTGTCATTAAAAATAATCACTTGGTGTTTATAATTAAGACAACAAAAAGGTACTTAGAGTGCAAAACTGTCTTCATCAAACAATCCATTTTTGAAAATTAAAATTCATCTGTAAGGAGCAAATCTAAATTGGAAACATTTCCTGTTCTTCCAAAGCCATTTTCAGGGGAAGTGTTTTCCCAGAGTAAACACACAAAGCTGATGCCACTGTTGCAAAAGGGATAAGCACCATTCTTAGTTAACAACAGGACTAGAGAACATTATCTACATGGTATAGTTTTGTAGCCTTTAAAGGCATAGAATTGAGGACTGTGAAATGTAGTGGCCTGCGCTATGCTACTGGGTGTCAACGACTCAGTCTTCACACTGCAGATTGAAAGAGACACAGACATTTGGGTCATTCATTCAAGGAGTGTCCTTTATTGAAGGTCAGTCTCAGACTAACATACCCTATGCCTTCAGGGGCATTGCACTGTGGAAATTCTTCAGTACTGACCAGGTAAATAAATGAAACTTCCTCATCTAAAAGCCCCAAGGCAGAAAGGCAGGAATATACCAGAGAGAACAGGGAGCATGGAAAGCAGCTAGCAATCCACAGGCTTTTCCTTCAAGACTCAGAGTGCAGGTGGAGGTCAAAGCAGGGGTCTACATGTGTGCCATTCTAATAATAAAATGACTAGGCCTGTCTTAGGTGTCCTTGGACATCAGACAATCTCTTGACCTGTCATGGGATAGTGCCTAGGTCACAAACACATATCCTGTCTTAGGTTGAGGCTATCCCCCAAATCCTTACCCATCATTGACTCACTAGTCACTATTGTCCATGCTCAGCCAAATGTGAATATCATACTTCTCTTGAGCCAGAAAAAATAACACTTGCTGTGTGGCAAAATTGACCAGAGCCTGGGTTTTCAGTAGTGCTTAAGAAGAGCAGCAGGATAATGTTTCCTGTGCAAAGAAGCATCCCCAAAGAAAGGGTGCTAGGTCAGTCCTTAAAGTCTGCCTGTAAACTGAAGGCCTTTTAGTCATAAGCCAATCTTTGAGTAAAAATAAAAAATGCATGCAATCCACTTTTTCCTCAACTATGGCCAATTGCAAATTAAACTGTAGTATCTCCTAATGAACATGAGTATTAATTTCATTTGAAGTGGTCAGGGCATTTGCAACCTGCCCAGGGAAGGTATCTACTGTGCTCTGCTACCACAATAGTCTGACTCAGGGAAATGTCTACAGCAGTGGCTGCTGGAATCCCAGAATTCCTCTTGGGTCAATATAAACTGAACCTATTGTCATTCTCTGGCAACAGGACAGGCACACAAACCACCACAGCCATTCTTTCAGGTCCCCAGCAGCTCTTCAGGTGACACTCTGAAACAGTTCAAAACCCCAGACACATTAGAAAAATCATTTATAAAGAAGAATCAAGATAATCAGACTCATTTTAATCTGGCAGTTCCATTAAAATAGGTGGTATACACAACTGCAATGGAGGCCGAGGACCCTAACCACCAGAGTTACTTATAAATGGTGTAAGCATCCAGGGAACTGCTCAGAACAGTAAGCCTACAGTATGGGCAAACTCTACTCAAAGCCTGTACTACCCA
The DNA here is from genome assembly GCA_004025045.1 of Sigmodon hispidus. NCBI lineage: Eukaryota > Metazoa > Chordata > Mammalia > Rodentia > Cricetidae > Sigmodon > Sigmodon hispidus. Next base: position 126,144 of record PVIH01001440.1, read on the forward strand.
GCATCGGCTGACTGGGGAGCCCAGGATAGACTCTTGTGCTAGAGAGACATCTATACCTCACAAAGGCCTGCCAACGGAAGTTTTGTTAGTGTTGAAGTTGCTTAAGGCAATGCATCCACTCTTAATTTCAGAAACATAGGTATCTCAGTAAGATTCCACACATACGAAAATTGGCTTCAGATAAATCAGCCAGAATAGCAGTTTTCATCATGGAATAATTAATGGACAGAGAAAGGGACCAGACAGAGTTATCCAGCCCTTTTGGCATCAGTAATGGGGATAGTCCACTGAATCTCTTGACTCCATCCCAGAAGACTGCTATTCAGAAGTGTCCACAGTGCTGACATACCTTTCAGGCAATCAAATAGGATTGTCTGCATCATGTGGAAAAATACAAACAGACCCTCTTCCTGACACCAGAACTGGGTCTGGTCCATACCAAATGCCTTGTGCCAGGTTTTTCCATTTGACATGAGGTAAGGCCATGTCGCTAGGCCTCCACTGTCTATCAGATGCACTATGTAACTGAGAATTCACAGTTAAAAACTTTAAAATATAAAAAATGAAGGATAAATGGTCCTTGGGAGAGGCAACAGACTCCCACTTTCTTTGTTTAAAAAGACAAGCTTTAAGAGTGCATGAGAGCACTCCACAATGGCCTGGCCCTCAGGACATAGGGAATCTCAGTCTTACAGGAAATGGCAAAATCAGAATCAGCACACACTTTAGCAAAACCTTTATCTGTTTTCATTTCTTTTGGGACCCCCCCCAATATAAGCAAGTGCTGTATCCAGAATGTGGTAAGAATCCTATCCAGGGTTCATGCCACTCAGGAACCTGCTAGGCAGCCTGAATTTTTAATAAAAGCTGACACACTTTATTCATAGGTGCAATATAGTTAGTTGTTTCTAAAGGGCCAAGGATCCATGCCTCATAGTGACTCTCAGTGAGGCCAGTTTTATACCTAGAAGCTCTGCCATCTGAGCAGATTTAGTGTCCATGATTTAATCAGGCCCCCTGGGTGGCTCTGGTCCCTAAGAAAAATTTCCTAGCCATTTCTGCTTGCCAGGAACTTGCTGAACCAGGTATTTCTCTGCCACTGGCTGGGTATCACCCTGCAACCATGGACCAATTCATTGTTCATGGACAAATCCCTGATCAGCCAACATTTTCTGAGTGGGTTTGGTAGTCAAAACCACAAACATTGCCTGAAACACACTTTCTGGCCTCAGAGGTTAAGCAGACCTGAACGTCCTTTAGCTTCAGCCCAGGTCAAATACATTCCAGGAAGGCAGCTACCCCAACACCCTGTAAGGTAGAGGCATTTTGCAGTGGCCAAACAAGCCAATGCATTATTAAAATTACTTCCTCCTCAAACTCTATTCCCAAACTCCTAATATCTCCCTGATTTGGCTGACTACTCATCCAACACTCTCCCTAAAGGTTCGCGACAGCACCTCAACCCTCCCTTCACCTTCACATTGGTGCTCAAAAGCATGTCTTTTATTGAGCGCCAAACATGCAATCCTAGCCCCCTGAGGAAACAACCAAAACTTTTTTTTTCTTTGCTTAATTTTCTTCCTCAACCTCCAGTACAAACTTTAAAAAATGAAAAAATCCAGTACAGTCTGTGTCTTTTGGTTGTTGTTTTTCCTTTTTGTAATAATTTATTTTTTATGAATAAAGTCATATTTTTTATCCATGTATATCCTAGTTCAAGCTCCCTTCGCCCTCCCACCCTTTCCAGTCACTCTCTCTCCTCCACAGTGGTGCCCTGTTTCTTTTTTAAAATGTAACTTGCTGCTTGCTTAAAACCTATACTAAATTACTGGCACCCATACTTCAAAAAAAACTCAATCTGCCCTCAACTTATATCTTACCAACTGGCCAGCCTTCAAAGGGTGACCTCTCAGAAAATCCCACATTCCTGATCTTGCTGGAATTCAGGCTCAGGTCTGGAGATTGCTTTAATTCATCCTCCAACTTCTCTGAGGACAATCTGTCAGGTTCATCCCAATTACTTGATCCCAGTTAACTGATCTCACTGTGGGCTTCAAATGTAGCAGCCTGCTGCTACTTAGGGCAACAAGTCAGGCTCAGACCTGGAGATTGAAAAGACACAGACACTTTTGTCATTTGTTCAAGAAGAATACCCTTTATTGAAAGTCAATCTCAGACTTATATACCCTGTGCTTTCAGGGGCGTTGCACTGTGGAAATTCCCCAGGTGGCTAGAAAATTACTGACCAGGTAAACAGCTGAAACTTCCTCATCTAACCCCCGACAAACAGAAAGGCAGGAACATACCAGAGGGTTCATGGACCTTGGAAAGCAGTTAGCAATCCACAGGCTTGTCCTTCAAGGCTCAGAGTACAGATGAAGGTCAGAGCAGGGGCCTACAGTGAAATCTTTCACCATAGTTTCAGAGTACCACTAATATCAAAGTGTGGCAATACAAGAATTCCTTCAAAGAACCTGAGAGGCCAGTGTGAAACTAAGGTGAAACCTAAGTTGCAATGAAGACCATAAGGTATTGAAGCTGGAACTAACATTGAGAAAAGCTGCCTGGAAAGAGCTGTGCTAGGCCTAAGCATCAGAGTTGGAGTGAGAAGGTTACATAAATACTTTACAGACCCAAAAGATGATGCCACCAGGAACCCTAGATGATGAACATAGAGCTGCAGGATTAAGCATTTCCCTTACTGAGTTTTGTTTTGTTTTGCTTCAGTCATTTCTTGTCATTTCTTCATTCTTCTCTTTCGGAATGGGAATGTTTACTCTGTTCCATGGTATATTGAAATTATGTGACTTGATTTTAATTTATAAGTGCTCACAGGTAAGTGAATATTGAATCTCACAAAATTATTTGAACTCCAGAGATTGTAAACAGTTTTTGAATTGTTTGAAGTAGAATTAAATACTCTTTAAAAAATATGAAATATCAGTGAGTCTATAGATACAGTGTCACGCGCAACCTCGCCAGCAAGGAAGACACAACACCAGATCCTTTTCTCTGCAGTTTATTCGGGCCTTTTTAACAATCTAGTTTCTTCTGACGAATGATCCCGGGGGAAGCCTGCTCTTAGCTAAATACACTCAGGGCTTCCAATACAAGATAGCCACGTGGGCATCACCAATAGGCTCAGATATGCGGAAGCAAGCCAGATCCTTGGCCTTAGCCAAATATGGAGTTGTTTACCACGGAGAGCACTCAAGGCCAGTGCCATCTTAAGGTGTGGCTGTACGCAGCTTTCTACAATACAGGAAGGGGAAGGGTTATAACTTAAGAGAATTAAGTTGACAAGGGGTATAGTTCTGATTAAACATAATTATACACTGGATAGAGTTTAGAATCATATTTAAGACAAATTTTTATATATATTTGTGAGATATTATCTAGACTACCTAACACTGAAGTGGAAAGAGTCACCATAAGCATCCCTTAGGATGTGGTCCAAGACTGAATGTAAAGGAAAAAGTACAATATGGTCTTATTTGTAGTTTCTACTGTGTTGACAAAACACAATGAACACAATGGGGAGGGAATGGTTTATTTGACTTAAACATCACAATTGCTGTTCATCATTGAAAGAAGTCATGGCAAGAACCCAAACAGGAAAGGATCTTTGAGGGAGGAGCTGATGGGAAGGCCATGGAGGAATGCTGCTTACTGGCATGCTTCCCCTGGCTTGCTCAATCTGCTTTTCTTACAGAACCCTGGAACACCAAGCGAGGTATGGTAGCATCTTAATTAAATGGCATTCCATTTAATTAAGAAAATGCCTTACTGCTGAATCTCAAGGTGACATTTCCTCAGCTGAGGCTTTTTTCTCTCTGATGATTCTGGCTTCATTGTCAAGTTGACCCACAAAACCATCCAGTAAAAACACTATCACTCATATTTCTGTTTCTTGACTATGGTTGCAGTGCAATAAACTTTTCCCTGTATCTGAAGTTTTCCATGATATGATGTGTCCTCTAACTGGAGATAAAATAACCCCTTTACTCTGTAAGTTGTTTCTATCTGAATATTTTGTTTTCATAACAAGAAAAATAACCAGTAAAATTACTAACTTATTTTCATCAAAATGATCTCATAGAGGAGTTATTGGCAGCTTATGGCTGCTGAGAAATGAGTCATTTTGAGGAGACAGAACATGATGGCCAGTTATTCATTCTCTAGTGGACAGGTTCACATGTGTGTACATGTGAACAGCACTAATTGCATTCCATATGTTTTTTTTTAAATAGTGCATAATCGCCAACATGACTGCTTAAGCATGACCTGAAAATGAATGATATCAATAGATATGTTAATATGGAGAAGGATCATAAAGTCTTAATTCTATATAAAGAACTATAGGTAACTCTGAAATGCTGAGAACAAGAGAAATAGTCTTCTGTTGGGAAGAACATACCATTTGGTTATCTAATACCAAATGACTAGCCCTGAAAACATATACATATATATGGGTATATATATAAAACATTATATAGATTGTGCAGGTTGCATTTTATATTTGGAAATACACACATTTTGTATATAGGTATATATATTTAATAACACACATATATATTTTGCATATAGGCATATACAATTAAAACAAGGCCATAAACTTGAAATTAAAATGAAGTACTTAAAAGAAAAAAAGGGGAATGATGTAATTATATTAAAATCTCTGAAGTTTTAAAAATGGACCATAAACTTGGAGGTCATGTGTTTGAAGTTCAGGAAGTAGTGGGAAAGAGTTGATGGATGTGCTCAAAATACATTGTATATATGTATGAAACTTTCAAAGAATAAATAAAATATGAAAAATTATAATTATTTTATATGCATATTTTATGTGTAAATTACTTCAGATATTGGAACTCACATGGTGCCGTTCCAAAGATTTTGTATATATGCATTGCACAATATCCATTTCCAAAAGACTGTCTGGAGACAGCAGAGTCCTAGAACCTACAGCAGCATATGACTGTCTTCAAAAATAGAGACAATAAACAATTCTTATTGTTTATGTGAAACTACTTATTGTTTATAGGAATACATTTTCTAAAATTCTGTGAGTATATTGTGTGGATGCATTATCTGCATGTCTGTATGTGAGCTATGTGTGTGCCTAATTCTCTGAGCATTTCATCCATCTTAGGATGTCTCTCACTCCAGAAAAAGCCACAGTAGAAAACGGGTTAAAAAAGAAACATTTTCTGTAGGAATTCTAAAAAAGAAAATAATAACCCTTTTTTAATCTCTATACAAAGTGGGGGGAAATTGACTAGATTTAACCATAATTAAAAAAATATTTAATTTTTATTTGAATAAATGTTTCTCCTTTTTATTATTTTTAGATAAAAGAAACTATGCACTGCTTTTGGCCATACTACTTGTGTACATGTGCAACACCAAACTGTCTTTAATATTCCAAATGCTTCATAATAGTGTGTGTTTTGAATTGTTAGCTGCTGTTTTCAGAAACTTCTAAATGCTCAGTTCTATTTGGCAGAAACTCTCAGACATTGCACAGCAAAGGCTGTACCTAATTCTTCACCTCATTCATATTTTTGTGCAATTACTATTATTCACTTGCTACAGAGTCTGCCTACATTGGTCTATGGATGCCAAATGGTAAAATATCTTTCTGGCTCCATTTTTCACTTGTCTAGTACCTGCCATTTCTATTGTGTGAAAACATTTTTGGTATATTATGCTTTGAATTTGACTGAAATGATTAGCCTTTTAATATGCATTGACATATTTCATGTTTTCTTTTAAATATAACTTTTACTTTCATTTTTATGTGTTTACCTATCATCTATTTTCAATTTAAATTTGAAGAAAGATATTCAAATTTTTCAAATAATAAAGAGATTAATTATCTCCAAGTAAATCAGTAAGATGAATTAAAGAATAGAAATGCAAACAGGTGTACTGGGAAGCCAAAAATGGTCATTCAGCATTCAGACTGACTCTCATGTTTCAGAACTGTGTTACTCTTTACCTAAGGATATGATATCTGTTTAATTAGATGAAAAGGAATTTTCACCCTTACCTGTCATGCACCATTAATGATCTCTTTATATGCCAGTTTCCCCGTTTCCTCTTCACTGCTGGCTCCCTGCAGGCCTGCACTACTGCACTCCTGAAGCAGGTGTTCTGGTGGAGTCAAATCATTATCATCCTCAAGACTCAAAGTGAGACCTCATTGTGTGCAGATGCCTGGTGTGTGAACTGACTCCTATTGTGCCATATCGTCATCCCTAGTTGAAAGTGCTACAGAAGCTTGGGGTTACATGCTTCCTTTAGCTTGCTTGATCTGTCATACAGAATTGTGGGTGGGTATGTTTCTCCTGGCAGGCACTTTTTGGCATATTTTATGTGTCAATTTTTGATTTCTGATGGTCATATATTCAAATTTCTTACAAAATGATACAATACAAATGAAAAAATACAAGGATACTTACTATGATTTGTTTAAGGCATGTTAATGGCTATAACACAAAATACTTAAAAAAAATCCAGCAGTTTCTTTTTCCACAATGAAACAAATTTGTGCTGTGACAATTCTTGTATTGTTACTGCTTCATTTTACTTCTCCCTTTATTATGAACTATTCTTTATTAATCATAGCCAAAGTAAAGTGAAAATTCTATGCTAAGAATTTTGTATTTGAGTAACTATTTATTGCTAGAGACATGATTAACAAAAAAAGATATAAAACCTCAAAGCTACAATAGTTATCAACATGATATTGTCCTGTTAAGTAGTAGGTCCTACGACAGGATTGAATGAGTGGTAGCTACTTTCCCCCCAATATATGAAATACTAATATAGAGATATTTCAATATGTACATATGCGCATGTCTTTAAGTCTATATGAGATCTAATTATCAGTGGCATGTATCATTCAGGATCTATAGATTTTTACATATGTAAATGAAGAAAATTACGTTTTTTTCTCCTTTTACCTATGGCCACTTTTAAAGTTTTGTTGCTATTATAATATCTTAGGGTATTTTTTTTTTTTTTTTGCTATATAGAAACACTGCGGACATAGGAACTCTTATAAAATAAACTTTTAATTGAGGCTGGTGTACAGTTTCAGAAGTTTAGTTCATTATTGTGATAGCAAGAAACAAAGTATGCAGGCAGGCATGGAGCTGGAGAAGGTGCTGAGTTTTATATCTTGCTTCACAGGCAAGAAAAAGTAAACTGACTTGAGCTTCTCAAAGTCCACCTCCATGGTGACATATGTCCTCCAACAAGGCCCAACCTCCTAATACTTTTATGATGTTTATTGTTTTAATTTCTGAGATGGAAGAGGAATTCTCACATCTGGAAGTTGGTTCTGAATGAATATTCTCTGCTCTGAAATCTAATTGTATAGACAACAGAAATAGGTGAATCTGGACAATCAGAATGTGAGATTGTGACAGAAAATGCAGAACTATGTTATTCTGAACAGTCAGGATGTGGGATTGTCATGGGAAATGCTAGTATGTATGTGGGATTTGTGGCCTATCACTATGGGAAAGAAATCCCTGAGTTACAGTGATCAGTGGAAATGTCTAAAATTGTAAACTTAAGATCATACTGAAATGGCTATACCAATAGTGATTTGAAGGCTCCTGAACACATCAAACCTCTTTTTATATACTTTACATAAATTATATTACGTATGAAAATGTACAGTCTTATAGAAACCTAATGCTCTAAGTAGGAAACAAATTTATGCAAAGAGGCTCCTTGATCTTGAGGTTACATCTCAAGAAGAGAAGAACATGAGGACCCATATGATTTCTTTCAGCAAAAGTAAAGAGTGCATAGTTAGGTACCTTTTAAATGAATATGAAGCTTAGTTTTTTCAGGTATTTGAAGGTCATTCTATCTTAGATATTCACAAAAAGGGGAACTCAGCCTCAGAAATTATCAGGAAGACATTTAAAAAAAGCCTCAGGAAATATCAACAGTTAAGATATTTAATAGAATGGCAGTAAGATGAGCCACAGAGAGAAGATTGGGAGAGAAAGAAAGAAAGAAAGCTTGGGAGGATATTAAACCAACTCATGGGACAAACAAAACTAAAACCATTGTCCTGGACCTAAATATTATGAGTCTTTAAACTGTAAAACTACAGTAAAGCTGGGCAATGGTGGAGCAAGCCTTTAATTCTAGCACTTGTGAGGCGGAGGCAGGTGGATCTCTAAATTCAAGGCCATCCTGGTCTATAGAGCTAGTTTTAAGACAATCAGGGATACACAAAGAAACCATGTCTTAAAAAAAAAAAACCTTCAGAAGAAACAAATAAACACACACACACACACACACACACACACACACACACACACACACATACACACAAACAAACACTCATACACGCAGGAAAACAAGTTAAAGGAAAGGATGGGAATGAAGAAGAATAGAATGAACTCAGTAGAATGAAGTGAAAGTAGAAATGTCTCAAACTCATATGTATCTAGCACCTGATCAAGCTAAAAGTCTCTAAGGGAAAAGTTGATGCTAAATGATAATTGCATTCCAGTTGCTGGTTCTTTTTTTGTGCAGCGAGGACAATACTGATTCACTGAGCTGCTGTAAATATGTAAAAGTGTCAATATGTATAAAGTGTTTTAAATGGTCCTTAACACAGAGTAAGTATCCTATAATTATTTGATCAACAAATGAGTTGCCTGGAAATGATGAGATTCAAGCACTGGATATTTGAAAAATATCAATAAAATAATTGAAGAGTTCTTGGTACTGGTCATGAAAGGAGGAAGATGAGAAGACATACAATGAAATGCTAGGGTGAATATTTGTAAGAAATCTAAAGGAGTCACAGGAGTATCACTTACATTCCTGACACTTCATTTACATTCTTGATAACCAAGGCAAAGGTACAATCAGTACAGACCCAAGGAGAAGAATGGATTTATCATCACAGCACACCTTGAAGGGAATAGAGCAAAAGGATCACTTACAGCTTGTTTCAGACTCACATTGGAAAGGTTTCCAAGTTATTTGATTAAGGTAATATAACTTGTTTAAAAAAGAATAAACCAGAAAGTAAGACAATTTTCCATTTGTTGTAAATGTTTAAGATAAGATATTGGACTCAACCATAGCATTAGGGAAAATGTGCTTTTTTGTTAAGAATGATTCAAAATAAGTTCAGTAGAATTTCATTAATATTAAGAAATTACTACAGGTTCTTTTATTTACCAATATGTGAATCTTTGAGTAATATAACAAATGTTGTATAATTTACAATATATATAAGCTCAATGCTATATAAATATTTGAAATGCTATCTTAATGCCCAGTCTTCCTTGAAACTACTCTGTTTCAACTCTAGATGCATCTCACAGTTATCCCATTGTATATTAAAATGGAAGACATAATGGGAGTGAAGCAATTTCTTTTTCCTTTTTCTTTTGATGTTAAATGTAAAAACACATTTGCTATTGATTTTGAGGTGTGACAAAACAGTGCCAAAAAAAAAAAAAACAAAAAAAACAAAGAGCAACAGACATTTCCACATGTTTATTTCTTGATTCAGAGTGGGTAAGTTACTTGTGACAGAGGGGAAAATACAGAAAATAGGTTTCCCCAAAAGTCAAGAGCAGGGCTGAGGAAAAGCAGCAGCAGTGTTCTCGATATCGTAGATGGATGTAGTGGTACTTCTAATTCATTTAGTATTCAGGATTTCAACCTTAATTAGTATTCCTTTGTCACATCATTCATCAAATATACTTGAAGAAATGGAAATTGAGCTCAGAGTTTTCGGTTGCCTCAGGCAGGCTTCTCTCATACTTTTACTCATTTTGGTGTATTGTGAAGTACAGTGAGTTGACTTGGAAATGTTTTAGATGGAATAAGTAACATCCAAATGAAGAAAGCACACATTAGAAGCAGTTCTGAAAAGGATATCATAATGTAAACATTTAAACAGTTCTTAACTGCATCATTGATGCTTTCCTTCAGCCTGTGCTATGAATATAAAGCATTTTAACCCCATATATTCTGTTACTCCTACTCTGAAGGTTTGTTTTGCAAAGGTCCTTTTAAAAGATAATTCTATGTCATAAAGTATTTTTGCTCATAGTATTCTACAACATTTGTTTTGTTAACATTGCAACTATGCTCTTGACAGAATGTAGAACATTTATTATTATAATGTAACATGTGAGATGTAGTTAATGTAGAATTGCTAATTAAGTATGGTTAATGTGTATAACTCCACTAGGCAACCAAACTTCTCATTTTCAACTTCTGTCTAGCAAAATTCCAGCTGCCTCTCAAAACTGTCCTCTGTAGAACAGATTTGGATTTTCCTTTTATGTATGTTGCTATTGGTACACATATCTTATATGAATTATTTTGTTTGAATTATCTATAAATTTCTAATGTATACCTTTTAAGTACATATTTGTATGTAATACTGACATCAAAAATTACAGGATAATTTTATTTATATTTCCATGTCTAAACATGCAACACTCTTGTAATACATTATTAATATTTTTATAGCTGTCTTTCTGAAGTAACACAGAGTGTAGTGTTTTGTTATTTGTTTCACTATGGATGCTTTCCAATTTATGTTTCATATGTATGTGTAAATGTAACAACTATATTGGGGCTTAGTATCTGTTAGGCTTAAAACCTAGTTTGAACTTTTAGTTTGGCACTTATGAGCTCTGGTATATGACCTAGCTTCATTTCTAACACTGAGTTTCTTCATCTGAAAAATGTGAATGATGATGTCATACATTTCATGAGCTACATGCTCAGGTTAAATGAGTAAAATTAATGACATACTTAAAAGAATATTTGACATATAACAAATTCTCTGTATATTTTTTAAATTTAAATTAAAAGACTAATTCTATAAAGTAGATACTCTTTTCTTCACCAATATTTCAAAGTGGGGAACTTGGTTCCTAAAGTGTGAGGAATATATGTTTTGTAATATCGTAGCCCATATTATGAACCATGGATGCTTAGTGAATTCCAACATATTTGTTCTAAATATGAATATAATTATGAGGACAAAGATTCCACTAGGTTTTTTTCTTGCAGGGGTTCAAGGAGAAAATACAACGTTTTGTAAAGTGGAATGAAACACCCTGCATATTAATATGCAGTAGAAAAGGCTTCATGTGGGTTTCTTAAACCAAGTTTAAATGTTGGCTTAAGAAATACTGAGAATTCTTCTTCTCTGTGAATGTTCTCATGTCTTATACTTCAGAGCTGTCAGTCAATATTTTTGATCATTAGCCATCTGTGATTATTTTAATTTTTGCCAGCAGGAGAAGGAACTCTTTTCTACCCAGGAGCTCTGTTATTACAATATAATTTATATGTAAAGAGCTCATTTCATCAGTGAGAGAAACTTTTACACAGTTATTTTAAGATTTGAAAGAAATTCACAACATCTTGTTTTTAATATTTTTTTAACTTTTTCCCACTCTACACTAATATTTCTGTGTCACTCCACTTTTCTCCATCACCCCACTTTTTCCATAAAGGCATTCTACAGTATCCAGTTTGCATTTCCAAGATCAGGACTGAAACTGCGTCTATGATTTTTAAACATAAAGCCCCCAATTATTTGTGTTTCTTTTTGAAAATTTGCAAGTCATAATAGAAAAATACACGTTTACTTTATCCCAAATTTTAGCAACAGAGGAAAGGTTCCTATTTGAAAGTTCCTTATTTCTAGTTTATTAAAATGGCATGATGACATTCATTCCATAATTTTTTGCTAAGGGCAAGGCTTTAGGGAGAACAGGAAAGAATTTGAAAGTTTAAAAGTTGGCTTTCAAAAGTCACCCCATGAGTTAGCCTCCAAGCCACAATATCACTCCCATAGCTCACAATGTCTGCTGCTGATTTTAGCTTGACCCCGAGTGAGTCAATAGCTCCATCAGTCACTTTACCTATAATGTGGGATAATAATCTTGATGGAATATGGTTACTAGGAAGATTAATGAGTTATTGCTCATGAATCGTAGTCCATGAATTAAAAGATTCTATACAAAGGAAGACCAGATGCCTAGGTCATATCATAGGCTGCTTTGCTGAAGTGAATTATTGATCATCTATACAACATTTTAGGTCTTGAGCTTCACAGAGCAACTTTTGTGTCTCACGTCAGATATTATTAGAAATTAGTGCTTTTTATGATCCTGTGGCATGTCTTAGGGCACTCTAAAAATACATTTTAGTACTTTCTGCTGAAAGGCCATGCTATGCTATCAGCAGAGTTGACTCCTGGGAAAATTACTGGTTAGCTGAAAACATTATATATATATATATATATATATATATATATATGTTCTCTACATTCTCTTCTCATATTTTTAATTCTATCTATTTCCTTCCACATCAGTACAATGAACAAAAAAAAAAAAACAAAACAAAAACCTAGAATTCTTACTCATACAGCTTTTGTCAAGCAACCAAACAGTTCCTGTAAGAAAAGGAAACTGCAGTAATAGGAAATAACATCCTGCTTCTCTCTGGGCACTTGGAGTTTTACTTATTTTTATCTAGGGGTGGTGATTAGAGAGAAAGATATGGGAACACACACACATACCCCCCCACACACATACACACTGTAAATGGGGAGGGAGACTCCTGTAATACTGATCAGGTTGGTGGAGAAATTTCTTTTAAGCAACACATAAAGTAGTTAACTGTTCAAAATAACCCTCAGCCACCACACTTCTGAAAACTAACCTGATCTGTTTCCAGTTTAACATCTGAACTTAATTTTGTCAGATCAAATCAGCTCAGTTCCTCTTCTCCATAGAAGCAGCTTTGAGATCTGTCAAGATATCCAGAAATGTCAAGAGTAATAACAAATAATTACCAACCCTACTTTCATATAACATGCCTTCTAAGAGTGGTTTCTTAATTAAAAATAAACTTCAAAACATGGAGCTTCATGATCCAGACAAAATCTTTATCTGTGTACCAAACATTATTTCCTAGTAAAGAATGGAAAAATGAACTAAATATTCCTACAGACACTATCTTGATCCAGTACCAAATTGAACAGTTGTAGCTTAGGTGTTTAGGACCTAAATATGGTCTCTACAGTAGTTACTAAGTAACTGAGTCAGCTTAGCTTGCTCTGAGCTGTTTGGATTGTCTAGGAGATTATAAATCATGACTTGTAAACATTGTCTGTATATGCCAAGGAAATAATGGGACATAACTTGCATTTACAGTTGATGAAACAATCTCACTCTCAGATAATTAACATACACAGCTCAGTTAAGTCTGCCCTTTGAGTGGGAAATGAGAAACAATCAGGTCAAATAACATTACATATATATATATATATATATATATATATATTACAAAAGCATAATTAAACTTTGTAAAATTAAAAATACAACAAATGAGTTAACGATTTTATTTCTATGCAAATAACAAGTCTTTGGGAGAGATCAAATGCCTTTTAAACTTCCATATTGCCAAACTTTGATTTGATTGATCTATATTTATCCCCATGTGGCAGCTGGAGCATCTCTTTAGAGGGAAACTTTCCTAATTCTAGTCTATCAAGGAAAATCTGCAAGTTAAAACCTCACTTTTATCAGCAGGCATCGGAGAATGGCAGCTGGCAGACAGAGCTCTTAGTGGTTTACTCTAATTGTGTTTTCTTTTACCTTCACAGCTATGTTCTGAGAACAAGGAGAGTGCAACTTTGCATGGATTTGACAGTGTGTTTGTATCTTTGTCTAGCAAAAACTGTGGCATTTTCCATGCTTCTCAGTAGGGGCTACTTTGAGGAAGTTTATGACTTGAATAAAGATTATATCCAGAGAGAGAGAGAGAGAGAGAGAGAGAGAAAGAATTTGAATGCATTAGAAATATACAGCCACTTAGGAAATCAGCATGGCAGATTTTCAGAAAACTTGGAATCAACCTCCTTCAAGATTGAGCAACACCCAAAAGATGCATGCATATTCATACAAGAACATTAGCTCAACTATGTTCGTAGAAGCATTATCTATGATATCCAGAACCTGAAAACAATCTAGATGCTGTTCAACCAAAGAATGAAAAAAAAAATGTGGTATGTTTACACAATAATGTATTATGCAGTAGTTAAAAAAAAATAGTATCTTGCAAATTTAGGCAGATGGATGAAACTAGAAACAAGCATCCTGAGTGAGGTGACCCAGACCCAGTGGACATTAAATGTACAGCAAAGTATAACTAGGCTATAGGACACAACCCCAAAGAAGCTAGATAACAAGGAAGACCCTAAAAGATAATTCCATGGATTCTCCTGGGAAGGGAAAATAAAAAAAATCTCCTGAGTAAATTGGAAATATGGGAAAGGGTGAAGGTAAGTGGAAGAAAACACGAGGGATCAAGATGGCTGAATTGGGGCAGGAATGAAGAGGGAGAACAAAGACACAGATATCTTGATAGAGAAAGCCATTTAGAGTTTCAGGAGAAACCCAGGAATCCACCATGATGACCCCAGATAAAAATCTAAGCAATTATGCTCCAGTAAGTAAATGAGCAGCATGAATGGGCGTTTTTATAAATGGGGAGATCATAAGAGTGGGTATGAGTCTGAGAGGTCTGATAACTGAGTTTGATGGGGTGCATGATGTAAAATCACCAAATTTGCAGACAAATGGATGGATTTGGAGAATATCTTCCTTAGCGAGGTATCACAATCTCAGAAAGATAAGCAGAGGATGTACTCACTCATTAGTAGACTCTAAACAAACAAACAAAAAATGTAAAGAATGCCCAAGCTGCAAACCACAACCACTGAACAACTTGGGATCGGAAACACCTTGGACCGACCCCTTGGATCCCACTCCTCTAGAGGAACACCTGACTCAGTCCTGATGTTGGGAGGAGATAAGTGGATTTGCCAGGAGTGGAGGCTGAACTAAGCAATATTGGGACCTTGGGACCTCCTGCCCATAAGGGAATGGGGAGATGTGGAGAAGAAAGAATGACCTGATGTGGTGGGAGGGGGAAGGGACCTTTATTAAGGATATACAGGGATAGAAAATGTGACTTCTTTATTCATAATAAAAAAAAATCACCAGATAATAAATACGCAAATAAAAATTTAAAAAAGACTAGAATAAAGAAAAAAAAGAATCTAAGCAATAGTAAAGAGGGTACCTAAACTGGCCTTCCCCTGTAATCAAATTGCTGACCATCCTGTTTGTGTAGAATCTTCATCTAGCAACTGATGGAAGCAGATGCAGAGATCCACAGCTAAACCCTGGGCTGAGCTCCCAGTCCAGTTGAAGATCATAATGGGGAAACCCACAGAAATAGGTCACTTAAGCTACTGGGAACTCACTTACTCTAGACTGATGGCTGTTGAAACTCCTTGGGACTGAACTAGGCCCTCTGAATGTGGAAAATAGTTGTGTGGCTTAAACAATTTGTGGGACCTCAGGAAGTGGGACCAGGATTTATACTTAGTGCATAAACTGGCTTTTTGGAACTCAGTTGCTATAGAGAGATACCTTCCTTGCTCAGCAGGGGCTTGGTCCTGCCTCAAGTTGATATGCCAGACTTTGTTGACTCCTCATGGGAGGTCTTGCTCTCTCTGAGGAGTGTATAGGATGGGAGAGAAGTGCAGAAGGTGAAGGGTGAATGGGAGGAGAGAAGGGAAAGGGAACTATGGTCGACATGTAAAATGAAAAAAAAAATCTTTTTTTTTTTGTTGTTGTTGTTGTTGAAATAGAGTTTTATTATGTAGTCTTGGTTGACCTAGAGTGAATTATGTAAATGGGACTGGCCTTTAACTTGCAGAGATCCATCTGCCTCAGCTTCTCAAGTGCTGGGATTAAAGATGTACACCACTATTCCCAGCTCTCAGATGCATTTTTATTGCAAACATAGTTTATAGTCTTATTTGTAAGAGTCTCAGAGATTTATGGGTTATATCTAGGAAAAGTATAAAGCCACATTCAAAATTCATGTAGGCTTAGGTCTTAAAAATACACTTCAAGGCTTAGAGAGATGGATAACTGGTTAAGAGCACTTGCTGTTCTTACAAAGGCTGGAGTTTGGTTTCCAGCACCCAAGACACATGGCTCACAACTGCCTGGAACCTCAGCTTTGGGCAGCTGACACCACCTTCTGTCTTTCAGACTCTGATAGACTCACACATACAAACAGACTCACATTAATCCATGTAAATAAATAATCAAATGCATTAAAATATACTGCATTGGCATTTTAACATTTGTATGTAAAATACCTATGTATAAAAGGGATATTGTTGCTATGGAGACAACAATAAAATTTTCTTAATTGTGCTGGAATTCTTAGTTCAGCTGACAAGGGAGACTTCAACAACATTCTGCAGTGAAGGCTTCCTTTGTCTTCCCATCTTCCCTTCATTGTCTTTTTATCCTGTCTCACTCATTGATTTGCTTATGACCAGTTTATCCTCTTTTGAACACATGTTCTATAAAAGTAAGCTTTTTCTTTTCTTTCCAGTCAGTGCTATTATCTTTTTTTTTCTTTTCTTTCTTTCTTTTCTTTTTTTTTTTTTGTGTGTGTGTGTGTGTGTGTGTTGAAGAGAGAATGATCTAATGTGGTGGGAGGGGGACGGGACCTTGAATAAGGATATACAAGGATAGAAAGTGTGACTTCTTTGTTCATAATAATAAAATAATCTTTTTAAATAAAAATAAAAAACAAAAAGAAATATCTGTAGTTGTAAGTTTCTGGCCTGAACTGGCCTAGCCCTGAGGTCTAGACCAACAGTCCGAAATAATTATACAAAGGCTTATATTAATTACAAGCTGATTGGTCTATGGATCAGGATTATTACTTGTTAATTCTACTTTAAGTCAATACATGGCTTGTTATTGCTCACTGTAGTATTTGAATCCTGCTTCCTATCATCTGCTACTCTGCTCTTCTACTTCCTAGAATTCTCCTAGTCTGCTTGCCCCACCTCTTGTCTAGTTACTTGACCAATCAGCATTTTATTAAAGCAATATTTACAATGTGAAATATTTACAGTGTACAAAAGCATAGTCCCAGAATAAATATCCAAGTATCAACTAATGCTATTACACAATATTGCTATTATACACTATTTCAATAACTCACTATGCTTTATTTTCACACTTTTACTTACAAAATTTAAATTTTCACAATTAGACATAGAAAACAAAATAATAAGCCACAACTAAGAATATGAATTATGATGAAACAATATCAGAATGTCTGAAAGTATTAACAGTATTAACCTGAATCTTTCATAATAAAATTTATTTTAATTATAAATCACTCTCACCCAAATCCAGGAATGTTTTTATACTGGAATCCATATAATTAAAAAGAATAATTATCAGAAATGTTAATTTATTTGCTTATAATCTCATTTTAATATGGCATGGTCATATTTTTTCTAACATATTATGTTTTAAGTAATTGAAGCAAACAATCTTAAAGCTTAAGTGATAAATGTTTTAGTATCCTACCCATCCAGTAAACAATTTTCTATTTAGCTTTATTTTCTAAATCTTTATTTTTTCCACCTTTATTTAAAACATCTTTATCTTCTCACATAATGTATGTTCCCTCTTCCTCCACATTTCATCCTCTTTAGAATTTTTTTTTGGTCTGTCACTAGAAAACATCATTATTCTAGGTAATAATACTCAAAGTAAAACAAAAACTACCACATCAGAATATAACAAAGCAAAAAAATGAGGAAAGCTCAAGAGAAAACCCAAGAAACAGATATAGATGCAAAGAACCACTTGTTTATACCCTTAGGAATCCCATAAAACATTAAACTTGAAGCTATAATATATGTGCAAAGAATCTGTAAGATAAAAATGGAGAAAACACACACATATATAATACAATTAAAATAAAATATGATTTTTTTTTAAAATCCCTGACATAACAGTTTAAGGTAAGGAATCTCCAAAGATGTTATTCGAATTGATTTCTTTTGGTCATATACTGCTGGGCATGTAGCCTACCCTTCTGAGCAATTTGTTGCTCAGTAAAACTCCCATGGAGAAAAGTAAATTTTCTTTCACATGTGGTTATCAGTTGGAGAGCATTTCTGGATTACATATGGGGAAATATGTCCATTTCTCTTCCTGGCTCTAGGATACCATCCAGTGAAGAGCCCTGCAGGCTCCTTGCATGCTGTCTCAGTCTCTGTGTGTAAGCATATGTTAGATCCTGTTGATTTAGAGGACCTTGTTTTCTTGGTGTCCTCCATCACCTCTGACTTTTATACTCTTTCTGCCTCCTCTTTTGCAAGATTGCATGCTAACTAGCTCTTTACAGTGAATACGTATGAATTCTATATTTAAGAATACTAAAAAAGATTTATTATCTGAAAGAATCTGATTAAAAAAATGGATTGATGTGACTTAGGTCATTACAAAAATGGAAGACTAACAAAAATATGTACTTCTTGCCATCTCTTGCCACTGTCTCCAATTTAGAATATAGCTTTCTGTATCTACCAATCTTCCAAACAGAACATCTATGTAGTTTTATTACAGTTTGCCTCTGCTTCACCAATAACCAAATAGCTTTATTTTCATGTAAATTTAGCCATTCTTCAAAATCCTTGCAAAAAAATCTCCACTTTTTTTTTTTTAAATAGAGGTTTTTTAATCCATGTATCTCATTGCTCTCCCTTTCTTCCCTCTCCCAGTCCCTCCCTTTCTGCCTTCAGCCACCCTCCTCCCCATCTCCCCATCCCCAAGAGGGCAGGAAGTCCCAAGGTGGATCAGATCAGCTCAGTATCCACTCAAGAAAGATCTGATTTCCTCATCATAATATGATGACTGGGTTAGGTGTTCCTCTGGAGAGAATGGGTTTTAAAGTGCCAGTCCATGCATAGAAACACAGTCTGATTCCTCCCTTCAAGGCTTCACATACTGCCCATGACAGTGGACAGTTGCCTATCCTTGGAGGGCCTAGTTCCTTTTAAGGTTCCCCAGTGACTGTTCTTAATTCAGTGAGCTCCCTAGAGCTCCAGCCAGCCATCACTATAGGGATTTTCTTCATAAACCCTATTCCCTTGCTCATATAGACTCTCCACCCCTGCTCTCTGCAGGACCGGAAGCTCAGCCCATTGCTCATCCATGTATTTCTGTCTCTACCTTTACTCATTGTTGGATGTAAGTTCTGTGATGGCACTTGTGGTGGCTATTCATTTGATTTTAGGGGAAGTCAAGTCTAACTAACAACTTCACTATTGGTTGGAGACCTAGCCAGGGACATTCTGTGAGTTCTTGTAGATTACTCTAGCACCTGGTCTTTTTCCAGTCCCACATTGGCTTCCTTTATTAAGATCTCCATCTCTTTTTTTTTCTCCCTCATTGTTGCTCCTCTCAGGGGATGTATTCACTCATTAGTGGACTTTAGACAAAAAGCAAAGAAGACCCAAGCTGCAAACCACAACTCCTGAAAAGTTTGGGATGAGAAGGAACTTAAGAGAGAGATCCAGGGATTCCCCTACGAAGAGAAAATAGAGAAGATCTCCTTAGCTAATTGGGAGCATAAAGAGTTGCAACCAAAAAGAGGTGGGAACAAATCATGAGAGAAGGGGATGATTGAGTGAGAGCACTATTACTTTCATTAAGTGGTTAAAAATAATGTTATTTCTGTTTTGATAAATATGGGAAAACTGAAAAAAAGAAAGTTTTCATATTTGATTTAATAGATTTCAAAACAGTACTCATGGAGGATGTATCTAGCTGACCCTTAGTAGTAAATTTAAACACTGACAGAAAATTTGTAACATGTAACATGTAATATGCAAAATGTGTAGAAAGAAGACTATTGTGGGTTGTGAGAAGTCCAGTGCTTCTCATTTACTAAATTCATATCAAAGTATTCTACTTATCCTCCTGAAGTGTCTTGAGTCTTTGCAAAAAGCACATGGGAAAGTTTGTAGTCAGAGAATTTCAACATGCAGCTAAGTACTATGACAACAGGATCCACTTAAGAGTTATATCTGAGGGGGCTGGAGAGATGGCTCAGTGGTTAAGAGCACCCTCTGATCCTCCAGAGGACCCGGGTTCAATTCCCAGCACCCACATGGCAGCTAACAACTGTCTGTAGTTCCAGTTCCAGACAAAACACCAAGGCAAATAAATAAATAAAAAAATAAAGTTTAAAAAAAAGAGTTATATCTGAAATGTTTTAGAAAGTCTATTCATTTTACAATCCCATCATTATCTTCTATTTAAAAGCTAACAGATTCTCTAACAGACCTTACTCAACAGGCACAAAGTCTCTTTCAACAATTGTTATTTGTTAATTAAATTAACATGTCTTATAACGTTTTTGCTAGATGATGAACATATATGCATATAAAAACAGTTTTGTAGCTAGAGGGATAGCTTCATGTTTAAGATAATGGACTTATTTGTAGGTGATCCAAGCTTGATGCTCACCACCAATACTGGAAGCTCACAAACACATTTACATAAAGCTCCAGAAAACCTACAAACCATTCCGGGTATCAGGGAGGACCACATATAGTTGTACAGACATACCCATATAATTAAAAAAATTTAAAAACTGAAACAGTCAGCTTTAAAAAAAATAAAAATAAAACTACAGTATATAGATTTTTTCCTTCTTCTTTATTTTGTATTTATCAAGAAAAACAGTAAAATGAATTTAAAATGCTGAAAAGTTAATAACTATAAAGAAGATAAAAATCATAAGCATGACTTATCAAGGGTGATAATGCAAATAAGATTACTACACATATATTTACTTTGTGTTCAGCTTTCCCTCTGAATTTTTTTTCCATCCCTGTACATCCTTATTGAAGGTCCCTTCCCCCTCCTGCCACATCAGGTCATTTTTTCTTCTCTACAACTCCCCATACCCTCCCTGGGCAGGCAGCAGACAGTCCTATGGTCCCAATGACCCAATAATGCTTAGTTCAGTCTCCACTCCTGGCAAATCCAGTTATGTCCCCCCTCCCTCAAGAGTGAGTCAGGTGTTCCTATAGTTGGAATGGGACCCAAAGGGTCAGTCCAGGGTGTTTCTGATCCCAAGCTGTTCAGTGGTTGTGGTTTGCAGCTTGGGCATGCTTGGCTTTTTTTCTTGTTTGTTTGTTTAAAGACCACTAATGAGTGAGTACATCCCTTACTTATCTTTCTGAGTTTGTGATATCTCGCTCAGGAGGATATTCTCCAAATCCATCCATTTGCCTGCGAATTTTAGGATATCATTTTTTCTTACTGCTGAGTAGTATTCCATTGTGTAGATGTATCAGAGTTTGTTAATCCATTCTTCAGTTGAGGGACATCTAGGTTGTTTCCAGGTTCTTGCTATTACAAATAATGCTGCTGTGAACACAGTTGAGCTAATACCTTTGGAGTGTGAATGTGCCTCTTTAGGGTATACACCCAGAAGTGGTATTGCTGGGCCCTTGGGGAGATTGATTCTCAATTTTCTGATAAACCACCATATTACATTCCAAAGTGGCTGAACAAGCTTACACTCACACCAACAGTGGAGGAGTGTTCCCCTTGCTCTGCATTCTCTCCAACATAGGCTGTCATCTGTGCCTTTTATCTTAGCCAATCTAACAGGTGTTAGGTGGTATCTCAAATTTGTTTTGATTTGCATTTCTCTGATGGCTAAAGATGATGAGCACTTTTTCAGGTGCCTTTCAGCCATTTGTAGTTCCTCTGCTGAGAGTTCCCTTTTTAGATCTGTACCCCATTTTTTGATTGGGTTATTCAAGGTTTTGGGCTCCAAATTCTTGAGCTCTTTATATATCTTAGAGATCAGTCCTCTATCACTTGTAGGGTTGGTGAAAATCTTTTCCCATTCTGTAGGCTGTCCTTTTGTCCTATTGACAGTGTCCTTGGCTTTGCAGAAGCTTCATAGCTTCAGGAAATCCCACTTATTGATTGTTAGCATTAGTGTCTGTGCCACTGGTGTTATATTTAGGAAGTGGTCACCTGTGCCAATTCGTAGAAGTGTATTTCCCACTTTCTTTTCTATCAAGTTCAAAGTGGCTGGGTTTAAGTTGAGGTCTTTGATCCACTTGGATTTGAATTTTGTGCAGGGTGACAGGCTCT